>ML663567.1:3772250-4061187 GCA_007570785.1 Antilocapra americana
GGGTTCTGGAGGGGGAGCATATGTATACCCATGGCATATTCATGTCAATGTATGGCAAAACCAACACAATAAAGTAAAAAAAAAAAATTAAAAAAAATATTTGAATAAGTCAAAAGTAGGAAGGAAAGTGAAAATAGACCAAAGTAACAAAGCAGTAAAATGATAGACCTAAAACAGTTATACTAATAATTACATTTACTACTAACAGTCTAAACTAGAGATTGGCAAACTTTTTCTTAAAGAGACAAATACTGAGTATTTTTTCTTCTAGGGAGCTATATGGGCTAACTCTAAACTACTCAACTTTGCTGTAAGTGAAAGGTCATGGCTGTGTCTGATTTAAAATTATATTTTACAAAATTAGATGGCTAACCTTTGGGCCATTATTTGCTGACTCCTTTTATAAACACTCCAATTAAGGTATAAAGAGTGTTAGAGCTGATACAACACAGCAAATTCTTACTATATGTTACTTCAAATATAAAATACTGAAAGACTGAAAGTAAGCAAAGGGAAAATAACACATCATGTAATCTTTAAATATAAGAAGGACTGAGGAAATATACTTATGAATAAGGTGGACTTCAAGACAAAGGACATTGTTAGAGATAAAGAGGAATGTTCCATGATAATGATAGGAAGGTTCACCAGAAAGACATAAGAATTATGAGAGCATGTGTGCCTAATATCAGTTTTCAAATACATGAAGCATAAATTGACAGAAATTAAGGAAAAAATAGACAATTCTATAATTATAGTAGTAAATTTTAACACCACTATTTTACTAATTAATAAAACATTTAGACAAAAATCAATGAAGACATAAAAGATTTAAATTATTAACAATCTTTTATAAATATAGAAACCTACATGCAACTAGAGAATATATATTCTTTTCAAATATACATAGTGAATTCATCAAATTAGACTCTGTGTAAGTTCATAGATGTTGCAATAAATTAAACAGTGATCAGCATCATTTAAGTGAGTTCTCTGACCATACCATGATTAAGTCAGGTATCAATGACAATAAGATACTGAAGAAAACTTCAAATATTTGGAAATTGAATAGCACTTTGAAATGATTCATGGGGTCAAAACGTGCACACGATAAAAACTATTTTGAACTGAGTGATAGTGAAAATACAGTATATCATAATTTGTGGGATGAAGCTAAAGTCATACTTAGAGGAACATTATAGATTTAAATGCTTATGTTAGAAACAAAGAACAATAAAAAATTAATGACCTAAGCTTCGGCTTTGAGGCTTCCCTGAGCACTCAGCTGGTAAAGAATCGCCTGCAATGTGTGAGACCTGGGTTCAATCCCTCTAGTGGGAAGATCCCCTGGAGAAGGGAAAGGCTATTCACTGCACTATTCTGGCCTGGAGAATTTCATGGACTTTTCAGTCCATGGGGTTGCAAAGTGTTGGACACCACTGAGTGACTTTCAAGCTTCTGCCTTAATAAGGTGGAAGTAATTAAGAGATTAAGTCAATAAAAGAAAACAAAGAAAAGTAGAAATCAATGAAATGGAAAATAAAAAGAAAAAAGATGGAAAGAAGAAAGCCAGCAGCTCATTATTTGAGGCTGTTGAAAGTGAAAGTGAAAGTCGCTCAGTCATGTCCCTATGTCCATGGAATTCTCCAGGTCATAATACTGGGGTGGGTAGCTGTTCCCTTCTCCAGGGGATCTTTCCAACCCAGGGATTGAACTCAGATCTTCTGCATTGCAGGTGGATTCTTTACCACCAGCTGAGCTACAAGGGAACCCCAAGAATACAGGACTGAGTAGACTATCGCTTCTCCAGTGGATCTTCTGGACTCTGTTGAGCATAAACAAAATTAACAAATTTCTAGCTAGCCTGATCAAGAGAAAGGGAACGAAGCCAGATCATCAATATTAGGAGTTAAGAAAAGAGGTTATTAATAAAGATCCATAATGTCCAGATAGCTTCACTGGTAAATTCTATTAAATAGTGCAGGAAGAAATAACAAAAATCATATGAATACAAAGATTTAAAAAAAAAAAAAACAGAAACAAGCGCAGGAGGAAGAATCACTGTTAAGGGAGATCAGCATGATCCTAATATCAGAAACTTTTAAAAACATTATATGGGAAAGAAAACAGTGTACACACACACAAAAAAAAATTACAGAAAAACATCCCTCAGGAATATGAAGCCAAAAAAAATAAAAATAAAAATCCTTAAGAGATACTAGCAAACCAAAACCAACAATATATAAAAAGGGCAATGCATTTCCGCCAACTAGAAACATTAAAAATTAAGCATCATGAAAAGAGGGTTTTATTTCAGGCTGCAAGATTGTATTAACACTCAGAAATTAATTACTGTTATTTACCATATTAACTAAATGAAAAAAAATTGTATTGTCATTTAAGATATATGCAGAAAAAATATCAGACTAAATTGACATTTTAGCCAATTAAGAATCAATACCCCAATGTTCATCGTCGCATTGTTTACAATAGCCAGGACATGGAAGCAACCTAGATGTCCATCAACTGAGGAATGGATAAGAAAGCTGTGGTACATATACACAATGGAATATTACTCAGCCATTAAAAACAATACATTTGAATCAGTTCTACTGAGCTGGGCAAAACTGGAGCCTATTATACAGAGTGAAGTAAGCCAGAAGGAAAAACAACAGTATAGTATACTAACGCATATATATGGAATTTAGAAAGATGATAATGATAACCCTGTATGCGAGACAGCAAAAGAGACACAGATGTCTAGAACAGTTTTTTGGACTCTGTGGAAGAGGGCAGGGGTGGGATGATATGGGAGAACGGCATTGAAACATGTAAATTATCATATGTGAAATGAATCGCCAGCCCAGGTTTGATGCTTGATACAGGGTGCTCAGGGCTGGTGCATCGGAATGACCCAGAGGGATGGAATCGGGAGGGAGGTGGGAGGCGGGTTCTGGAAGGGGAATACATGTACACTCGTGGCAGATTCATGTCAATGTATAGCAAAACCAACACGATAATGTAAAGAAAGTAAATAAAATAACAACAACAACAAAAAAGAATCAATGGAAATTTTCCTCATGTGATAAAGGATATTTGGGGGAAAATATCTTCAACAAACATCTAACTTAATGATATATTAAAGCTTTCCCTTTTAAATTAGGAATAAGCCAAAGATATCTGCTATGATACATTATTTAACGTTGTTCTAGAAATTTTGATAAACAAAATTAAGAAAAAGAATGATATAAGAATTGAGAAGGAAGAAGAGAAATTCTCATGATTGCATATATAGGAAATACAAATGAATGCAAAATCAAATTATAATTAATAGATGAGCTAACCAAGTGTCTGAATAAAAGGTCAATATAAAAGCATCAACTGCAATCCTATGAAATGGCAAAAAATTGTTAGAAATTAAATTTTATAAAATATATACATACAATAGCATCACAATTATCAAATACAGAAAAATGATTTAATAAAACATTGTACAAAATTTCTTTATGCAGAAAACCAAAAACATGTTATATATATGCATGTGCAAATATATATACATAGTACATATATATATATGCATGTGTGTTTATTTAGTCACAAACATACATATCATGAATTGTAGTACCCAATATTATAGAACTGGCAAATATCCCCAGATTGTTGTATACATTTAATATAGTACCAATCAAAATCTTAAGATTTTTATTGGACTTTAGAAACTAATGAGAAAGTTAATGTGGAAAAACAAAGGGGCAAGAATAGTTTATTAGAAGTAAGTTCATTAATATTCATCAAATATTTTCTTTCCCCCCTCTGCTTGAGGTCATGACTGGCCATGTGGCATACTTGTCAATAAATGCAAATATGCAAGGTTCTACTTCTGAGTGGAAGGTTTATGAGCCAGTGAACAATTTCATATTCTCTTTCTCCTTCCCTCTATCAAGATAATTAGCAATACAGAGATTGGCTACTCTGTCAGCATGGGTCTCAGAATTAGAAGATATCAAGTAGATTCTCCTAGACAACCCAAAATGGACATATATAGTGAGACCAAGACAAATGCTCTGTTGTTTCAGGCCTCTGCAGTTTAGGATAGCTTATTGCTACTGCATTTAACCTAATCTAAATGTATAATATGGAAGTATTTGCTCTTTGAGACTTATCAAAATGTTATAAAGCTATAGTAACTAAGACCAAAATGTACTGGATCAAGCATAAACAAATAGACTAGAGCTGAAGAAATACACCTTCATTATGATTATTTGACACTACCAATAACTGATATGTTGTTTTCAGTAAACAATACTATGACAATGAAATACATGTGAAAGAAAATAAAACTTGAATTATACTTATACTCTACACAAGTACCAGTTCCATGTGGATTAATAACTTAAATGTGAAACGTGAAAAATGAGCTTTTAGAGGATAATATAGAAGAATATGTTCAGGTTCTTGGGATAAAAACAACTTTTTTTAAATGGGGAGCAAAGAGCACTAAAAAAATTAAGGAATTATTGTACTACATCAAAACTACAGACCTATTGTTGTTGTTTAGTTGCTAAGTCATGTCCAACTCTTTGCAACCCCATGGACTGTTATCAGCATACAATTATATGAGAGTGAAAATACATGCTTCCACATGGGAAAATATATTTGCAAATTATATAAACAACATTGGGCTCATATCCAGAATATATAGATATAAATATGTATAACATACATGTCTATGTATAGTGTATAAATCTCATGTTTATATAGATGTTATATATGATATAAAAATATACAAAGACAAAAGCCAGTCAAAAATGGGAATAGACAGGTGACTTAAATACGCTATTCAAAAAGGACAAAATCCAAATGTCCTAAAAGCATGTAGAAAAGAAGTCTAACTTCTTTAGTTATCAGGGATCTCTAATAACTAAATAGAAACCATGACTGTATTACTTCAGTTCATAAGTATTATTTTAGAATGGCTAAAATTTAAAAGGTTAACAATAACAAGAATTGGTAATGATGTTGAATATCAAGAATACTCGTATATTGCTAGGAGTTTCAATAATGGATGGATGCTTGTTCATGATAACAAGTTTGGCACTATCTCCTGAAGCAAGCGGTACATATACTCTATGACCCAATAATTTCACTCTCAGATACATAGCCTGAAGAGATTTAGGCATACAAGCATGAGGAGATATGTAGAAAATGTTTATAGCAGATTAATTGTAATAGCCCCAAAAGAAATAAAAAATGATTTGATAGTAGAATTTGCATTATATTTATATAATAGAAAAATCAAACAAAATTAGTGACATATTTACATATGACCACTTGAATGAGTCTTAGAAGTATAGTATTGACTAAAGAGCCAAACATAGGATTTTCTGCTTTCATAAATTTCAGAAACAGGTAAAAGAAAATTATAGTGTCTTGTTGTTTCTCAGTTGCTAAGTCATGTCTGACTCTCTGCACCCCATGAACTGTAGCGCGCCAGGCTTCCCCATCCTTCACTATCTCCCAGAGTTCACTCAAACTCATGTTCATCATCTGTTCAGTTCAGTTCAGTCTCTCAGTTGTATCTGACTCTTATGTAGTGTCTAGAAATGCATATATATGCAGGCTTCCCTGGGGATGTATGTTTGTTGCTCAGTTCTGTCTGACTGTTTGCGACCCCATGGCTCAGATGGTAAAGATTTCAGCTGCAATCCAGGAGACCTGAGTTAGACCCTGGGTTAGGAAAATCCCCTGGAGAAGGGAATAGCTACCCACTCCACTATTCTTGTCTGGATAATTCCATGGACAGAGAAGTCTGGATAATTCCACAGATAGAGAAGTCTGTAGTCTGGGCTACAGTCCATGGAGTTGAATAGTTGGTTGGACACTACCGAGTGATACTCACACAGATGCAGTGCAATTATAAAGGAAAACAAGAATATAGAGATATGTAAGTCCTGGAAATATTTCCCTTTCTAAAATTGGTTGTGGTCATGATGATTTTAAAGCTATGTATTCTGGGGTTTTTAAAATATTTTTATTTTGTTTTATTTTAGTTTGTAAAATCTTAAAAGAAGAAAGTATCCTATTCATTCATCTCTAATTATTTCTCTATATTTAAAATTCATGTCCAAATGTATTTTGTTATGTCACTGCAAGAGAGGTCTATACCATATTATGATTATTTACAGGAACAACTACCCTCATCTTTTTATGCTTTCCAACTAGAAGATAATGCCTTGCTACATAAATCTTTCCCAAACCAGTAGGAAGGCAATAGAACACTTAGTTTATTTGGTCCTAGAAAATTTAAAATAATAAATATACAGTACATATTTTCTATTTACATGAAATGTAATCAAGTTTTTTATATTATTTAACAGTATAGCTAGACTAAATTTTCTTCTGACACTTTTTGTTTATTAGACTGTGGACTTTACAAACCAAGCACAATTATCCCATAAATTGAAACTGAGTGCTGACTTCATTTTTTCTGGAATAATAGCTTATTCAGTCATGACATGATCATATAAGTTTGTTGTTGTTCAGTTGCTAAGTCATGTCCGACTCTTTATGACTCAATGGACTGCAGCACACTAAACTCCTCTGTCCTCTGCTGTCTCCTGGAGTTTGTTCAAATGCATATCCTTTGAGTTGGTGATACTATCTAACCATCTCATCCTCTCTCACCCACTTCTTTTGCTTTCAATCTTTAACAGCAACAGGATCTTTTCCAATGAGTCCATATAAGTTAAGTGTATGGAATACTCAAGAGATTTATTAGCTTGAACCTAGACTATATTGCTACAAATAGGATAGGTATTTGTTTTTAATTTTCTACAAAAGCAATGTCAGTTTACACTTATTAAAATGCTCCTCTAGCTTGGTTTTTGAGTTACATATTCACAAAACCCTTGAGATAGGAAATGAACCAAAGCAATGTTTGCAGTCTTCAGCAACTCAAACTTACTTGTAATGATTAGTTGTCCTTTTCCATACCCCTGAGACATGATCTTCTCAAGAATTAGAAAATGTGCAACATCAGGTCTTGAATAAAGATTTCCTGCCTATATTAGAGGAGAAGGGATTTTATAGGTAGATAAGCTACCTGGTACAAAGGAGAAGAAATTTTAATAGAAGGCTGGTCATTTGCTAATAACCTGGCCATCCTGTATCTTTCATAGTTAGCATATTAAAATATTTAATACCAAGAAGGACAATATAACTGATGAAAGCTTGAGTCACTTTTTTTGTGTAAAGTAAATCCTAAAATATCATTAAATCTTTTGCGTTAAGTTGTCTCAGGACTGAGGCAGTAAGTAAAACTACTGATGGAGCTGGTACATATAATAGGTCTTTCATTTAGCTCAAAAGTACTTAGAATAAAATTAAAATGCTGGAAAACAAACATATATCTCAAGAAGATTGAACTAAATTTTGAATAAAGATAATTCAGAATTTTTCATTGATTCCCTTATTTCCCTTATTTTCTTATAGTTGAAAATTGGGTATTGCTATATGCTGCTCATACTTTTCTTCATAATTGAAGTGAGCTTGTGAAATAAACAGAGATCTTGAATAGAAGGATTTTGAATAACTCTAATAGAGCTTCATTCTTCCCATCTTAAGAAATGGAATTCATTTCTTGGGCAAACAAAAAGTAATTTAAAAAATATAGACTTGTGGACTTTGTGGATGAGGGTAAGGGTGGGATGATATGGGAGAAGGGCATTGAAGCATGTTAATCGTCATGTGTCTAATCAATCGCCAGCCCAGGATTGATGCTGGGGGCTGGTGCAGCGAGATTTCCCGGGGGGGAGGGAGGAGGGAGGGGGGACCCGGAGGGGAAGCATATGTAAACCCATGGTGATATCATGACAATGTATGGCAAAAACAATAATAAAAAAAAAATAAAAAATAAAAAAAAATAAAAAAAAACAAAAAAAATATATAAAAGTTCTTGTAATTCTTCTGCCAGAAATAATAGAATAATACTTTGGTATCCATCCTTTTTAGATTATTCAGTGATAGGTAGATATCTCTACACATAAAACTAAATTGTATCACACTCCTATCAATTAATCTTTTCTTTCACATAAAATGCCTTGAATCCTTCTCATGTTTTTAAATCTTGTCCTGCAATGTAACTCTTCATGACATAATAGTATTTCATTAAAAAGCTGTATTATAATTTACCTAACCAACCTTCATTTTGGTCATTTATTATGTACTATTTATTAAACACTACTGTGGTATTGTTAAGGTAAACTTAAACGTACATATTTGGTTATTTCATTAGAGTACATTTCTAAAAGTGAATATGCATATGTAAAATTTTTAAAATATATATTATATATATATATTCTTCACACATAGAAGTAGAAGCTTCTTAAATGAGTCTTTAGCAGCCATTTGAAAATATGCATCTCTTAAGTGTTGTAAAGTTAAAATCAACTGAGTAGCAAGGGGAAGAATAAAGAATCCTCTCCCCTGGGATGAGCACATTCATTACAACCTAACAGTTCATCTATTAAAAGAAAAGAAAAAAGAGTTTTGACTTTGTACAATGTCAAGATCACTTTTTAAGTCTTAGTATCAGAGAATACTAAACAAGGAAACATATGTTATGAAGGAAAACTAATGACTTCTATAGAAGAACATTTTGCCTAGTGACATGTTAAAATTTCTCTCATGGATTAATAAAAGATTTAGAGGTACATTTGTTGTAAGAACATTTTTAAAATACAGTATGTAAGTAGCTTAAATATAGAGAAAAACTTTTTAATTGGGACTTGATAGAAAAAAAATTGTTCGACTTCTACTGCAATAACTGTTCAGGGGGTTCCATGAAAAGGCAAAGGATGTGACACCAAAAGGTGAGCCCTCCCAGGTTGGTAGGTATCCAATATGCTACTAAGGAATAGCTGAGAAATTCTCAAGAAAAAATGAAGAGACTGGGTCAAAGCAGAAACAGTGCTCGGTTGTAAATGTGTCTGGTGGAGAAAGTAAAGTCTGATGCTATAAGAACAATATTGCATAGGTACCTGGAGTGTTAAGTCGATGAATCAAGGTGAATTGAACATGGTCAAGCAGGAGAAGGCAAGAGTGAACCTCGACATTTTAGGAATCAGTGAACTAAAACGGATGGGAGTAGGTGAATTTAATTCCATTGACCATTGTTTCTACTACAATGGGCAAGAATCCTTTAGAAGAAATGGGAGTAGCCCTCATAGTCAACAAAAGAGTCCAAAATGCAATACTTGGGTGCAGTCTTAAAAATGACAAAATGATCTTGGTTTGTTTCCAAGGCAAACCATTCACTATCAAGTAATCCAATCTTTGCCTCAAAACTAATGCCAAAGAAGCCAAAGTCAAATGGTTCTATGAAGACCTAGAAGACCTTCTAGAACTAACACCAAAAAAGATGCCCTTTTAATCATAGGAGATTGGAATGCAAAAGTAGGAAGTCAAGAGATAGCTGGAGTAACAGGCAAATTTGGCCTTGGAGTACAAAATGAAGCAGGGCAAAGGCTAACAGAGTTTTGCCAAGAGAATGCATTGGTCATAGCAAACAACCTCTTCCAACAACACTCCATGTATAGATGACTCTATACATGGACATCACCAGATGGTCAATACTGAAATCAGATTGACAATATTCTTTGCAGCCAAATATGGAGAATCTGAATACAGTGAGCAAAAACAAGACCTGGAGCTGAAAAAGAAATGCAGGAAGGCAAAATGATTGTCTGAGGATGCCTTACAAATAACTGAGAAAAAAAAAAAAAGAAGAAGCTAAAGGGAAAGATATACCCAACTGAATGTAGAGTTCCAGAGAATAGCAAGGAGAAAGAAGAAAGTTTTAAGTGAACAATGCAAAGAAATAGAGGGGAAAATTGGAGATACCAAGGGAAAATTTCATGCAAAGATGGGCACAATAAAGAACAGAAATGACAAGGACCTAATAGAAGCAGAAGAAATTAAGAAAAGGTTGCAAGAATACTCAGAAGAACTGCACAGAAAAGGTATTAATGACTCGGGTAACCATGACGGTTTGGTCACTCACCTAGAGTCAGGCATCTTGCAGTGCGACATCAAGTGGGCCTTAGGAAGCACTACTATGAGCAAAGCTGGTGGAGGTGCTGGAATTCTAGCTGAGGTATTTCAAATCCTAAACAATGATGCTGTTAAAGTACTGCAGTCAATATGGCAGTATATTTGGAGAACTCAGCAATGGCCACAGGACTGGAAAATGTCCGTTTTCATTTCAATCTCAAAGAAGGGCCATGCCAAAGAATGTTCAAACATCTGTACAATGACACCAATTTCACATGCTGGCAAGGTAATATGCCGGGGTCCAGCCCCAGCGGGTCCGGGGGTTTTGAGGGATGAGTGGCGTCAGCGGAAGAACTGAGCTGAGTCAATGTGGTGATGGAGCAGTCTCTCTCCTTTATTGTTGGTTTACAGTTTTATAGCCAAAAGACATCCCCATTACATCACCTATCATTCTATAATTTTTTTTGTTTTCTACCTTCCATAGCAACCTTATCATTGAGCTCATTCCCCAATCTATCATGAAACATTCCCCTTACAGAAGTCAGATTTCTATGTAATTAGATTTAACAATAGTATGTTTACCATTTGAATCTCTTCAGTATACTTCATTAAATCATGATAAGTACATCAATCCAAGTAGAAAGGTTACATTTCTCTTATCAGGTGCAACTGTGTAGAAGCTAGAGGGAAGGGCTTAAGCTTGAAACTGTTTTATTCTAGTAACCTACTCCGGTTCTTACCAGGAAAGAGAAAAGAGGACAAAGAGACAGTTTGGAAAGAGGAAAGAGGACTAAGAGACAGTCTAGCAGCACTGCTTTAGCAATAAAACCCTATTAACCTTATAACTACTATAATGAATTCCTATGCCTACATTATCCTAAAACAATCAATATATCCAATTATGCTGGCCACAGTTATGAGCATTCCTAAGTCCCATTCCAGCCTGGTTTCTTCAAGGAAGAGAGCCTCCTCCGTGGAGTGGTCAGGGGAGTGGGAGGTGGAAAGGTAACCCAAGTACGAGCCCTTCTGGTGGTGGCCTTGCCATGATCCCCAGAGAACTCTTGGTAAACTCCCCAGTAACTAGTAGGAGGTGTAGTCCTTTCATCCCTGCTTAGCCCCCGGGGAAGGTGATCCACTTTCCCAGATCCTCTGGTCGATAAGGTCTGGGGGGATTATCTCAGGATGAATTCTTTCCAGCTGGGACTGACCTACTGAGATGAGTCAATGTTCCAAGCATGGACAGAACTCCCAAGAAAAATACCAGGGGGTGCCTAGCCCAGGATGCCCCGATAAAGAAAGTCAGCTTTGCAATTTCTTTCTTAGTCTCGTGACCTTGTCATTTGAGCAAGGGGGCATCCTGATGGCTCCCGGCAGTAATACTCATAATCCTTCAAGCTAGCCTTCCATAGTATGTGGTGCTGAGCACTACTAGATGTCCGAACTGGATTTAGAAAAGTCAGGGAAACCAGAGATCAAATTATCAACATCTGCTGGATCAGAGAGAGAGCAAGGGAATTCCATAAAAATCCTACTTCTGCTTCATTGACTATGCTAAAGCCTTTGACTGTGTGGCTCACAACAAACTGTGGAAAACACTCCAAGAGATGGGAATACCAGACTACTTTACTTGCCTCCTGAGAAACCTGTATGCAGGTCAAGAAGCAACAGTTAGACTGGACATGGAAAACGGACTGGTTCCAAATTGGGAAAGGAGTATATCAAGGTTGTATATTGTCACCCTGCTTATTTAACTTACATGCAGAGTACATCATGTGAAATGCCTGGCTGGATGAATCCCAAGCTAGAGTCAAGATTGCTGGGAGAAATATCAATAACCTCAGATATGCAGATGACACCACTCTAATGGCAGAAAGCGAAGAGGAACTAGAGAGTATATTGATGATAGTGAAAGAGGAGTATGAAAAAGCTTAAAATTCAGCATTCAAAAAGCTAAGATCATGGCATCCTATCACTTCATACAAATAGATGAGGAAAAAATGGTAACAGTGACAGACTGTATTTTCTTGGACTCCTAAATCATGGGAAATAGATGGGGAAACAGTGGAAACAATGTCAGACTTTATTTTTTTTGGCTCCAAAATCACTGCAGATGGTGGTTGCAGCCATGAAATCAAAAGATGCTTACTCATTGGAAGGAAAGTTATGACCAACCTAAATAGCATATTTAAAAGCAGAGACATTACTTTGCCAACAAAGGTCTGTCTAGTCAAGGCTATGTTTTTTACAGTAGTAATGTATTGATGTGAGAGCTGGACTGTGAAGAAAGCTGAGTGCTGAAGAATTGATGCTTTTGAACTATGGTGTTGGAGAAGACTCTTGAGAGTCCCTTGGACTGCAAGGAGATCCAACCAGTCCATCCTAAAGGAGATCAGTCTTGGGTGTTCATTGGAAAGACTGATATTGAAGCTGAAACTCCAATACTTTGGCCACCTCATGTGAAGAGCTGACTCATTGGAAAAGACCCTAATGCTGGCAAGGATTGGGGGCAGGAGGAGAAGGGGAAGACAGAGGATGAGATGGCTGGATGGCATCACCGACTTGATGGACATGGGTTTGGGTGGACTCCGGGAGTTGGTGATGGGCAGGGAGGCCTGGCGTACTGCAGTTCATTGGGTCACAAAGAGTGAGACACAACTGAGCGACTGAACTGAACTGAAATCACTGAGGATGGTGACTGCAGCCATAAAACTAAAAGATGCTTGCTCTGTGGAAGTAAAGCTATGACAAACCTAGATAGCATATTAACAAGCAAAGCCATCACTTTCCCAACAAAGGCCCATCTAGTCAAAGCTAAAACTTTTTCTGTAGTCATGTACAAATGTGAAATCTGGACCATAATGAAGGCTGAGTGCTGAAGAATTAATGCTTTTGAACTGTGGGCCTGGAGAAGACTCTCTAGAATCCCTTAGACAGCAAGCCAATCAAACCACTCAGTCCTAAAGGAGATCAACCCTGATTATTCATTGGAAGTATTGATGCTGAAGCTGACGCTCCAGTACTTTGGCCACATGATGGAAAGAGCCAACTCATTGGAAAAGACTCTGATGCTATGAAGGATTGAGTGGAGGAGGTTGGTGGGGGCTACAATGAACATGAGTTTGAGCAAATTCTGGGAGATAGTAAAGGACACGGAAGCCTAGTGCATTGCAGTCCATGGGATCACAAAGAGTCGGACACAACTTAATAATTGAACAACAGCAAAAGCAACATTTTTACAAGAGATCTGGAAATGGCAGTACAGAATAAAAGCACCACGGAGATGTCAAACTGGTGTGATTAAATCTGAGGAAGTATTTGTAGTTCTGGCAAATTGAGCAGAAATGAAAGAGATCATGTTATTTTATGATATATATCCTATAGATTTAGAAGGAAATGATTGAAGGTACCCCTGCATGATGATGGAACGTGTACAGGAAATAACAAAAGGAACCTGAATATTACTGCAGATTCTCTATTGAAATTATTGATTGATTTGTTAGCAAATGGGTTAAAATCGCTGGTCATTATTAAGATGTGTTTGTTCTGAGGATAAAATTCTTAGAATAGGTTAGCATATGCCATAAATAAGGAATGTAGTTCTAATTGCTGTACTTTGATTTAAAAATAGATATGGAAAACATCCAGGGTTTGTATATGAGGAACATCCATTTTAAAAGATAAGGCCTGAGAGGGAGTAATTTCTAATTTAATATAGTTTTGGAAGGTATGTAAAAGATGAACACACACTTATCAGTTTATAGACTAGAAATTGGAATGTTTCAATTTCAATATTCATCAGTCAATACCCACCTAGACCCAAGTCTGTCTCTTCCAAATTCCATTTGCTCATTCGTGTTTAACTCTTTGAGGCCCCATGGACTGTAGCCCACCAGGTTCCTCTGTTCATAGAGTTTTCTAGGCAATAAAATTGGAGTAGGGTCATTCCCTACTCCAGGGGATCTTCCCGACTAAGGGATCAAGCTCAAGTCTCTTGTGTCTCCTGTATTGGCAAGCAGATTCTTTACACTAGTGCCACCTAGGATACCCACATAATGGTGATTGTGTCTGTATTTTTTTAAGAATTGTTTTAAAAGTAAAATACACCTAAGATACTGCTACTCATGCTCACCTACAGTAATTCATGTGAAAAATGCCTCAGCCTCATTTATTCAGTTTAGAACATCTATACTAATGACTTTCAATTTGAGGTTTTACCCAGAAACCATTTTAATTTTTTCGGTTTAAAAAAACAAGATACCTGGGGTATATCTCTCTCAATCAGTGGTCAAGTGACTCCCTTGCATTTTGTGTGTTTCTCCTGATCTCAAAACTGACTCATCTGACTTTCTGGTGTGACCTCCTCTAACCCATAAACTAACAAAGAGAATATCATTTACAGAAAAAAAAACATGTATTTCAAGTGAGATCATTCCAAACATACTAGCCACCCAGTCACTGCATTGTGGTGATATTACTAACAGACAGAAACTTGATTGTATTTACACAGACACCTCACATTTAAGTTTTATAGATAACGTCCTGTCATCCCGAAGAAATCTTGGATTCTAGCTCAGGGACTGTGTCTTGTATTTGTATCTCCAGTGTTTAAACCAGAAAGGATTTAATGTCTATTTTTGTTATTGATATTTATGATAGTAGTGATTCTTTTTTTGTTGTGTGTGATGATAAGAAATAGAGATAAAAGAAGGAGAGCTTGCTAAAATGAAGTAAAAATGGGTTAATTCATTTTCTGAATTAGTTAAGAAAAGGAAAGAAATATTAAACATCAACCAGAAAGTATTATGGTTATTTTACTTAAGTAGTTTTAATTTTAATCCTTTAGGTCAGTGCTTTTCAATATTTAGAGTAGTGCTTTTAAACATGTGCCCATGAGTAACCTGAGGATCTTGTTAAAATGCAGATCTCTGATTCAGTGTCTAAAAAGCACCTGAGATTCTGCATGCCTAACTATGCAGGTGATACTGATGGTATTACCTGGCCCTACATGGTATTATTTGGCCCTACAACACATTGAGGCAAGGTTTTACACAATTCTATGAGATAATATAATATGATGATAGTTCCAATAATGATAGCAGTAGTACTTTACCATGCATCATCATACTGGAACAAAAGTTCTGTAGGTTGACATGTGCTCAATTGTGTCCAGCTCTTTGTGGCTCCATGGACTGTAGCCTGCCAGGTTCCATTGCCCATAGAATTTTCCAGACACAAATCCTATAGATTGGCAAGATACATCTAGTAAGCAAACAAATAAAACTGAAAAGCTGAGGAATAATAAAATAATAGAGCTATCATACATAAAAAGAAAAAACCTAGTGAAAGTAAGTTAAATTGGGAGACTGAAATGTATTAACTATCTTTAAAATTGCTTTTTTTCCTACTTGGCTAAAATCTAGCTAGGATGGATTTCATTTACATTGGGACAGTATTATTGCAGAAGACATGTATCTTTTCTTTAAATTCACAGCGCCTCCTGACAACAGGATGCTTAAAGCCAGTAATTTTCTTTATATTTTCACTGGTTAGTCTATTGGGTGCAAATGAAATTTTGATAATTATTTACAAAGTTTATCAGAAAAGTTTCAAATACTTGATTCACCAAAGTCATGTGTATGCTCTAGAAGCATGCAGGCTGAAATGCCTGTGAAACAAGTAATTTGTTTTTGGTTATGTTGGTTGCAACACTGCCCCATTCTTAAAACTTCTCACAGGAAGTGCTAATCAAGCTCAAAGTCAATACTTCCAAAGTGAAAGTGAAGGTCGATCACTTGTGTCCCACTCTTTGCAACCCCATGGACTATACAGTCCATGGAATTCTCCAGGCCAGAATACTGGACTAGGAAGCATTTCCCTTCTCCAGGGGATCTTCCCAATTCAGGAATTGAGCCTGGGTCTCCTGCATTGCTGGCAGATTCTTTACCAGCTGAGCTACAGGGGAAGCCCAAGTATATTGGAGTGGGTATCCTATCCCTTCTCCAGCAGATCTTCCCAACCCAGGAATTGAACCAGGGACTCCTGCATTGCAGGTGGATTCTTTACCAACCGAGCTATCAGAGAAGACCCAATACTTCCAAAGTCACTTAATATTTTAGCTCTAAACACAGTGGACTTATAAGCGCTAAGCTCTGAAAACATCTTTCCCAGAAATAGCAAAGCTGGTATGCCAAGTCCAGTAACACCAGTTACTCTAAAAATTCTAAGACCACTACCTTGAAAGAGCTTTAACAGGGGCTTCTACCAACTTTTGTAACAAATGTAAGAAAGAGTGTACTATCTAATATAAAGACAGAGTCTATGACTGACTTGTGGAGAGAGTGGTTATTAGTACTTCTGCTGGTGGTGGTGACTTTGTGATACATCCTGAGGGCTGACTTACATCTTTTAGTGTTTCAGTACAGTGAAAAGATCGTAGCAGAACACCAGAAAATATGGTTTTCTTTCTTTTTTTTTTCTTCTGCTTTGAAGAGATATTAATCCTTTTGACTGATTTTAATAACATCATAGAGAAGACCCATTCTTTAAAGGGAAATGGAAGGGTCCACAAAAGCTTGCCTTCAGTTTATCTCACATAAACATAGATTAACTACGAAAAGTCTTACTTTCAGTGGTGGATTTTTTCAAAGTTAACGAGTGAAATCATTGTATGGATTGGGTCCTGTGTTACCATCTATTTTGTCTTAGCATTCAAAATTATTGAACCTTAAATATAAGTGAATTTCATGCTCTGAAACACAAAGATGTATTTTACTGTTGTCACTGTGGTCCTAATCCTAGTCACCCTTACTATTGTGCATCTTTAGCTTCTGTGAATTGTTAAGCTAATGATCAAGTGCCACACAGGAGCTAATTGCTATTTATTCTCTTACATCACACATTTTTTTTAAAACCATTTGTCAAATTGAACAAACCACTCATTTGAAAAGTGAAAGCAATTCTTATTAAAGAAAAAAACTGTCTACCAAATTCAGCTAAATAAGCCATTAGTAGTTTTCAATTTTATGTAAATATTTTTGGTAAAAATTTTGTTGCACATAAAATCCTTGACTTCTGATTTAATCTTGAGCTTTTGTGACTAATCATTTTTCTCCCCTAAGTTATGTCTTCTGTAGTTTTATTTCTGTCATTGGAAATACCATTAACTGGTAACTCAAGCCAGAGACTTGGGAACTATCCTTTTTGTTGTTCAGTTGCTAAGCTGTGTCCAACTCTTTGTAACCCCATGGAGTGCAGCATGCCAGACTTCCCTATCCTTCACCATATCCTGGTGTTTGCTCAAATTCATCTCCATTGAGCTGGTGATGCTGTCTAACCATCTCATCTCTGTCACTCTCTTCTCCTCCTGCCCTCAGTCTTTCCCAGCATCAGGGTCTTTTCCAGTGAGTCCAGCTCTTCACATCAGGTGACCAAAGTATTGAAGTTCAGCTTCAGCATCAGCCCTTCTATTGAATATTCAGAATTTGTTTCCTTTAGAATTGACTGATGTGACCACCTGGCAGCCCAAGGGACTCTCAAGAGTCTTCTCCAATACCACAATTTTAAACCATCAGTTCTTCAGTACTCAGCCTTCTTTAAGGTCCAGCTCTCATATCTGTACATGACTACTGGAAAAACCATAGCTTTGACTATACAGACCTTTGTCATCAAAGTGATAACTAACCTTAATTCCTTCTCAATTCTTGTCCTCACATTCAACTGGTCATAATTTTGTGAATTTTGCATATTAATTATCCCTTGAATCATCACTGCAACTATTGCCTCAGCTGACAGACCATTCCTTCCCATCCCTAATCAGGAGGGCTGAAAATGAGGCTAGAAAATGGACGGAAACATAATGTCTTTTTTGTCAAGGAAACTCAGTCATCATAAAAATTATGCTTGGTTCACATGATGGAGAGAGTCCAGTTCTTCCTAATCCATTATGTGAAATGACACTAGCTCTTCAAATAGACTCAGCCAGCTGCTAAAAGTCATTGTAGGTTTGTCACCTATATTTCCTCAGACAGAATTTCCTCCTGTTCCTAGTTTGTGTCCTACTCAATCTAGTGTGTGTGGGTCCAGCTCCCAGGAAGCAGTAGTACTTTATTCCTGAGTTCTATACATAGCCCAGCATATTTGTGTCTGTAATTAAACATCACAGCTTTATTTATCTTTTACTATGCACCTTATGGCTCAAGGCTGCTGAGCAAAAAATGCATAGTACATTAAAATTAAGAATTTCAGGTCTGCATTCAATGAAGAGTGGCTGTTTTCCAGTGTATAATATCATTATATCTTCCTAGGGTAATATCAGTCAACTAACTCATTAGCAGCTGAAAATTCAGATTGTTTGTTTTACTTAAGAAGCATACTCCCAAAGAGAGTTCTTCTGAATGTAGGCCATTGCTTCTTCAGTGTGTAATTATTACAATAAGTAGGGCATTACTCTGGTACTTCACATGCACCAGTGAATATGCTTCAGCAATTAGGGACTCCAAGTCCTAGAGATTGAAATAAACATCCAGAACTTTTACAGTCTATTCTGATCAGGAAGAAATCTTCTCTAATATAGTAAATTTCCAATAGTAATGTTTATAATTACTTAATATGGAAAATGATTACCTTTTCTTCCATTTCCAGAATGAAAATGACTTTCTCCTCAAATTCTCACTCTTAACATCTTTAAAAAAATCAGGATTTTTTTGTGCATAATAATACCTTAAAGTTATATAGTTTATGTTTTGAACACACTCCTAGTATACTTTACTATTTGATTCTAAGTAATTCTATTGGATAGATATCATATTCCAAATTTGACAGATTAAAGAGAAAATATAAAGAATGAGTTGCCCAACTATGTACAAAGCTTCTAATTGAGAAAGGCAACTCAAATTCATTCTCAGGGAATTTTGTCTTACTCCTTCTCTTTCTCCCTGTCCTTAGATCTTCATAAAACAGAAGCTTAGAAAATTTTACTAATATTTCCTTTTGTAGATAGCATCTTTTTTTCCTTTTTTTAAATTAAACTATAGTTGATTTAGAGTATTATGTTAGTTTTAGGTATAGAGCATAGTGATTCAATATTTCATAGATGATAGCCCATTTGAAGTTATTATAAAATAATGGCTATATTTCCCTATGCCATACAATATAGGCTTTTTGTGTATCTATTTTGTACATAATAATTTGTGTCTCTAATCCCATACCCTGATTTTGCCTCTCCTCTCTTCCTTCACTCCACTAGTATTCATTAGTTTGTTTCCTATATCAGTGAGTCTGTTTTGTTATTTACATTTTTAAATTTTATTTTAGATTTCACATATAACTGGTAAAATACAGTATCTATCTTTCTCTGACTTATTTCATTGAGCAGAATACATTCTAGGTCTATCCACTTGTTACAAATGATAGAATTTCATTATTTTTTATATCTGGTAATGTGCTATCATATATATATATATATATATATATATATATAATGTATATTCTCCCCCCATATATATACACATATGATAGAATGCACATGTACAGACACACCACAGCTTCTTTATTCACTTATCTGTTGATGGACACTTGGTTATTTCCACAGCTTGACTATTGTAAATATGCTGTTATGAAGATTTGGGTGCACATCTTTTACAGTTAGTATTTTCATGTTTTTCAAAGGTATACCCCAAACTGGAATTGCTGGGTCATATGGTAATTCTATTTTTAGTTTTTTGAGGAACCTTGATAATGTTTTCCATACTGATTGCACCAATTTACAATCTCAGCAACAATATACGAGGGTCCCCTTTTCTCCATATCATCTCCAACATTTGATTTTTTGTGGTCTGTTTGATGATAATCATTCTGACAGATGTGAGATAATATCTCCTGTGGTTTTGATTTGCATTTCCCTAGTAAATTAGCAATGTTGAGCATATTTTTATGTGCCTGTTAACCATCTCTATGTGTCTTCTTTGGGAAACTGTCTATTCAGATATTTTATCAATTTTGTATAAGCTTCTCTCTCTCTCTCTCTCTCTCTCTATATATATATATATATATATATATATATATGTACACACACACTACACACACATATTTATACATAGTATAAATATACTATTTACTATATACTAATATATACTATTAAAATATATGTATTATAAGTGTGTGTATATATATGTATGTACATATATAGTATATTAATCCTTCATTGGTCATATTACTTGCAAATATTTCTTCCCATTCCATAGCTTGTCTTTTCGTTTTTTCAATGGTTCTTTTGTTGGGCAAATGTTTTTAAATTTGATTAGGCTCCATTTGTTTGTTTTTGCTTTTATTTATTTTGCTTTAGGAGATAGATCCAAAAAAATGTTGCCAAAATATATGTCAAAGTGTATTCTGCCTGTGTTCTCTTTTAGGAGCTTCATGGTTTCAGGGCTTCCATTTAGATATTTAATCATTTAGAGTTTATACTTTTTATGATGTAACAAAAAAATTTAATCTCATTATTTTACATGTAGCTGTTCTGTTTTCCTAGCACCACTTGTTGAAGACACTGTCTTTTCTCCATTTTACAGTGTTTCATTATTTGTTATCGATTAATTGACTGTAGATGGGAGTTTATTTCTGAACTCTATATTCTGTCCCATTGGTCTATGTCTGAGCTTTGTGCCAGTACTATATTGTTTGATTACTGTAGGTTTGTAGTATAGTTTGATAGCAGGAAGTGTGTTACCTACAGTTTTGTCCTTTTTCTCAAGATTGTTTTGGCAATTTAGGGTCTTTTGTGGGTCCATAAAAATTTGGGGATTATTTGTTCTAGTTTTGTGAAAAAAGGTCATGGTATTTTGATAAGGATTTTATTTAATCTGTAGATGATTTGCATAGTATGGAAACTTTAGCAATATGGATTCTTCCAATCTGAGAACATGGGCTATCTTTCTATTTTTTTGTATCATCTTCAATTTTTTTCACCTATAGTTTTCAGAGTATAGATCTTCCACCGTCTTGATTAAATTTATTCCTAGGAGTTTTATTTTTTTTTGGAACTTTTTTGCTTTATCTTTCTGATAGTTCATTATTAATATATTCTATTTTTCTTAATTTTATTTTTACTTTTCCATCTATACGTTGGTAATAAAAGGGTTTGCTCTTATTGTCTCAGGGCAATTTGAATAGATGATAGAACACTCCCTTATTTGTTTTGACTATGTGGTTAAAATTGCTCCAATATTTCTTACTTGACTTTACATCTTGGATTCCTTCTTGTTTTCCTGTTCTGACCTCTAGCTGACAAAGTTACAGAATTCAAATGTGAACAATTAGCAAATTGGTGAATTTTTGAGTATGGTAATTCAATAGGGAAAATTCCATTTTAATGTTTACCTTTCTCTAACTCTAGTTTCTCTAATATTGAACTATAGGAAAAGAAAACTAATGAGAAATTGAGGCTGTGTCCTGGTGGCGCGGTCCTTTGGCCAATGCTCCTCATTGGAATGGCCCTAAAAGATATCTTACTACAAAGATTTAATTAGCACTTTTTCTTTTGCGTACAAACCTTATCAGCGCCTCCATACTTCTCCCTGTGATTCCATTGTTTTGTTATAAGAAAATCAATATAGACTTTTAAAATTGCTATTATTTTGGGTACTAGTATGAAAGTTCCTTGTAGGGATGTACTTACTTGGGAAAAGGCTTTATTAAATGTTCAGGCTAGCAAAGTAGAAGGAACTGTAGACTGGAGTCCTAGTCATATGTAAAGGGGATAGACACTACTAGACACTTTCCACATGCCCTGGGGAGATAACATGAAAACATTCAAATTCATGCCTTTCATTACAGTGAGGGAGATGGATCACAAATCAAATGAGCTCACAGTTCACTCTAATGAACATCCCATTACATCATGAAATAAATACACAAATTGAAAATTTTATTGTTTTATGTCAGTATATCACAAGAAACTTGACCTAGATTACCTAGATTTGATAAAGTTTTCCTGATGAAGTGACCTCTATTAGATGAATTACTCTTGTTGTGACCTCTGTTAGATGAATTAGTTATCTAGAAAGAGAGAGAAAGGGGAACTGATAAATGATGCTAGAGAAATAAACAGGTATCAAATATTTCAGAGCTTTAAGACCAAGTTAGGTACTTTTGCATTTATCCTAAGAGACAGATGGGAACATCATGAGATTTGTAATTCAGAAATATTAGATTGTAGAGAGTGGCTGGAACCAGGGTTAAAGTTACCTTAATGGTCCCATTGAGAGATAATGATATCAGAGTGTAGACTTGTGGCAGCAGACATAGTGTCCAAGAAGCCAAACCGTTAGGTCAAGAACTTTAAGAAAATGTCTCTTCTAGGAATCCATTGGAGGGAGAAAGAGTGAGGATAAAAGTAATGAGAAAAATAGAGCAAGTCATCCTTGACTATTTTAAACCAGTTCTTACGCTGTATCCTATGTACATACCTTGTTAAAACATCTTGGAAGTGCAGGGAAAATATTGCTTTATATGATCTTAGTTTTATGTACCTGTTCAGTTCAGTTCAGTTCAGTTGCTCAGTCATGTCCAACTCTTTGCGACCCCACTAAATGCAGCACGCCAAGCCTCCCTATCCATCACCAACTGCTGGAGTCCACCCAAACCCATATGCATTGAGTTGGTGATGCCATCCAACCATTTCATCCTCTGTCGTCCCCTTCTCCTCTTGTCCTCAATCTTTCCAAGCATCAGGGTCTTTTCAAATGAGTCAGTTCTTCACATGATGTGGCCAAAGTATTGGAGCTTCAGCTTCAATATTAGTCCTTCCAGTGAACACCCAGGGCTGATCTCCTTTAGGACGGACTGGTTGGATCTCCTTGCAGTCCAAGGGACTCTCAAGAGTCTTCTACAACACCACAGTTCAAAAGCATCAATTCTTCTGTGCTCAGCTTTCTTTATAGTCCAACTCTCACATCTGTACATGACTACTGGAAAAACCATAACCTTGATGAGACGGACCTTTGTCGACAAAGTAATGTCTCTGTATTCTTTTTTTAATATTCTGTCTAGATTGGTCATAATTTTCCTTCCAAGGAGTAAGCATCTTTTAATTTCATGGCCTGTTAACCTTCATCAAATATGTGTGTGTGACTTTTCTTTCTTGTTCAGTCACCAAGTTGTGTCCATTTTCTGAGTTTGTGTTGTCTGTTTTTCTACTTTAGATAAATAATAGGTAAATAGAAAACACTCTTGACAATTAAAAATGTTAAGTCTCCTAATGTTGTTGAACTCTTTTTAGTTCACACTTTTAGATAAGACCAAGTTAAATCTTCAGAAATTTCAAACACGTGGAGAGAATGTCTAATCCAAAGCATTCAGACATTGCAAATATATACTTTTTTAATTTAAAAATTTTCCAAACTCTTATCATAAAGCACATTTAAAATTTAATAATTAGCTTATGTTTGGCCTTTATTTTGTTGTTATTGAGTTGCTAAGTCATGTCTGACTCTGTTACTCCATAAACTATAGCATGCCAGGCTCCTCTTTCCATGGGATTTTACTGGATTGGGTTGACATTTCCTTCTCCAGGGGATCTACTTGACCCAGGTATCAAACCCTCGTCTCCTGCTTGGCAGGTAATTTCTTTACCACTGAGCCATCTGGGAAGCCCCCCTTTGCTTTTACACTTATGTGGAATTGCTGGTGCATTAAAAGGAACTTTGTAAGTGTTTCTGATACAAAATTACTTTTTTTTTCTTTAACAGAAAGTTTATCAATTTGTCAAAGCTATCAAATTCATTTTTAATTCCTTCACCTGATCCCAAATGATTTGGAAAACAGTAGATATCTTTTCCTGCTACAAATTCTAAACTTATTTAATACCTGAGTGGCATATTATAATGAATCCAAAAAATCAAGGTTATTTTTGTGTTTTTCATCATTAGAAATTAAGGTATTTTTATTACCTTAACTCATAATACACAATGCTGATTTCAGAATTTTCTTTTTTAAAACAAATTTTCTCTGATTTTAGTTCTATATTAAAGTTAAATCTAAAAAGTATAGTGTTTCTTTAGATTCATTTTTCCTTAAATTCATATTTGTTTAAGGGACATTTTTATGATTAGCATATCAAAATGATTGTTGAGCTTATCAAAACTATAAATTCTTTGTTTATTTGTGTGGCTCAGATGGTAAAGAATTTGCCTGCAGTGAGGGAGACCTAATTTTTGTCCCTGGGTTCAGAAGATCCCCTGGAGGAGGGCATGGAAACCCACTCCAGTATTCTTGACTGGGAAACCCCATGGCGAAAGGAGCTGGCATGCTACATTCTATGCAGTTGCAGAAGAGTTGGACATGGCTTAGCGACTAAACAAAACCAACTTGTCTTAATAATTAGTATAGAGGACAGGAAAATAGTATTTTGATTTTCCTATAAGGTTGTCTTTTACAGACCTTCTAGAGAGCATTACATTTTCCATAACTTAAATAGTCCTAGATTGAATTTTCTCCTTTGCTCTAGCAGTATAGATTAAGAGAAGTAAAAATTTGTACTAGAATATGTGTAAAAGAAATACATAGACTTTCTCCCAAAAATCAACTTTGTACCCCTCCCCTATTTATTTTACTTTACTTTATTTTCTGACTGTGGGGCTTGTGAGATCTTAGTTCCCAGACCAGGGATTGAATCCAGACCCTCAGCGCCTACGTCCTAGCCACTGAACCACCAAGAAATTCCCACTCTTTTCCCTTTCTAAAAATTACTTTTCATCGCTAGAGTAGATTGGGCTTCCCTGGTGGTTTAGACAGTAAAGAATCCATCTGCAATGCAGGAGACCAGAGTTTGATCTTTAGGTTGGGAAGATACCCTGGAGGAGGATATGGCAATCCACTCCAATATTCTTGCCTGGAGAATCCCCATGGACAGAGGAACCTGGTAGGCTACCATCCACGGAGTTGCAGAGTCGGATATGACTGAGCAATAAGCACAGCATACAGAGAGTAGGGTTTTTTTTTTTTTTTTTTTTAAATGTGTATCTAAATGCTTCCCAAGTGGTGCTAGTGGTAAAGAACCTACCTGCCAGTGCAGGAGATCCGAGACCTTGATTCAGTTCCTGGGTCAGGAAGATTCCCTGGAGGAGAGCATGGCAACCTACTCCAGTATTCTTGCCCACAGTGTCCCATGGACAGAGGAATCTGATGGGCTACAATCCATAAGGTCACAAAGAGTCAGATACAACCGAAGTGGCTTAGCATGCACCCACAAATGCAAGTTAAAGTCTCATGAGAAGATTCATGTGAGTAATGCTTTCAATAGGGATCATCCCTTCATGGAGTAATGAGACTGCAACATTATTAGGCAAGATTGAATGCAATCTGGTTGTTTATAAACCTGTGAGGCTCTATGACAAGTTACGCCTCCTCACCACTGCCCTTCCCCAGCCTCCAAATGCTTTTATAATTTAACATAAAGATGTGATTATGGAGATTCTTGATGACAGATATCATGTAGCTTTCTTTTAAAATGCAATGATAGTTTCCCATAAATGAAAGAAGACAAAAAAGAAAAGATTATCAAAACTAAGAAAAAGTGAAAACACCAACATAGAAAGTGAGGAACATTTGGTAGTAGAATATCATTTAAGAAACTAAGAAAAGAATGCACAAAATTGGAGCGTTGAATGTAATGTAATTACCATAGTTGCTACTATTCCAAAATTATTACAGTGTTACCAGTTTAAGTACATATCAAATAAATTCTTGTCACATGCTAGCTTAGATGTATTTGAGGTATCATATATCTAGTTATTTTAATTTTCTCTACACGCCATGACATTGAGGTAATCAGACCTATAGGTACTTCCACATAACTCATCTTTTTAATCCACAAAGTGCTTTTGTTATATTAACTAAGATGCTTAAGATTATTTGTATCAATGCCAATACTGAAATATTTCTGAGGGAAATTAAATTGCATGGATTTATTTTCACTTTGAAAGTAACTGTTTTCAGGATTCTTTTAAGAGAAGTATATACATCAGTTGATAGTATTAAATCTGTATGTTGAGAGGAACCTGAGAGGGATCAGCTAACTTAAGTACTGCCCCCACCCCAAACTCAGTGAAAACTTACCTTTCTTCTGGGAAAATGAGTCCTGGGAGAGCCAATGTAACTCTTCTGGGTATATAAAATCAGTTTGAAGCAAAGTAAAACTCTAATTTAACCCTCTTGTCTTACAGTCTAGAGTCCCCTCTGTAACTGCACAAATTATTCAGTCTCTTCACGCCTTTATTGTCTCACTAGTAAAATGAGAATACTGGTAGGATCTTCCTCATTGGATTCAAAATATCAGTTCCAATGAACTGCTTAGAAACTCTGCTTAGAACATTGAAGTGGTGAAATTGGAAACTTAGTATATTTCCAGTTGGAACATGATATAGCCACTGTGGAAAACAGTATGACATTTCCTCAAAAAAGTTTAACTTAGAATTACCACATGACCCAGAAATTCAATTTGTGGTATATAAATGAAATATTTGAAAGCCAGAACTTGATGAGATATTTGTACACCAATGCACATGCATTACTCACAGTAGCCAAGAGGTAGAGACAACCTCAATGTCTATCAACAGAGAAAAGGATAAGCAAAATATAAGTATAGTGGAATATTATTCAGCTTTTAAAAGAAAGTTTTGACACATGCTACAACAGGGAGACCTTGAAAGCATTATTCTACATGTAAAAGCCACACACACAAGGTCAAATATTATACAATTCCACTTTTATGAGGTATCTAGAATAGTTAGATTGATAGGCTGAAGAGAGGAGAGAATAAAATAATTTTGTTTGATGGGTACACAGTTTTATTCACTTTTCTTTCAATTGACTGGCTTGTTTTACTCTGTACTCTTTCTTTTCTTTACGTCATAACTTCAGTCTACTCATAGTGTCTTCTTCCTTTCAACTTTGGTTTGTTCTACTGCCTCAGGGACTTAACCCCACCAGTCCCCCTCTAGTTCTGATTTTACTGCATGGCCCCTGTGTAAGTCTTTGTTCAAATATCCAATAGAGATTTGAATGTCTTAACCTTTTACATCATGCCTATGACGACTAACAGTTGCCCTTGAATTGAATACCAGCCTATGATCTAAATACTTTTGAAAAGGGGAAAAAATATATGCTGAACTTGGCTCCCTGTGGCTATTCTCTAAGAATGAACTTTGAGTCAACTAATATCTTTTAGGGAGAGTTAATAAATAGAGCGGGAACTGTAATTAGCATGCTTAAGGGTGAAGCAAGGATAAATAAAACACAGTCCCTCCTATGAAGAGGCTCATATGAAGCAGAGGTATATAAACACTCATGCAATATGATAATTACTGTTTGGTTATATGGACAAAGTACTTTTGAAACACAGAAGACAGTTCACAGTCCAGGTTATAGGGAATGGGATAGATGTCACGGTATGCAGTGATATTTTAACAGGTTTGTAAAAGGTAAGAATTATTTCCTCAAAAGAAACAAAGAATAGAAAGTGATAGAGCAGTGTTGAATCAGTTAAACTGAATCAGCTGCAGAACTGAAAATATTCATACAAAATACAGCGTGCCACATATTTCTGAAACCACATCACCACCAAGGGATCTGCAGGAGTACTTAAAAAGTATGCACAGACTGTGATGGCATAATGGCGGAACAATCATGTGTGTACAGTTGTTCAGCTGCAGGGACAATGGAACACCAGAGACCAGAGCCTCTGAAGTGTATGCCAGTAGTTGTTTTGGTTCACTTATCATGTCTGGTTCTTTGTGACCCCATAGACTGCAGTGCGCCAGGCTTCCCTGTCCTACATTATAAGTTGTAGGTTAATAAAGCTCTAAAACTAAAGTCCGAGAATACTGCAGTTGTTATTACTAAAGGTAGGTTGCATTTCCTTAAAATTCAATGTGCTCCTCTTTCATAAAAAAGAAATAAGAGAATATCAACATAACAGTTTCAAGCAATTAATTTCTTTCCTCCTATGCCTCCAGTAATTTGTTGAAAAATCACACCAGTGAGGTGCAGCGTTTAAGTTACTGAGTAGAAAAAAGATTCTTTTTATTGTTGTCATTATGTTTTGGTGAAATTTGAATCTTGTATCCAACATTCTGCCACAGCAATGATTCCTATTTTCCAAATTCAAAAGTCATTTTTAATCCTCATTATTCTTTACTTTCCTATGGCATTGGATGTTTCGAAAAGAGTTTCTTCCTCATCTTGACTCTTGAATACCTTACTTTTCTACCTCCTTGATGATTTCTTCTCTCATTTTTATCACTTCCACTTTATCCTTTCCTTGTACATATTGGTGCTTTCCAAACCTGTGTTCTTTCCTCTCTTCCATTATCTTTTTGATTTTTCTGCAACTCCATTACTATTTCCTCTTCCCAAGAAGGTGAAGACTAGGGTCTACCTTGCTTCTAGGTCTTCATTGTACTTGTATTGCCTCTTCCTAAATGAATATCACCTTATACTAGTTTCCACTTATTGTTCAGATTTCAGTCCTTTCAAACATGTTTCCTTATGGAGCTGAGTACCTCTCCCACATGTTTTAAGACATCTTCTGCTCACCTTTACAATAGCCCCTATATTGCAAAACCTAAGTAATGGAGTGGTTTCCTAACTGGGAGCCCCAATAGCATCGCTATCACCTGGGAATTTGTTAGACAGGCAGATTCTCAGGCTCTAAAGCACATCAACTGAATAGGAAACTCTAGTGTGTGGCTCAGGAATCTGTTTTAATAAGCTAGCCAAGGGAATTCAGATACAGGCTAAAGTCTGAGAATCACTGGTATGTTGCATTTGGCTGGCTTTGATCTTCTGCTTTTAGATCATGGCTGTTTTAGAAACTATGATGAAATATTTTTCATTGTGATGTCCTTAGTATTCAATGTGGAACTGGATACATTGTTGCTGCATAGCACTGTTTTGTTACAATGCATGAACGAATGAATGAGTAAATGAATGACAATTTTTAATGAAATTAAATTTCATATCTCTCATTGACCACTATGTAATTTGTAGAGAGAGCCAAGAGTCCCTTCAAAGTCAACCTCTGTATTAGAAAGGTTGACATCTAATACCCTTCATCAACAATGTCTTCCAAAACAGTTGCACACATCTGCTTTTATAACCCTGAATGACTTTTTAAACTCTGATCTCTCATTTTCTATCAATACTATAATCATTCTCTTCATTAATCATGGAAGAACCTTAGTAATCACCTTTCTTTGAAGAATAGCTTCATTCATTCTGAGTATACAACTAAAACATATTACCCATAGAAAGTCTGAACAATTCAGTTACACACACAAAATCAAATTAAAGCACTGAAAATTCCATCACTCTGAAAGAATCATTGTTATTTGTATGGATTTATCTAACTTTTAGTTCTAGCATATTTGCTAGAAGTGGCATTTTATGAATGCCACTGTTCATAAAAGCTGTTGAAGCTATTCTGTAATCTGCTTTTATTACACTATTGTGGGAATATTTCCATGTTCTAAAGCATTATTTTCTGCAGAGTCATTTATGTCTGCATGGTATTTTTGACAATATTTGATCTATCCTATTTTAAATTATTAAAAGTCCTGTCAAAACTTTTTCAACACCTCCGCCATTGCCATCCAAGCTCTTTCTTACTCTTGTATCCTATTACAGTAGCCTCCTTTGACAAATTAATCTTTTTTTTTTCAGCTCATTCAGGATTTCCTAATTTTTTTTTATTAGTTTTGCCATACAATGACATGATATCGCCATGGGTTTACATATGCTCCCCCTCCAGAACCTCCCTCCTCCCTCCCCCCGGGAAATCTTGATGCACCAGCCCCGAGCATCAATCCTGGGCTGGCGATTGATTACACATATGATAATTAACATGTTTCAATGCCATTCTCCCATATCATCCCAAATTAATCTTTTGAGCAAATCACTCAAAAGTTGAAAGGACCCTCCAGTACCTTCCAAATAAAGCTCCAGTCTTGAGCAAGACAGTTAAGGGCTCCTTATGCATACCCAGGCTCTAGGTGAGACTAATTACCAATCTTACAGCATTTCTCCTGTTTGCTCACCTTTTGAATATTGCCACTTCTCTCTTCAAATTCTTTCCCACCCATACTGCCCCCTTCACTTTGAACCCTTGCTAAAATACCATGCCTTATCCCCCGCCTCTGCTCTATGTTTTCTCCTTAATTCTTATAATCATAGAATAGAGCATATATTTTTATTAAATTCACTTACTAATTTCTTGGGCTTCACAGGTGGCTCAGTGGTAAAGAATTTGCCTGCCTGTGCATGAGCCATGGGTTCTATCCTTGGGTCAGGAAGATCCCCTGGAGAAGGAAATGACAACCCACTCTGGTATCCTTGCCTGGGAAATCCCGTGGACAGAGGAGCCTGGTGGGCTACAGTCCATGGGTCGCAGAGTGAGACATAACTGAGCAAGTGAGCAAGCAGTAGTTGACTATTTCTCCTAACTGGAATATAAGCTCCATGAAGATGGTGATTTTTTTCTTGTGTCTTGTTCACTGAAAGAAAATGAAAGTGAAAGCACCTCAGTCATGTCTGACTCTTTGCAACCCCATGGACTATAGCCCTCCAGGATCCTCTGTCCATGGAATTCTCAGGCAAGAATACTGGAGTGGGTTACCATTTTCTTCTCCTGGGGATCTTCCCAACCCAGTTATCAAACCTGGGTCTTCTGCATTGCAGGCAGATTCTTTACTGTCTGTGCCACCAGGGGAGGCTTGTTCACTGCCATATCCCTAAAACCAAGAACAGTGCTTGATACCTTCAAACAAACACAAGCAAAAACCTCATAATATATTTGAAATATTAAATGATGAGTGGACAAATGAAAAGAATTTGATTAACAGTGAATATCTACTGGTAAAATTCTTCAAGTCCTCAAGGAAGTCAAAGCTTTTCTTCCTGTGATTTGCATGCAATGAGGATTCACTACCTATTTGTGCAAAGTAAATACAAATGACCAACTAAACATTATTCTTTTCTGAAACCTTTTCTTAGACTTGCTGTTGAAGGTGATCTCTCTACTCTCTAAAGACTGTCAATCATTTCTGTAATTATGGTATATATTGCATACTCTACTGAGCTGGAGTTATATGATGTCCTTCTCATTAAGTCACATGCAATCTCTTTATAGGCAGATATCAATTATCTTTGTTATCTCTTTCAGTTCTTAGCACACTGATGCTTGATAAACAGTTCTAAAATTAATTACCAAAAATAAAATTAAACTATTACCAAAAGCAAAGAAGTTACACATGAGGACATAAACAGATCTAATTAAAAAAAATTGTCATATGCACAATGGTAAGTATTCTGAAATAAATCACTAAGTGAACATTCTGTATTTTTATAGATTATTAATACTGCACTTGCTTTGGCTGCAAGACCCAAAAGTCAAGTGGTCAAAAAAACCATGGAAATGTACAAGCGCACGTGGGAGAATCATATCCATGTCCTCACTGAAGCTGTAGATGACATTACAAGCATTGATGACTTCCTGGCTGTATCTGGTATGTTTTTATCTTTTAATCTCTGTGTTTGCTCTTGTCATTTTCTGCGATAGGCTGATAATAAATATAATTAATTTTATGAAATATTATGAGACTTTTTTAATGATAGCCTTTCTGGAAGCAAAGTGCTACTATATATGATCAAGGATAATGAGTCTCATGCCTTGTAATCCATACATCTCAACAATTTACACTGCCTCTGAAAGAAATCTCTATTCTCATGGGCAAAGCATAATTAAAAATAGTGGCTGGAAATTTTAGGTATTTCCTGGCTTTTCAAATAAATCATCTTTTCCCATATTTTAATATAGTAATGTCTCTTGATTTTCCTCCACATTTTTTTAAACTAAGTTTTTCTTTACTCAGAAAAATAAAAGTAGGAAATAGGAAAAAAATAAAAATAGCAAAACTCTTATTAATTTGAAATGTAACACATACTTAAGCTACCATATATATTTGAGTAGGGGTATTTTAAAGAATAAAATAAGTCTAAACATGTAACTACATCAATAACAGACAGGCTTGAGATTCCATGTCAAACCTAAATGACTCTTACATCACACAATAGAATACAAGATTGTGAAGTTTCTCTCATAAAGCCATATTCTCGGAAACATAACTCAGGTTTTGATTATACTGTTGTAACAGCAAATAACTAAGTACTTTTTAATATTTAGATTTTTTTAAAAAAATGCCTCTCATTAAGATAAATTACATATTTCTTTTGATAGATAGATTTTCTTGGAGTGTGATGATCCTTTTTTATAAAATGAAGTTTCTCATGAGTTGCAAACATCATTTTACGTTTCTAAATGTTTCCTGATGGTTTTCATCTACCTTATTGATTTCATTATATATGTATATATTCTCATCCTGAACAATAGTAACTTATTGTATTTTCTTAACATAGTAATGAAGAGAAAATATGTGCCAGTTAACTACTTTGAATTGTTTTATCTCTTTAGAGCTAAAAGTTTGAAAATAATAGAAAATGAACAGGAATAATATTAATATGCCTTTATACCACTATTCAGAATTAGCAACTACTGATATCCAGTTTATTTCCATCCAGCAAAGTCTTCATGCTGAATGGAAATAAATGTTTTCAAATTGTTGTATCATTACACCTTTTTATAGGTAATAGTTGGCTGAATTTTCCCACATTATTATATTTTTTTCAAAAAAATGTCATATATCTGTTCTTTTATTTTCATTTAAATAAGTTTTAACTGCTATAACCAATACTTAAGCATATTTCTGTCTATTTTCTATCTTCTGAATATAGACTTTGCAATGTGAATTCAATTAGTATCTTATGTTTGGTCAGTCTTTTGTAATTTAGTTGTTAAATACTTGGTTCTATTTTTCAGTTGGTTCTTTTGGTTACAAGCTGAAGAAACCTGCTCATGGTAGTCAATATAAAGGCAGTTTATTATAAGTCAGTTGATGACACAGTAGCGAGAATCTCCTAAACATACCAGAACAGGAGCCATAATCACGTGATGAGAAAAGTGGGGAGCCTGGGATTTGAGCAGCTGTGTAGGTCCTCAGAGCAGCGTCTCATGGCTTTCCTTTTAGTGCTGGATTCACCTGATCTGGCAACCTCTCAATCTGCTCCTTTCTGTGAAAACCTGTAGCACTTAAGAATGTTTTGCCTGCATGTAAGAGAAAACTCATATGAGAGTGGCTTAAATAATAAAAATCATTGGTTATTTCATGTCATTAGATATTTAAGATAGTAGACTTACTACCCCTAACACACCAGAGGACTTGGATAAGAATAGCCCCTGCGTGTGGGAAGGAGTATCTTATCACTAACATTTTTTTAAGAATTACGAGTACAGGGGAGTGATAAAAAATGAATTAATATTTAATGTATTTCATTATTGTTTCTAAAATTCTCTGCAAAGAGTGCACTCCATTATTTTCTGTTCCTGGGGTGGACAGTTCTTACTTTTCTTCCCTTTGATTCGTTGTGATTCAGAGTTACTCGGTTCGCTTCAGTTCAGTTGCTCAGTTGTGTCCAACTCTTTGCGACCCCAAGGACTACTGCATGCCAGACCTCCCTGTCCATCACCAACTCTCAGGTTTAATCGAAGTCATGTCCATTGAGTCGGTGATGCCATCCAACCATCTCATCCTCTGTCGTCCCCTTCTCTTCCCTCCTTCAGTCTTTCCCAGCATCAGGGTCTTTTCCAATAAGTCAGTTCTACACATCAGGTAGAAAAGTATTGGAGTTTCAGCTTCAACATCAGTCCTTCCAATGAACACCCAGGACTGATCTCCTTTAGGATGGACTGGTTGGATCTCCTTGCAGTCCAAGGGACTCTCAAGAGTCTTCTCCAACACCACAGTTCAAAAGCATCAATTCTTTGGCACTCAGCTTTCCTTACAGTCCAACTCTCATATCCATGCATGACTACTGGAAAAACCATAGCCTTCATTGGATGGACTTTTGTTGGCAAAGTAATGTCTCTGCTTTTTAATGTGCTGTTTAGGTTATTCATAACTCTTCTTCCAGAGAGCAAGCGTCTTTTAATTTAATGGCTGCAGTCACCATCTCCAGTGATTTTGGAGCCCCAGAAAATAAAGTCTCTCACAGTTTCCATTGTTTCCCCGTTTATATGCCATGAAGTGATGGGACCAGATGCCATAATCTTAGTTTTCTGAATGTTGAGTTTTAAGCCAACTTTTTCACTCTCCTCTTTCATTTCATCAAGAGGCTCTTTAGTTCTTCTTCAATTTCTGCCATAAGTGTGGTGTCGTCTGCATATCTGAGGTTATTGATTTCTCCTGGCAATCTTGACTCCAGCTTATGCTTCATCTAACCCAACATTTCTCATGATGTACTCTGCATATAAGTTAAATAAGCAGGGTAGCAATATATAGCCTTGACATACTCCTTTCCTGATTTGGAACCAGTCTGTTGTTTCATGTCCAGGTCTAACTGTTGCTTCTTGACCTTCATACAGATTTCTCAGGAGGCAGGTCATGTGGTCTGGTATTCCTGTCTCTTTAAGAATTTTCCACAGTTTGCTGTGATCCACACAGTCTAAGGCTTTGGCATAGTCAATAAAGCATAGACCAGTCATTTGTTAACTGTTTATCAGCACTCAGAACCCATCATGGAAATCCCATTTCCTTTTGCCATCTATTGGTCCAGGAGTATGACTGAAATAGGCATCTGGGTTTCTATTGACCCTCCCTCATGTTGCATCTCAAAGAGTTACACAGTATAACTTAAAGTGGGAAGGCGAGTTGGCTTATTGGCTTTAACATGTCAAGGAGGAAATATTTCCCAGATGGTTTCCCTCAGATCTCCTCTTATCATGGGTCAGAATTTAGTCCTGTACCTACTCCTGGACTAATAGATGGCAAAAGGAAATGGGATTTCCATGATGGGCTCTGAGTGCTGATAAATGGTTAACAACTGACTGTAGCCAGAGAGAGTAATAGTCCTAATTCATAGCACTTGCATGATTTCTGTGACATAAATACTCCCACATTGGCAGCTTTCCAGCTGCCACTGAACTCTGAATTGGGAAGAGATGCATAAAAATAGCCCTTGTGAACTGACATAAACTTATCCTAGCAGTTCACTGGGCTTAGACCAGTCATAATTCAACCTTTCTGACTAGCCACTTACTATACAAACAAAATTAGAGATTTTATCAGCAGGAACAAATGGGAAGTGGCTGCTAACTAAAGAAAAAAAACGTTTGCCCCAAACTTAGTGGATGATTTAGTGGTACCCACTGCTTTCTAAAGTTTCTGTGTCTTCATAAATTTACCTTATGATAGTTTAGCCTGAGCTCTAGTGATGTTTCTCATTACGTCCAGTTCTCACAGATGATATTAGCAAATAGGGAGAGTCAAAGAGGCCCCTTTCTCATTGGGCTGTATTCCTGGTAAGAGCACAATGATGAATCTGAGGTCTTACTCATGACAAAAGCATTTCTTCTTCTTGAAGGAAGAAGAGAAAGAACACCTCAAGGGAAAGGTGAGCCAAGCCAAGAGAGGCATAGGTGCTAGAATGATGAGGCACAGAATTTTTAAGATAGGGCTTTTACATATTAATCTGGGTGGCATGGACTGACAGTTTTTATTGACAGTTGCAAGTTACATAACAACTGGCTCTACTGTGCATATCTTTCCCATAATTCAGTCTTTTATAATCAGATGTATGTATGTATAGAATATTTATGAACTTTTAATAGACTCCTGGCTGCCTAAGGTCACTTGAGGACTCAGCTATGCATCAGGGGCACATGGGCCGGAGTTGAAGAAGTCCTTGTGGTTAGTTTGCATCCACTGTCCACATAGGTAACGTGCTCTGGAGTTGGAAAAGTCTCTGTGGTTATTTTATAGTGTATCTGTAAGCTCTCTTGGGCTGCATTGGAGTATGTCTAGGATGGGGTTTGAGATCAGCTTGAATCTTTTTTGGCTGGGCCACCCCTAGTTGCTCATGCCTAACTTCCTACCTGACACTAAAGGCTTCTCAGAATTTTCCCAGTCCAGTAAATGAGAAAGGATTTAGTTGATTCTGCATATTTTTAGTGCCAGGTCAGAAATCCTAAATTCAAGATCATAGGCCAACCTATGGATGAACTACCTTTCTTAAGATGGCTAATCATAGTCACAATCCAGCAGCTTTTGTGTCTGACAGATTTTGAATGACCTCTCTGGTACCACTTTACAATTATCTTTTAGACTATGCTGTTTATATTCACAGTTTCTCTATTTGCCAGGTAGAATGACTGACTGGTTAGTTCATAGGGTTTCATAACTATGAATTACTTTGAGAATATTATATTTTCAAATTTTTAAAGTAAGCATTTCATCCTGGATTTCCTTCCAGTAGTTGATAACAATGCTAAATTATTTTTATGTTTTTATAAGAATAAAAAATAGGGGTCTTAAAACCACAAAATTCTGTAGTTATCCTCCAATAAAAACAATACGTTAAAAAAAATATGAGTTTTGAAAACATTCTTACTTTCTCCTGAGTCAATTGTTAAAAGTTACAGATTCTCAGGACATCAGCTCTCCATTGATCAGCCTATGATCAGTGACAAAAGATTCTTGGACTTTACTATTTTATTTTCATTATCAAAGGAAGAAATCGTGTTCATAAGATGTTCACCATATATAATGTTTTAGAATGACTAGATCTTCCAATATGGACCATTAGGTCTTGGAATAATGGTATTTTTTAAATAAAATACCAAACATCTTTGGTTTTCCTATTGCATTTCCAAATATAGTAATATCATTAATAATTTTTAAATTATGTGTTTATATATTCACCAGTTTCTCATATACAGAAGTGAAAATGCCAATTTTCAAACTATTTTTGTTTCTTGCTATACACAGAAAATTCCAAAAATAAATGCAATCAGTCCTTTATTGAAAATCATAAGGAATATAGTTACCTCACAAATTTGTTATATATAAAAATTTTATGCGCAAAATTAAAATGAAACAGCAACCCAAACCCACTTTCAAACTAAGTTCTCTGATGTTCAGTTGTCTGAAAGAGACTCTTTTTCTTTTCAGCTTAATGTTAATTTATGTAATACTATCAGTGTCATCTTACAAGCAATTAGAAAATCTTCAGAATGCATCGGTCCCAAAACTTTTGTCTTATCATTCACTACAGGGATTATCCCGACACCATTAACTGCACATTTTGTCATTTTCTGAAAACACTGTAACACAACACCTGTCAGAAATAGCTGGTCTGAAGATTCTTTGGCCACATCAAGTTCTATCCTATGTTTAGAAAGACATGATAAGATTTGATAAACTGTCTTTCCAGCTTACCATGGGACCTGATATCCCCAGTTATCCATGTGGGAGTATAAAAATATTTAAGATCTCTGTTTAAGATGGGAGTTTCTAAGAGGAAACATATTAACACATGAATCAGCTTTTTGAACTATAATATTAGTTGACTCATAGTGAACTGTAATCCCAAGAAATTGAATTTAGAAGAAGGAAACTGTTAGAAAAGGGAATGACTTGGACCATACGAGCTATTCAGTAATTACTAAAAACTGATTAAGTATGAGGGTTTGTGAAGATATGGCTTTTGTTTCATTTATTCTTTCATTTACTCATTAAATATTTACTGCATAATTTTAAGTGCTAAACCCTGCAAAAGGTACCAGAGACTTAATAATGAGTAACAGTGGAAAAGATGACTTGCAAGACAGTTGTAATAATGGAGATTATTGGAGAGAGGGGACTACATGAACAATGGAGGCAGCCACTGAGAAGGATCTGGAATTTTCTAAAAAGGAGATTGACCACTTATTGATTAGAATTTGCACTGCTGTTCCTTTAATGTAACAGGTTTTTTCATTTTAAAGATAACATCTTATCGATTCTCTGTGAATTATACTATTGGAGAATACTTGAACATTTTCTTTATTCCATATCCTACATTTCTCTTTAATGTCTGTGTCCATTGCTATCACTCCAGTTCAAGCCTCTGTCTCTTGAACTGTCATATAATCTTTCTAGTTGATCCTTCTGCTTCCAAAATTTTGCTTGAAGGTTTTCAGTAGGTATTTACTGAACGAAAAAAAAAAAAAGTATTCGCCTTCTTACTAATAATTCTTAAAGATTAATTTGGAAGGATTTATGTCTTATGCTTTCATTAAATGTGTTCAGCCTTGAAATGAATATTTTCTTAAAATTCAAATTATGAAAAATACAAGCATTAATCATCACAGCGTTCTGTGATTTTGACTTAGTGACACAAATGTAACTCTGATACTGTCACCAAAAAAGCTATAGCAAAGCCCTCTATGTTCATGAGACTATAGTAAACGTGATCGTTCAGTTAAGTTTAGTTGCTCAGTTATGTCTAATTCTTCATGACCCTGTGGTCGGCAGCACACAGGCTTCTCTGTCCATCACCAGCTCCAGGAGTTTGCTAAAATTCATGTCCATTAAGTCAGTGATGCCATCTAATCATCTCATCATTTGTCTACCCCTTCTCCTCGTGTCTTCAGTCTTTCCCAACATCAGAGTCTTTTCCAGTGAGTCCAGTTATTTGCATCAAGTAGCCAAAATATTGGAATTTCAGCTTCAGCATCAATCCTTCCAATGAATTTTCAGGACTGATTTCCTTTAGGATGGACTGGTTGGATATCTTTGCAGTCCAAGGGACTCTCAAGAGTCTTCTCCAGCACCACAGATAAAAAGCTTCAATTCTTTGCTCAGCTTTCTTTATGGTCCAACTCACATCCATACATGACTACTGGAAAAATCATAGCTTTGACTGGATGGTCCTTTGTTGGCAAAGTAATGTCTCTGCTTTTTAATATGCTGTTTAGGTTTTTCATAGCTTTTCTTCAAAGGAGCAAGCATCTTTTACTTTCATAGCTGCAGCCACCATTTCCAGTGATTTTAGAGCCCAAGAAAATAAAATCTGTCACAGTTTCCATTGTTTCCCCATCTGTTTGCTATGAAGTGATGTGACCAGATGCCATGGCATCTATAAAGTTTTGTCTGAATCATTTGATAAAGGAAAATGAAAAATATTCTTTTCCTTCTTAAGTTAATTCTAAATTATTGTTGTTTAGTCACTAATTCATGTCTGACTCTTTCTGACCCCATGGACTGTAGCATACCAGACTCAGTAGGAAGATTTAAATGTTAATTAATTGCCCACAGACTAAGCATTATTTAATCTCATATAATGTTTATGGAATAGGTGTTGGGATAAAAATGACTCATAGCACATATCTATGCAGTGATTAAATAATTATAATCAATTATTTATCATCACACATTCTTTTATGTATCCCTTCAACACCTGCTTGAAATTTTAATTGATTAAAGGCATCATGGTGTAAAATATATTCTTTTAACATTGAGATTTTAAATTGTTATTGTTTAGTTGCTAAGTCGTGTCCAACTCTTTGTGATCCCATGAACTATATCCCACCAGGCTCATCTGTCCATGGGGTTTCCCAGACAAGAATACTGGAGTGGTAGCCATTTCCTTCTCCAGGAGGTCTTCTTAACTCATGGATTGAATCCACATCTCCTGCATTGGGAGGTGGATTCTTCATGAGTCACCAGGGAAGCCCAATATTTGAAATTATATTCTACAAAAATGAATTTTGATAAAAGTGTATGGGGATATCAACCTCATGCAAAGCAGTGTGTTGGGAAATGGAAGAGGATGCAAAGAAGGAAAAGGGACAATATTTGCTTGTGGGAACTCAGATGCTATGTAATTAATGATGGTGGGTATTGAGGGAAAGATTGAAAAGGAGATGTCAGGATATTGAGAGAAGGATTGTTAAGAAGATAGTGGTTAAACTGAACTGCTGAATTGAACCTGGAAGAAACTGAAATAACAATTCAGAAAGAGAGAAAAGCATGTGAAAGTGCATGGTACATTTGAGGGACAGCATGGTGGCCGATATTATAGGAACAAAGGGTCCATCTGGATTAAGACTGGACTCAGAAAATCAACAGGTGACATCATATAAAGCCCTTGAACATTTTTAAGAAAATGTAAATTGTCTAAAATTTTAAACGGCAGTGGCATCAATATTTCAGATAACTAACACAAGATGTTGAGAAATATTCTTATAGAAGTAGGTAGTTTAGCACAAAACAATGCTTTCTTTGCTCTTAGAAGTGAAAATAAAGTAAACTCAATATAAAGCAGGTATTACCTCATTCTCTCCAGCTCTCCTCCAAGAAATTAAGACATAAGACTGACACACACATCCAAGACATGACAATAGTAGGGTGAGGTGAAAGTCAATTTGTTGACTTAAACTTAACTCAGGTTGAAACCCCCAGGTGTGAATTTAGTAGGAAAAGGAGCTCCACCTCATCAAAATAGTCCTAGGATGACTTGCAGCCAGGATATTGCATGCTGTTGGCTAAAATCAGGAGACAGTCTCATTGTGGTTGTAAGTTTTTTTACCTTCAGTCCTTGTGATTATATTTTCATGTGATGGTATATGGCTGTCATTATAGAGATTCCAGACAAATTGTACACACAATTTTACATAAGGAATGACAGGGAGAAAGGTTACATTCAAAAATGATTGAATGAATTCCCCCTAAGTAGTTCATTATTGCTCTATTGATAATTATGTTTTCAATTTCTGTCTATACTTACATGACTGAAGAGTAGTTTGGGCATTTGAACTGAAATTAAACACACATCATTCCATGTACTAACATGCAAGTTCACTCAATGCTCTCATTTGAAGAACAGTAAGCATACATCGGGATTGTTGTTTGAATGTTATAAATTCAGTATTTAGAAAGTCTGTCATTAGGAGTTCTATTTTGACTTTATAAAAATCAGTTAGATTTAAGAATTTTTATCAGAACTCTAAGGCAGAGCTGTCATAAACATCAGTAATCCTATTGATAAAATAAATAGCACCAATCACTTGCATTTTAAATTTGTATTGAGATATTTTTTAAAAAATTCCTAAATTCTGCATATGTGTTAACTATGTAATTACAAAGGATATGAAAGATAAAATAGATCTTTAAGTAAGTATTTCTTTAAAATTGTCTCAGTGAGTGCATGAACAGTTCTTGATAGCCATAGTATTTGCCATAGCCAGATATACTGGCAGGAACTTTTTTTTTCCTCCCTTTTATTGTTTTTGCCATACAATGCCATGATATCACTATGGGTTTACATATGCTCCCCCTCCAGAAACCCCTTCCTCCCCCTTCCCTCCTCCCTCCCCCCGGGAAATCTCGATGCACCAGCCCCGAGAATCAATCCTGGGCTGGCGATTGATTAGACATATGATAATTAACATGTTTATTAACATGTTTCAATGCCATTCTCCCATATCATCCCACGCTTTCCCTCATCCACAGAGTCCACGAGTCAATTCTATACTTTTAATAAAAACAGAGTCAGAGTGCGTCTCATAATTTCATTTGTGTTTAGTTATTTCTGGGCAGTGTTTCAACTCCAAGCATATGCATTTGATCAATGTAATGTGAATGATTGAAAATCCTTCATATTGTGAATCTTATGGACATTTTATGGTCAGATAAAGGATTGCATGGGAGTTTGTCTTTGTGACATGATGCCTACTCCCTGTCCCCAACCACCTCCCCACTCACCTGCTAATGAGTCTAAAAGGTGCTCTTGAGCATTCTGAAAGACCAATTTTCAGCTAGAGATGAAGGGGTTTTAGGCAGGAAAAGCAAGCTGATCCCTCCCTATATGCTCTGCAAAAGTCTTCCTCTGGACCCAGAAAGAATCATGCCTCCTGCTACCCATGTGGGTGCAGATACAAGGTCTGAAAATATGAAGCCATGTATCTGAGCTTGCAAATTTGTGTTGGCATAGACTTAAGGACTTTGATAGCATCCTAGGGGATTTTTATTAAGAAAACAATAAAAACTTTCACTTACAGAGTAGCTCCAGAGCTTGTGCTATGAACAATTAATGTATATGGAACAAAAGCAGCCAAGAACTAGCTTTTCCCAAAGCACATATAATTAACACTAAAATGTCACCAGTAAAAGAACTTTTATAGATGGGTCATCAAAACAATGGATTTTATCTCTTGAATTTATGGAAAGCACAGAAAGAAAAGAATCTGTTTAGAGAGGGTTAACTATGCTTTGAAGTTACAAGTCTGCCAGATCCTACCAGATCTATGATCTTCAGGAAATAAATGAACCTCTGACTCACTAAATGCTCTCCTCTAAAATGTTAATAATTATATCATTTTGCTATTGTCTGAAGGTTGGTGTCTCTGCAAAATTCATATGCTGCAATACTAATGCGTATGTGTTCGATTGCTCAGTCATGTCCAACTCTTTGTGACCCCATGGACTGTCTATCTAGGCTCCTCTGCCCATGGAATTTTCCAGACAAGCATACTGGAGTAGGGTGCCATTTCCTACTCCAAAGAATCTTCCTGACCCAAGGATTGAACCTGAATCTCCTGTATCTCCTAAATTGGCAGGCAGATTCTTTATCACAGTGCCTCTTGGGATATTATAATAATATCCAGTGTGAAAACACTAGAAGGCAGGGCCTTTGGAAGGTTTTTAGGTCATGAGGGTGGAGTCTTCATGAATTAGATTAGTATTTTTGTAAAACAGATCCCACAGAGATTCTTAGCCTCTTCCCCCACTATGAGACTGTAGCAAAAGGCACTGGGTGTAAATTAAAGAGGGCTTTGCCTTGATTTTGGATTCCCAGCCTCCAGAAGAGTGAGAAATGAATTTCAGTTGTTTTTAAGTTTACTTCACTCTGTATGACACTCTCTAGGTCCATCCATATTGCTGCTAATTGCATTATTTCCTTCTTTTTTATGGCTGAATAATATACAATTGTATATATGTACCACATCTTCTAACTCTCCTCTGTTGGTGGACATTTAGGTTCCTTCCATGTCTTGACTACAAATAGTCAATAGTGCTTCAATGAACATTGGAGCATGTGTGTATTTTCAAATTATATATATATATTTTTTTAATTTTTCTGACATACATCTGGAGTGGCATTGCTGGATCATATAGTAGATATTTTAGTTTTTTCAGTAACTTTTATACTGTTCTCCATAGTGGCTTTTTCGATTTACATTTCCACTAACAAGGTAGAAGCATTCTCTTTTCTCTATAACCTCTTCTCTACACTTTTCCCATCATTTTTTGTAGATTTATTTTTGATGATGGACATTATGATAGGTGTGAGGTGATACCTCAATGGAGTTTTGATTTGCATTTCTGTAAGGTAGTGATATTAAACATCTTTTCATGTGCTTTTTTTCCATCTGTGGTTTTTTTTTTTTGAGAAATGTCTATTTAGATTTTCCCATTTTTTTTAATTGGGTTGTTTGGTTTTTGATATTGAGCTACATGAACTATTTAAATATTTTAGAGATTAATCCATTGTTAGTTGCTTCATTTGCAAATTTTTCCCATTTTGTGGATTGTCTTTTCATTTTGTTGGTGGTTTCTGTTACTATGCAAAAGGTTTGAAATCTCTTGTATTCTTATACACTAATAATGAAAGATCAGGAAGCAAAATTAAGGAAACAATTCCATTTACCATCACATCAAAAAGAATAAAATACTAAGAAATAAACCTATCTAAGGAGGTAAAAGAACTGGGCTCTGAAAACTGTAAGATGGTGATAAAAGAAATAAAAAAATGACACAAACATCTGGAACTTCCTTGAACTGGGGAGAAAGATGTACCTAACTCGTAAGCATTGTCGCTCATTCGGTTTTTGAGTCAAACAATTAACAAAAGCTCAAGTCCCTTCTTATCTTTGGTTGGCCATGTGAACCATTTTGTATGATCATGATAGAGCAAAATAATTATCCCTTTGAGCTAGACTAGACATGGTTTGGGTGAATATGAGACTCTTTTCTCCCTCTTTAGAAGTTAATGAGATTCTAAAGAATTTAAAGCTAAACAAAAGAAACATCCCAAAAGAACACCACTCAAAATATCAGATGAGTGAAAAATTCAGTCAAAGAAAGAGAAGGAAACACACATCATGGATGTGTGAAGATTGTCAGGTTTTTCTTCATTTCAATGCCATAAATAGTGTTTGATATACAGCAGATACTTAAATAATGGTTTCTTTAAATCCTTTTTACTTAATAAACTCTTATTTGATTTCTATAGATGTGACCTCCAAGTGATCTAGGGCAGATTTTACTCTGTTTATATCTCAGAGCCTCCCAACACAGGAATTAAGGCAGAGCCAGAAAGTATATGTAGCATAACTATTTTAGGCAATTGCAAAAATTAAGAACAGCTATGCAAAGTGATTTTTTTCTTTTATTTTGGTGTAGTTCTGTATCCATATCAAGGCTTCTCCTTGATACATAATTACACAGAATGATCACATTGTACCTTTCACTGGTGTAAAAGATGAAGCTCATTTCCTGCAGTGCTAAAGGTTTATGTGCCAGGGTCTTCATATCCTAAGATAAAATCTGATATACTTTAATTTTGATTTTTAAATTCACTGAACTTATTTTTTTCTGCTTAATTAGGCACTATAATTGATACAAAATGTGGAGTTTAAATATGTTTCAAACATTTATGACACTAACCTAAATATTGCCATGGTAGTAGACATGAAAACTTTAATGTGCCTTTGGAAAAATATCTGTGAGCCAAATGAAAATCTTGTACTTTTCCACATTTTTAATGTGACATGGCTGAGTGCTACTGAATTGTCATAATTTTAAGTAGTAAGTATAAATTCATTTTATCTGTTAGTGACATATGTAAGAAGTATAAAGAAGCACAAATTTATTACGATTCCATTGAAAGTTCAGCATTTTTCTCCTCTAAATATATAACAAGGGTATTTTATGTAGATTCCTTACTATTGTCTTCTGTTTCTTAAATAAAATAAATTAAAATTGATAATATTTTATTGTTTTTGTCAGAAATATTACTTATTTAGCAAACAGGACTAAAAGTAATTTGTTGGGCAACTAAACATAGGTTGCACTCACTGCAACCTATTTGTGATAATAAAATATCACAAATCTACTTTTATTAAAAAATCACATAGTGACACTTTGTTATAGGAAATAATTTAAAATACTGTGCCATCACATAGATTTGGGAACTGACACTCAGAACAAAGCTATAGGCATAATTTTAGATATAAATTTCTTACAAGGATAATCTAATTCCTATAGAAATTTTATTATCTGTATCTTCTTCTGCTTTACAGTGGGTAAAATTCTAATTCTCTATTTCTTTAAAAAAAAATCCACAGGTGTAAATGATATGTTGAAAGTTAAAATGATATGTGTAATTTGTATTGCTATTGGCCTGTGGCATATTTTACATAGAAAATAGAAGAAAATATGATTTTGTATCGCTATTTTTCCTATCAGCAACCAAATTACCTTTATCATCTTAAATACTAGTATATGTCAATCAGAATATGCTTGATTATTAAAAGAAAAAAATAGTGTTACACAGTGCCTATTCCAGTCATGTCATTTTCTGCCCTTTTCACCATATTAATCTCAGTATGCTGAAATCCTACCCTTAGACAACCATTTTATCCTTTAAACCTTTTCCTCCTCTAAGCCTTTCCATGGGCTTCCCTTGTGGCTCACATGGTAAAGAATTGGCCTGCAATGCAGCAGATCAGGGTTTGATCCTTGGGTCTGGAAGGTCCTTTGGAGAAGAGAATGGCTACCCATTCCAGTATTCTTGCCTAGAAAATTCTATGGACAGAGAAGCCTGGTGGGATGCAGTGTATGGAGTTGCAAAGAGTCAGACACGACTGAGCTCTATCACTCTCACCATAATTCTTTAAAATTTTAGATTTGTTCTATAGCTTTACCACAGTTTGTTGTGATCCACACAGTCAAAGGATTTAGCATAGTCAATAAAGGCAGAGTATATGTTTTCCTGGAATTCTCTTGCTTTTTCTATGATCCAACAGATGTGGGCAATTTGATCTCTGGCTCCTCTGCCTTTTATAAATCCAGCTTGTAATCTGGAAGTTCTCAGTTCACAAGCCTGGCTTGGAGGATTTTGAGCATGACCTTGCTAGTGAGTGTTGTTGCTCTTCAGTCTCTCAGTCATGTCTGATTCTTTGAACTCATGGACTGCAGCTTGCCAGGCTTCCCTGTCTTTCACCATCTCCCAGAAGTTGCTCAAACTCATATCCATTGAGTTGGTGATGCCATCCAAGCATCTCATCCTCTGCCATCCCCTTTTACTCCTGCCTTTAATCTTTCCCAGCATCAGGGTCTCCCTTAATGAGTTGGCGCTTCACATCAGGTGGCCAAAGTATTGGAGCTCAGCTTCAGCATCAGTCCTTCCAGTGAATATTCAGCACTGATTTCCTTTAGGATTGACTGGAGTGACCTCCTTGCTGTCCAAGGGACTTTCAAGAGTCTTTTAAACTATCACAGTCAAAAAGCATCAATTCTTTGGCACTCAGCCTTCTTTATGGTCGAACTCTCACATCCATACATGACTACTGGAAAAAAACATAGCTTTGACTAGACAAAATGATGTCTCTGCTTTTTAATATGCTGTCTAGGTTTGTCACAGCTTTTCATCCAAGGAGCAAGTGTCTTTTAATTTCATGGCTGCAGTCACCATCAGCAGTGATAGTGGAACCCAAGAAAATAAAGTCTGTCACTGTTTCCATTGTTTCCCCCTCTATTTGCCATGAAGTGATGGGACCAGATGCCATGATCTTAGTTTTTTAACATGTGAAGTGAGTGCAATTTTGCAGTAGTTCTAACATGCTTTGGCATTGCCTTTCTTTGTAAAACTGAACTGAAAACTGACCTTATCCAGTCCTGTGTGGCTACTGCTGAATTTTCTAGATTACTGGCATATTGAGTGCAGCACTTTAACAGCATCACCTTTTAGGATTTGAATTGCCTCCACTGGAATTCCATAACCTCCACTAGCTTTGTTCACGTGAGGTTTCCTAAGGCCTACTAGACTTCACACTCCTGGATGTCTGGCTGTAGGTGAGTGGTCAGACCATCATGGTTATCTAGGTCATTATGATTTTTTTTTATACAGGTCTTCTGTGTATTCTTGCCTCCTCTTCTTAATATCTTCTGCTTCTTTAATTCCATACTATTTCTGTCCTTTTTTGTACCTATCTTTGCATGAAATATTCCCTTGGTATGTCTAATTTTCTTGAAACGATTGCTAGTCTTTCCCATTCTATTATTTTCCTCTATTTCTCTGCACTCTTCACTTAGGAAGCCTGTAAATTTGATCACTTTATGCCTTATAAATACTCTTATGTTTTTTCCTTTATTATTTTAAAAGTCCTGGAGGGCAAGAATGCTCTTGTTGGGTGAATTGTGTTCTCCAAAATTTATATGTTTAAGCCATAATCCTCAGTACCCAGAATGTAGCTATAAAAGGAGCTAGAGTCTTTAAAGATGTGAGTAAGTTAAAATGAGGTTATTAGGTTGAGCCTTAGTCCAATATGACCAATGTCTTTATAGAAGAGAAAATTAGGACATAAACATGTCCAGAATGTGAAGACTAGGTGAAGATATAGGTAATCTACAATCTACAAGAACAAACCCTGTCCATACCTTGATCTTGGACTTGCAGCCTCCAAACTGAGCAAATAAATCTCTGTTGTTTAAGCCAACTAGTCTGGGATAATGTGTTATGGCAGCCCTAGAAAATAATACAGCTGTAATTTATGTATGTTTGCAGACCATTTAGCACAGTATCTTATATCCAATAGTATCTCAATAAAGGTCATTAAATTGATTTCTTACGTAGTTTATTCACCATGAACTAAAATAAAGTTTTGTTTCAGTGAAGTAGAGAATCACTGAGACAATTTCCTCTTTGACCCCTAACACAGAAGAAATAAATGAAAACCATGCTTCAGTGATCCAGCCTTACTTTCCAACTCATTTCTTTAGTGTCCAAAACTGAACTTACTTTTGGCAATTGTGGAAATTTGAAATGATGTCAGAGTCTTCTGATTTGTTCAATACTGACTGAATTAAATCCTGGAATCAATCATTTCATAGCATTTGTACCTTTATTTCTTAATCATTACAGTGAGAAAATAGTGATTATGACATTAATCAAGTCAGAAATCACTTCATTATTATATTTTATGTAGATGTACCATTTTAATATATAGTTTTATTAGTATATTTTTAACTCTGAATAGTAAAAATAATTTCCTTATGACTACCTCACAAAATTGTCCCATCGATCGAAAGGAAGCAAGGTTCATATTTTGATATTAGCAGTATTTTCGCAGTAGATAACAGTCATGCTACAAACAGTTTCCTTAGGACTTTGGTGAAAGGTTTTCATTATGACATATATGGCATATGACATATATGGCTTATCTAAGTATCCAGTTAACTGAAGGAGAATGTGAAAGTGATATAGAAAATAAAGGGGAAAAAATAGGATCTCTTTTTATGTATAACTCTGTGCTACCAATTTAGGAGATTTTCTTAGATTGCTGTCATTACTGCCTAGTGGAAACAGTTTTAATTCATGAGCTAAATAAAATGAATTCTAGTGTATTTTCCTTCTGCAATGAAGCTTAGCTGAATTTCCAAGTTATATAGCACTTTTATATCCTGTTAATAATTCAATTGAGTTCAGTTAATTTGCTCATTTGTGTTGGACTCTTTGCCACCCCATGGCCTGCAACATGCCAGGCTTCCATGTCAATCGCCAACTCCCAGAGATTGCTCAAACTCATGTCCTTCGAGTCATTGATGCCATCCAACCACATCATCCTCTGTCATCCCCTTTTCCTCCTGCTTTTAATCTTTCCCAGCATTAGGGTCTTTTCCAATGAGTCATTTCTTCACATCAGCTGGCCAAAGTATTGGAGCTCAGCTTCAGCACCAGTCCTTCCAGTGAATATTCAGCATTGATTTCCTTTAGGATTGACTTGTTTGATTTCCTTGCAGTTCAAGGGACACTAAAGAGTCTTCGGCAACACCTCAGTTCAAAAGCATCAGTTGTTTGGCACTCCGCTTTCTTTATGGTCTACTTCTCACATCCATGCATAACTATTGGAAAAACCATAGCTTTGACTAGATGAACCTTTATTGGCAAAGTAATGTCTCTGCTTTTTAATATGTTGTCTAGGTTTGTCATAGCTTTTTATCCAAGGAGCAAGTGTCTTTTAATTTCACGGCTGCAGTCACCATCTGCAGTGATTTTGGAGCCCCCCAAAACAAAGTCTGTCACTGTTTCCATTGTTTCCCCATCTATTTGCCATGAAGTGTTGTGACCAGATGCCATGACCTTAGTTTTCTGAATGTTGAGTTTAAAGCCAGCTTTTTCACTTTCCTCTTTCACTTTCATCAAGAGGCTCTTTAGTTCCTCTTCCTTTCTGTCATAAGGGTGGTATCATCTGCATTTCTGAAGTTTCTGATATTTCTCCCAACAATCTTGATTTCAGTTTATGCTTTATCTAACCAAGCATTTCTCATGATGTACTCTGCATATAAGGTAAATAAGCGGGAGACAATATACAGCCTTGATGAACTCCTTTCCCAATTTGGAACCAGTCCATTGTTCCATGTCCAGCTCTAACTGTTGCTTCTTGACCTGCCTACAGATTTATCATAAGGCAGGAAAGGCGGTCTGGTATTCCCATCTCTTGAAGAATTTTCCACAGTTTGTTGTGATCCACACAGTCAAAGGCTTTAACACACTCAATGGAGCAGAAGTAGATGTTTTTCTGGAATTCTCTTTCCTTTTCTATGGTCTGACTGATGCTGGCAATTTGATCTTTGGTTCCTCTGTTAATGATTAGTGAGATATAAGCAATCACAGCTATGATATTAATTACTACATTGATCTCTGTATCTTCAGGGACTAATGAAATATTATATAATCAGTAGCTTTAGTTTTTATCCTTAACCACAGCCTCTTTAAACTTTAAGGAACTTTAAACACCAAGTTCAAGTATAAACTGTAGCTCTTTATGATTGTAATACACACATTGCAATATCAACTTTCCTCATAGTTATTAATCTTATTCTTAATACAATTTGGTTTCTTTTTTATCCTCATGGTAAGTGATCCTCCAATGTGATGGTTAAGGTAGGTGGTGGGGTATGGAAAAAGAATTCTGAGAGTTTATGGGCAGACCAGGAATAATTTTATCATCCTGAGTCAAAGTGTTTGCATGCATGCACTATCATATTATGTTAATATACCAAAAAGTGTGCATAATTTAACTGAAGCTAATAGGGTATGGCAAATATTTGCTACAGATTGGTAATTGATGATGCAGCAGGAAATGGAAGCCTTCATTTGAATGAAAGCCATTCATGCCTTCTTCTCTGCTTTTGTCATTCAACATACAACCAGGGATAGCTCCAGTCCCTTTTCTTGCAAACAGCATCATTGTTTATAATGAGCCCTCTCTCCCTTACCAGTTTAGAAAGATTCGGCAAATTTCTTAATATCCTTTGTTTCCTTATTTTGTAAAAATGGCAGAATTGATAATTTTTTGTCAATTCTGCCTCATTGATGATTTTTAAATAGACAGTGGTTGTGCTAACGTTTGTGCTAAGTCATTTCAGTCATGTCTGACTCCTTGCAACCTTACAGATTGTAGGCCGCCAGGCTCCTCCATCCATGGGATTCTCCAGGCAAGAATACTAGAGTGGGTTGCCATTTCCTTCTCCAGGGGATCTTTCCAACCCAGGGATTGAACCTGAGTCTCTTACATCTCCTGTTCTGGCAGGTGGATGGATTCTTTACCACAAGTGCCCATGGGGAAGCCTATGAAAGTACATAACAGAGTAATTGTGGCATATAAGTCCTCTCAACAGTATTGGCTGACCAAATTACACTTACGTAGTGAAAATCTTGAGCCTGCCTTCCTTCTCTAACTAAAATTTATTACATTTATTGTTTCTTAACTTTTCAATCTCTCAACAAATGTATATCTTATGGAATATTTTTTTTTCACTCCTTGCTTTAGTTCTTGAGTAGGAGCTAATCTAGTTTTGATATTTACAATCTTTCCCATCTGCTTGTGGCAACACGTGGATCTTGGAAAGGTGTTCCATGGTATTTAAGATATTTTCAATAAGAAAGACCTGTCAGAGGGGAAAATGAGTTTTGAGGAAGCCCAAGGCAGAGGAAACCAATTACTGCTACTTTTTCCACAGACTTAAATTGAAGAAAGTAGGAAGAACCACTGGACCTTTCAGATATAACTTAAATCAAATTCCTTATGATTATACAGAGCAAGTGACAAATAGATTCAAGGGATTAGATCTGAAAAACAGAGTGCCTGAAGAACTATGGTCGGAGATTCCTGACATTGTACAGGAGGCAGTGATCAAGACCACCCCAAAGAAAAAGAAATGCTAAAAGACAAAATGGTTATCTGAGGAGGGCTTACAAATAGCTGAGAAAAGAAGAAAAGGTAAAGGTAAAGCAGAAAAGGAAAGATATACCCATTTGAATGCAGAGTTCCAAAGAATGGCAAGGAGAGATAAGATAGCCTTCCTCAGTGATCAGTACAGAGAAATAGAGGAAAACAATAGAATGGGGAAAACTAGAGATCTCTTCAAGAAAATTAGAAATACCAAAGGAACTTTTCATGCAAAGATGGGCCTAATGAACAGATATGATATGGACCTAACAGAAGCAGAGGATATTAAAAAGAGGTGGCAAGAATACACAGAAGTATACATAAAAATATTCTTGACCCAGATAACCGTGATGGTGTGATCACTCACCTAGAGCCAGGTATCCTGGAATATGAAGTCAAGTGGGACGCATCACTATGAACAAAGCTAGTGGAGGTGATAGAATTCCAGTTGAGCTGTTTCAAATCTTAAAAGATGATGCTGTGAAAATGCTGCATTCAGTATGTCAGCAAATTTGGAAAACTCAGCAGTGTCCACAGGACTAGAAAAGTTCAGTTTTCATTCCAATGCCAAAGAATGTTCAAACTACCACACTATTGCATTCATCTCAGATACTAGCAAAGTAATGCTTAAAATCCTCAAAGCCAGGCTTCAATGGTTTGTGAACCATGAACTTCCCAGATTTCCAAGTTGGATTTAGAAAAGGAAGAGGAACCAGAGATCAAGTTGCTTACATCCGTTGGATTATCAAAAAAGTAAGAGAATACCAGAAAAACATCTACTTATGCTTTATTGACTATACCAAAGCCTTTGACTGTGTGGATCATAGCAAACTGTAGAAAGTTCTTAAAGAGATGGGAATACCAGACCACATGACCTGCCTCCTGAGAAATCTGTATGCAGGTCAGGAAGCCACAGTTAGAACTGGACATGGAACAACAGACTGGTTCCAAATCAGGAAAGGAGTACGTCAAGGTTGTATATTGTCACTCTGCTAATTTAACTTATATGCAGAGTACAACATGTGAAATGCTGGGCTGGATGAAGCACAAGCTATAATTAAAATTCCTGGGAGAAATATTAATAACATCAGATATGCAGATGACACCACACTTATGGCAGAGAGGAAGAGAAACTAAAAAGCCTCTTGATGAAATTGAAAGAAGAGAGTGAAAAAGTTGGCTTAAAACTCAACATTAAGAAAACTAAGATTGTGGCATCTAGTCCCATCACTTCATGGCAAGTAGATGGGAAAACATTGGAAACAGTGAGAGACTTTCCTTTCTTGGGCTCCAAAGTCATTGCAGATGGTGACTGCAGCCATGAAATGAAAAGATTCTTGCTCCTTGGGAGAAAAGCTATGACCAACCTAGACAGCACATTAAAAAGCAGAGACATTCCTTTGCCAACATAGGTCTCTCTAGTCAATGCTTCGGTTTTTCTTGTAGTCATGTATGAATGTGAGAGTTGGGCTGTAAAGACAGCTGAGTGCCGAAGAATTGATCCTTTTTAACTGTGGTGTTAGAGAAGACTCTTGAAATCCCCTTTGACTTCAAGGAGATCAACCATTCAATCCTAAAGGAAATCAGTCCTGGATATTTTTTGAAAAGACTGATGCTAAAGGTGAAACTCCAATACTTTGGCCACCTGATGCGAAGAAATGACTCATTGGAAAAAAACCTGATTCTGGGAAAGGTTGAAGGTGGGAGAAGAAGGGGACAACAGAAGTAAGATGGTTGGACGGCATCGCCGACACAATGGACATAAGTTTGGGTAAACTCAGGGAGTTGATGATGGACAGGGAGGCCTGGCATGCTGTAATGCATGGGATCACAAAGAGTCGGACATGACCGAGTGACTGAAGTGAACTGAACTGAATGTTTTTTCATATCCTATTCCATTACTGCTACCTATCTTAACAAAGAGTTTGAGAAGACTTTGCTCTAGGTGGCCTAAGTTAATGCTTCTTTGTTTATTTAAGTGTAAATCCTATAAATAAACTTGTGACTATTTTCAGTATGTAGTTTTATGTTCTTAGTTATTTCTGATTTGTTGTGACCCCATGGACTAGTGCCCACGAGGCTTCTATGTCCATGGAATTTTCCAGGCACGAATACTGGAGCGGATTGCCATTTCCTACTCCAGGATCCTCCTGACCCAGTGATTGAACTCACGTCCCTTGTGTCTCCTGCATTGGCAAGTGGATTCCTTACCCCTGTGCCACCTAGAAAGTGCTCTTTCAGTATGAATAGAAGGAAAATGAATCATAAGTTTTTTTTTTTTTGAATTGTTATTAGGCTGAAGTTTTTAGTTGTGTTCCCTACACTCTGGAAATGTATCAAATAACCAGTATCTAATACTCTGAAATACCACATGGCAGTGTCTGCTTCATACTGCTTTATTGTCTGATTGATTAATTGTAACTAGTTTTCCTTTTCTATCATTTTAAATGCTGGTTTTATATAATATATAGAGATTATATTAGACATTGAATTGTTTCCATCTTTATATGGAAGAACTTCTTACATTAACAATAGTGTAATATTTACAGCCAAATCCCAAGGAAAAAAAATGTAAAAGGACCACATTGACTTAAAAGTTCACATTTAGACTTCCAAAAGAATTAAATGACAAGGGAGATGGCAAATTACTGCTTTCTTTACCTCATGAGCAGTTTGATAGGGAGATGGCACAGTGGTAAAGAATCTGCCTGCAATGCGGAAGCACAGGTTCAGTTCCTGGGCTAGTAAGGTCCTCTGGAGGAGGACATGGCAACCCAATCCAGTATTCTTGCCTGGTAAATCCCATGGACAGAGGAGCCTGGTGGGCTACAGTCCATAGCATTGCACACCAATGAAGTAACTGAGCATATATGCATACAGATGAAGAAATTTTAGGAGGACTTTTACAGCTCTTAAAGTTTTAGAAGACTGTTAAGGGCTCTGGCATTGCATTGCTTTTTTGCAAACCATCCACTTCTTTCGGTCTGTCTTTCATTGTGGTTTTGCAAAAGAAGTGATACTGGTATTCTAAGGCTACTTTATATAGCATAGCACACTGAATGATTATTAGTTGAAGGAAAAAACATGCTTAGGTTAGAACATTAGTTTCTTATTTTATAATTATATCACCATTGATCTTTTAATTGTTCCAGATGAATATTTTGTCTCCTTGCCTCAATTTTTCTCCCTATTGTTAGTAAATTTGATCTAGCAATTAGCAGTATTTTCACTATATTTTTTTTGAAGAAGATCTGTGCTTTTCAGCACAATTTGGTATGTTCACAGTGGTTTTCAATTGCTTTTTCAACACAAGTCATAAAAATCTTTTCATGCAAACAAGAATATGGAAGGGATAAACCCAACTGCTTAGGCCAGATGGTGAAAAATCAGATGACAGGGAAAAAAATATCACAGAGCCATTCAACTCCTATTTTACTTCCGTCTTCTCTATCAATGAAAAGGATCTTTAAACTAGATGGGGTATAGCAAACATGTTTAAAGGGATTGAAGCCCGATTGGTGATATAATAAGAGTACCTGGCTGCTTTAAATTGCATCACGCCTCTAGGCTAGATAAATCACATCCCAGAATTCTGAGGGAACTGACAGATGTTGATGTAGAACTACTTTGAGTAATTTTTGCAAAACCATAGAGAATAACAATAATGCTAAGGAACTGAAGGGGGGAAAATGCTCTTCCAGTTATCAAAATTGAGGAAAACATAGATGGTTACTATCATTTATTGTTAAACTGGCAATTTTCCAAAGCAAAATTGTAAACAATTCTATATGATAAAGAAGATTGTGAACTCATTAAGATCCAAGCTTCTACATCAAGGATGTATTCTTCTCTTTGTGTTGCTAGAGATGAAGGGAATTTCACAGAAATGGATGGTGCATGGGGGTTTACAAGATATTTAGTATACTCATGATTTCCTTGTGGAAAACATTGAGAAAGGTGGAAAATGAGGGGTTGCAGTTTCATAGTACGAATTAGCAAGTCAATTTCTGTTTGGGGAGAGGAGGCTAATACTTGTGAAACAAACTGGTGAACCATTAAAGCTAAATGCATTGTACTGAGGACGACATGACTGGAGAGAGGATACATGTGATTCCTGGAGGACTGGTTAGGAAATAGTTACAAAAAGAGGAATAAAGTGGACTTCGAAGTGGGTCTTGATGGCCAGAAGCCACTTATACTTAAATCGGGAAAAAGGAAAAAGATATTAAAAATAAAAAGAAGGATGTCATGGTTATTCACGGTACTTACTACACACTGTCCTGTATGTATTGTGTTCATCACTTATTTAGGGGGTAATAAAATTAGCTGACTCATTTGAAAAGACCCTGATGCTGGGAAAGATTGAGGGCAGGAGGAGAAGGGACAACAGAGGATGAGATGGTTTGATGGCATCAGCGACACAATGGACATGGATTTGGGTGGACTCCAGGAGTTGGTGATGGACAGGGAGGCCTGGCGTGCTGCAGTTCATGGGGTTGCAAAGAGTCGGACACGACTGAGTGACTGAACTGAACTGAGCTGAAAATTAGGAATCTCTTTTCTTTGAAATCAGACTCTGTTGAGTTTATATTAGTTGCAGTTTTTCAGATGCCTTTTATTTTCTATAGTTTCTATTACATGCATTATTCAGGTATTATTGATACTGTTTTTCACCCTTTGCCTGAAGGTCAGAATTTTCAGCTGTCTGGAAGTCCCAGAACCACTCCTATGGTGGTTAGGGATGGAAGACAGAGGCCTATCTGTATGCTTCTGAAGTTCTCTCAAATAATCAGTCTAAAATGGAGAACTTTTTCCTAATCCTTTAATTACTCTCCTTTTGACAAAGTTAGGCCACCATTTGAAATCCTATTGAATCTTTGGGGATGCAAAGAGACAAGTTTTGGCCTAAAATTCATTTAAGGATGTCTATTTATCAAAAATTTAAATGGATTCTTAAATAAAAAGGGCTTTGAGCAGAAAATCAAAGATGATACTTATTTCTCACAGGCAAACATGTAGCTTTCTTTCACGGCAGATTAATTTTAAAAATTTAAATGGTCATTATACTCAATTCCATGTATTCTCTTGAAAATAAATATGTCCAAAAAAATTTAATGGGCTCATCTGGAGGAATTTTGAAAGAAATTTTATAAATTTCTATACTAGATTACATAATTCGGGAGGATAAGAAATGAAACCTTTTACTTCTTAAATCTCTCATAAAGCCCTGTAACCCATGTTTGTATGTGGCAGATCCTTATCAAATATATGTGGAATAAAACACAAAGTTCTTACAACGCAAGTCATTGGTGGACAACTTAGTATTTAACAAAAATAGTAATTTAAGGGTTATCCTTGGCAATAGTGGTATACATTTCCTGCCCCTTCCTCAGTGGAGGTGGAATTGAGAGCAGCAGAACTTCCTATATAAAATTGTTTAAAGCAGAGGAGCTCTCACCGAAAACTCTAAATGTCTAAGGTTCTGCAACAGCTCCTTAATTCCATCCATTTTCTGTTACTATAGCCCTTTGTGTTTAGGATCTTGAAGATTTTGGGGAAAAAAAAATCAGCATCAAAAGATTTTGGAAATTGTATCAGGTAAGGTAAGCTGGTTTATGTATTGTTAGCAAATAACATGTTAGCAGCTCAATAGGAAAGATTTATTTCCCACTACATTATGAGTTCATTGTATGTCAGCAAGTGGTCTCTACATGGACACAGAGATCCAAGACTGACGGGCTCTATCATCATATAAGCTTCCTTGTATACAAAGGGGCAAAAAAAAAAAAAAAAGAGAGAGAGAGAGAATGTGGTAATTCTATATGTCCTTCCAGGAAAAAAGAGTGTGGGAACTGCATACGTACTTCTACTAGGAAATGCTATTTTGCTTACATTTCATGATCATACTGCCTGAATGAAAGTGGGAAGAAGAATTTAATACTTTGTCAGAGAATTGACATTTGAGAATATTTCTAGTGAAGCCATTATATTCTAAAAATCTTCTGTTTCCTCAATAATAATTCACTTATATATGGTTCATGAATTTAAATAAATTCCTCCTTAGGTTTTACACTTTTAATCTGTATAAGATCATAGAAAAATAAGCTTAAATATTGGTTATACTGTATTTAGATGGATTAACTAGATAACACTGTGTTAAGCTTCCTTCTATATGTTAAAAAACTATATGCTTCAAGTTAAAGGATTCTAGCACTCTGGATTGAGTGAACAAGTTCTTGTCCCATCATTGTATCTGTTTTTAAAGAGTGCCTTAAGTTATTCTTAAACTTGTTATTAAAAACTTGAAATAAATATTAAATATGACTGCTGCTGCTGCTAAGTTGCTTCAGTCTTGTCCGCCTCTGAGCGACCCCACAGATGGCAGCCCACCAGGCTCTCCCATACCTGAGATTCTCCAGGCAAGAGTACTGGAGTGGGTGCCATTGCCTTCTCCGATTGAATATGACATCCTTTCTATTTGTAAAATAATATGAACCCATTTTCATAGGGGAAATAGCAGAAATTTATGAAATGTCATTAAAAATATAAACTTAAGTGGTTAAACTGTAAAAGTTTCAGAGGTTATGACTATCTCCAAAGTAGAGAAGAGATCCCACAGAGTGAGGCCCAAAAGTAGATCATAACTAGAATATGTATAGATGTATGTATATATATTTACCTATGTAAGTATAAGTTTATCAGTTTTCTAATTTCCATTTGATATAAATCGTCAAAATAAATGTCTTGCTCAATGCTGAAAACCAAATTTCACCTGTTTACTAAAAAAACAAAAATCAGTATCTCTTACGGACTTCCGTGGTGGTTCAGATGGTAAAGCGTCTGTCTACACTGTGGGAGCCCTGGGTTTGGTCCCTGGGTTGGGAAGATTCCCTGGAGAAGGAAATGGCAACCCACTCCAGTACTCTTGCCTAAAATATCCCATGGACAGAGAAGCCTGTTGCAGGCTACCATCCATGGGGTCATAAAGAGTTGGGCACGACTGAGTGACTTCACTATGCTTACAAAATGTTACATCTATTTGTCAATAAATGAAAGGTCTTTTCACTAAGATTTCCATTCTCAGTGTGGTATATAGGTATTAATAGGTTATGTCTGACTTTCATAAATCCTTGCCTCAGCATCCGTAATTGCCAGTCATTAGCAAAGGACCCAGTGGTTCAGAGACGCTGGCTTACTCCTGTAGGAACTGCAGTCCAGCAAAGTTCTTCACAATTCCCAAAGGTAAATGTAAATATTGCATTACAAAGAAGGGGAAAACTTCATATCGGAAGTCTCATTTTAGATGTGTGTGTGTGTGTGTGTGTGTGTGTAAAGATCAGAAGTAGCAAGAGAAAGCAATAACATGAGTGATCTTTATATCTTTGTTTGTATACTCTTATAGTTAGCCATTCCTTGAACTTTTCTTATTCTAGTACATCTGTTCTCTTGGATGCTTCATTTATTGAATGCTGTGCTAACTACTTTATCTGAATTATGATCTTTAATTCTCCCTCTAGTCCAAAGAAGCATTCCATGTTGAAATGAAGAAATAGTCTCAAAAGAAAAATAAGGAAATTTAATTTGCTCAAGGTTATACAATAAGTGCATGGGGGAAAAGACTTTGTACTCAAGCTGTGTGAATTCAGAATCTGTTCTCCTGTGAGGCTACCCATCAACTCTCTGGAAAGAAATATACTTAACCTCCAAGAGTATCTCCAGCTATTGCAGTGTATTACCAATGGTGCTGTCTCACATTTGCTCAGGAAGAGGTCCTCCTTTGATATGACTGCTCTTGTGCTCCACACTTTGGATGCTGCCCATCATGAAAGAGCTGCTCCATGGGGCTCAGATTGCCTTTGTTGGCTCCACACTGGCCTAGGATGCAGCAACCCAGTTCTGCCCTTAGTTGAATTATATGCTCTTCCTTCATTACCTGATAACACAAAGAGGGCCTGGTACACAAGATTTTTGTGCATGTTTAAATGTCATTAGTAATTCCAAATGAACAGTGTTTTTATACCAAGCCCAACTAAACTCCTTTTGATCTTTCTTTCAGTCAACTGGAAAAAAAGATTATGCCTGCACACATTAGCTGATCTTTCTAAAATTTCTGTGGCCATTTTTCTGTAGGCAAATGCTCAGACAAGGACACATATGTAAATTTTCTTCAAAAATAGTGTACATTTAAATTAAATTGTTAATGCATATTTAGTTTAAAAAAGGAACATTTTTCTAAGAAAACCATTTTTGTAATAAATTGGTTTGGAGCATCTGCTCATATCTCTCCTGTTGAAAAGTAGTGGGACTAAAGATAAACTAAAACTACCCTTGAAGTTTCACGTCTTCATCTATGCAATGCCTAGAAAAATAGTGGAGAGATGAAGTCATGGTTAAATGAGATATTTTATTTAAAGTCTCAATATGAAAGAAGAGAATGCAATATCTGGCTTGAAACTCAACATTCAAAAAACAAAGGTCATGGCATCCAGTCCCACCACTTCATGGTGACTAGAAGGGGAAAAGTGGAGGCAATGACAGATTATATTTTCTTGGGCTCCAGAATCACTGCAGATGGTGCAACAGCCATGAACTTATAAGACGCTTGCTCCTTGGAAGGAAAGTAATGACAAACCTAGACAGCATATTAAAAAGCAGAGACATCACTTTGCTAACAAAGGTCTGTATAGTCCAAGCTATGATTTTTCCAGCAGTCATGTACCAATGTGAGAGTTGGACCACAAAAAAGGCTGAGCACTGAAGATAAGATGCTTTCAAATTGTAGTGCTGGTGAAGACTTGACTTCCTTGGACTACAAGGAGACCAAACCAGTCAATTCTAAAGGAAATCAACCCTGTATATTCATCAGAAGGACTGATGCTGAAGTTGAAGCTCCAATACTTTGGCCACCTGATGGGAAGAGCTGACTCATTGGAAAAGACCCTAATGCTGGGAAAGATTGAAGGCAAAAGGAGAAGAAGGTGGCAGAGAGGGAGATGGTTAGATAGCATCACTGACTCAATGAACATGAGCTTGAGCAAACTCTGGGACATAGTGGAGGATAGAGGACCTGGGATTCTATAGCTGATGGAGTCACAAAGGGTCAGACATGATTTAGTGACTGAACAAAAACATAATGCTCTACACCTTAGTAAGCACTTAAGAAATACCAGCTACAAGTGCTAGTGCTAGACATATTGGTAGTAAAAGCAAGGGTATATAAATACACTCAAATAACTTTCAGTCATGTGTTTCATTGTTTTAAATTTGGAAACAATAGTTTTGGAAGATTGAGGGCTTGTTTTCTATACATCTTATGTATAGGGTTGACCGTGTTGATTACCCAGCCTAAAAGGTTTGAGGTAAACTCAAGTTCCCAGTCTTGGATGATAAAAATTATGAGCAGTTTCTATTTTGAACTTCCTTCAAACTATAAAAACAACAACAACAAAATCTTTCTTTCAGCTAGGACATCTATCCCTACCTTTCCTCCCCCCACTTCCATGCACTCACATTTCTTAGACTGAAGCAGTAGTCTCTTTTCATCTTTATTTCCTCAGGTCTTTCTTGGGCATACCAATATCTGTGTTAGTGTGGTGTTGTTAAGATCATGTGAAGAGACATACTTGGATCAACTAGACGGCTCCTAGCATTAGTGATTATTCACCAAACATTACTTGTTAATAATTTTTAGCTTTTGATGTATAAAACAAGGGAGTAAGGGTTTTGCTTTGTGAGTTTCTATATACCTAATACCTAAAAGAACATTTGGTTTATAGTAGGTACTCAGTAAATAATAAATGAATTGATGAATAATGGAATAATTTACTCTTAGATTTGTCAAACAGTAAATAATAAATGCATAGATAAATAGGGGAGTAATTTACTTTTAGATTTGTCAATACTGTTTGGGGAATTTGAAACTAATCAAATTGATGAGAAACTTTTTGCTTTTTTTTTAAATTCTAAAGATATTTATATTACGTCTAAATGCTCTCTCACTGCTGTACACTTTTGAGACATTAACCCAGAATTTGTAGTGAAAACTAGCATCTCTTTCAGTCCCATATATTTTTACATGTATGTGCATATACATTTTGTTGCTCAGTCAGTCACTCAGGCATGGCTGACTGTTTGTTACCCCATGGACTAGAGAATACCAAGCTTCCCTGTCCTTCACTGTTTCCTAGAGTTTGCTCAAACACATGTCCATTGAGTTGGTGATGCCATGTCATCCTCTATCCCCCTTCTCTTTTTGCCCTCAATCTTTCCCAGCATCAGAGTCTTTTCTGATGAGTCAGTTCGTCACATCAGGTAGCCAAAGTATTGGAGCTTCAGCATCAGTCCTTCCAGTGAATATTCAGAGTTGATTTCCTTTAGGATTGATTGGTTTGATATTCTTGCTGTCCAAGGGACTCTCAAGAGTCTTCTCCAGAACCACAGTTCAAAAGCATCAGTTCTTTGATGCTCAGTCTTTATGGTCCAGCACTCATATCTATACATGACTACTGGACATATAAATACATACATGTACATTTTATAAGTTGAATTGGATTTTCATCTCTTTTCTAATTTTCATGTTCCTTTTTGTATCACTCTGCATGCTTTGAGACAAATTTTTATCCAGAATTTTTTAGATAAAAAATAGGTAAATTTTTTCCTATAAATTACTACTAAAGAATTGTGGCATGATTCTGAAATAATATATAAATATGCTTAGAAAATATTTAATTTTTTTCTGCCAACATACGCCAATTAATGTAATGTCATTGGAGTGATTGTGAAATCTCTGTTTATATTTCCCACAGACATAGCTCCAGTGCTAATTTTTCAAAAGACTGAATCAGTGTTTGAATGAATGAAAGAATAAATAAAATATACTGGGAGAAACAGACACAAAATACACAATCGACTGAGGAGGTAGGAACATTAAAATTAACAATAAAGTAATTCCATTTCTTTTCATAATTCCCAAGAAAAGTACAAATCATAAAATTTAAATGTCAGTCATAGGAACATGATGTTTTATCTCACCACTTCCAGAATTCTGCTTCGATAGTGACCAGAATTATGAGACCTATAGCTAGACGAGTTATTGAAATAGAGTTGAAATTGAATTTTTCTGGTTTAATCATTTAAACAAGGAGTGAATAGTTTTGGAAACGAAAACTTTCTAAACAGAGATCTAGTTTCCGTCTGGGATTGTTTTCAAAATCAGCTCCAGTTTTAGCCTGTTTTCTCCAGTTCTATAGTAGTTTTCAGGTCATTAGCTTTACTCAGTAATTTGCATAAATTGTGCCTGGATCTGCTTCCTTCTTCACATTTGGGACGTTTTCGCTGATGCATTTTTGCTTCTTCTTCTCTCTTCCTTCTCTTCCTGGAACCCCTTTAATGTGAACCTTGGCATGCTCTATGTTGTTTTATAGGCCCCTTCAGTTGTTCTCTCTGCTTACATTGCTTTTCCTTTCGTTGCTCTGATTGAGGGATTCCCGTTATTATATCTTGCAAATCACTTATGCGCTCTTCTGTATTATCTTGGCTGCTGTACCTCCCTTCTAGTTTGTCTTCTTTTTTAATTTCATTTATTGCATTCTTGAATTCTGACTCGTTCTTTTTTATGTTTTCCAGTTCCTTGTTCAAATTCTCACTGTGTTGTTAATTCTATTCCCTAATTCATTGAGCATTTTCATTAGTAACGCTTTGAACTCTTTATCTGTTATTTCTGTTTCATTGGTTTTCTTTTTTCAGGGATTTTCTCTTGTTCTTTCAATTGAAATACATACCTCTGTCTTCCCATTTTGCTTAAAGTTCTGTCTCTATGAAATAACATGAAGCAGTTACCTATCGCCATCTTGAAGCAGTGTGCTCATGTGTGGGAGCATCTTTACACCCTCTGCGTGTGCCTAGTATCTTTGGTGGATGAACTAGATCTGACACGAATAAGAGTCCCATGGTTCCCCAGCGTGGGCAGGTAGCTGTCACCTTAGTCATAAGTGGGGCTGAAGAAGCAGAGACTAGAGCCAGAACTAGGTGTGAACCAGGCCTTTGCCTCTGCTCAGTGGTCAGCACCACCATATTGGCAGAGGTGTCAGGCCCCATGTTGCTGGAGAAGAAGCCCTGAGGGCCTAGTCCCAGCTTGCTCCATTCCCTTTGAAGGATCCCTCACCTTCCCAACACCAGTGCCCTTGCTTCAGAGGGGAGCCGTGCTGGAACAAGATGGGCTGCTCTTGGCTCTTGCTGTGGAGTTAGGCATCTGTGGCATCCACATCTGCAGCCAGAGACCCAGTCTGCTGTTGATGTGCTGCCTCCGTAAGCATCAGTAGTACCTGCCCCTGCCCTGCTTAGCTGCCACGCTGGATCGAAACCACCTTCGTTGCGTATAGCTGAGCATCCGCCCTGGCTACTGCAGCCTTCTTCAGTGTGGAGCTGCACCCTAGAGCAGGAAGGGTCGGTGCAAATGTTTGACATGAGCCGAGGCAAGGACTGGAGTGGTCCCAGCCACAGTTAGAGACATGGACTGCTTTTGATGCTTCGCCTCCAGAAAAACCAGTAATGATTGCTCCTGCCCCACTCAGGTGTTCCTTCATGTCTGAGCCGCCTTTTCCCCTTGAAGCTGAGCTCTACCCTATGCCACAGCCACAGCCCTTTCTCCAACGAGGAGCTGCATCATGATCAAGTGGGGCCAGATCTGGTGCTGGGCTCAAGCTGAGACACGTGCCAGGACTGGTGCCAGAAACCAGGCATCATCGCAGGCAGTTTCAGCCTGCCCTCGCTGCCCGTTTGTCCCCCTGAGTATGCACGTGAACGCACACTCCTCATGAGGGGAGTCCAGGCTTCCCGTATCCCTTCTGTCAGTTCCACTGGTCCTCCAACCAGCCTAGGGGACTACTCTCCCCAGTGCCAGACTCCAGGGCAGGGGCACCCACTGTGTGCCTTTGCCTACTCATGGCCTGGGGAGGATCTCTACCTTTGCAATCTTTATTCTCCTCTGAGTCTCTTTCCAGGGGTGCAGGTCCCAACCTGATTACTGGTCTACCCTTCCTACCTGATTCCATATGGATCTATAGGAGTCTCTATGCTAGTCTCCAGTTAGTTTTTAAGTAAGAATTGTTCCACATGAAAATGTATTCTTGATGTATTCATGGAGTGGACTGAGTTCTGAGACCTCCGACTCTGCCATCTTGCTCAGTGAACAAGAGTGAGCTTATACCAGTGGTTGCTGTGACCTACTTACAGAGTTTCTGATCCCATAAATCTGGGATGGGGCCTGATAACTGGCATTTATAACAGGTTTTCAGGTAATGCTGATGCTTCTGGTATATGGGCCATACTTTGACCCCTATGAGTTAGAGTCAAGATAGCTTGGAGTAGCTCATAATTAACCTCAGAATCTGCCCTAAAATATACTCGAATTGTGAACTTGCTGCCTGATCACTGGAAATTTATTTAAGATTTTTTTTTTGGTTTTTTAATATACTCAAAAAAGAGATCTTAGAAAAATTTATAGCTCTAAGATAATATGAAACAACAGCAACAAAAACAAAACATCTGGCAAAGGTAACCTGAAAATCATGGTATCACTTTCTAAGACGGCTCTAAGGAGTTTACTCATCTTAGAGAAAATTTAAGGTAGAGTTTTATAAATATAATGTAGCTTTTTTACCATGTTCTGGACATGTTTTTATAATCAAATAAAACTAACATGTTAATTAGCTAAACTTCAGATTAGTTCATATCACCTTCATATTGTGATAAATGAGTTTTGAAAATAACAACCACTGTCCTGCCTATGAATTTTATCAAAGAAATAATTCTGTGTACTTGAGTCCATTACTCTAGAAATATGTACTTCTTAAAAAGCAGTATAATTAGCATGTAGTTCTCATTCTTTATGACCTTTTTATGCTTTGAAAAAGAAACACTAGAACTGCTCATATTTGCAGACTTTACATTTAATGTTTTAGTGGAGAGTTGAATGTTATAGATGGAAATATGATTTAAATAGTATCCCTTAAACTATCACAATTGGAAATATAATAATATTAGTTTAACATTTCATTTCTCCCTGAGAAATTTACAGTAATGGTATAAAAATAACAAAAATATTGTCTCTAGAAACAGGATTAAATCGCACAAATTTTTAAAGAAACTTTACCTATATCTCATGAATAAGCATATATTGATACTAACTATCATTCTTATACTATAAATTTTGGGGGAATGCATGTAACATCTACTATTCCACTTTTTAAAATTTAGGAGAAATTTGTACAAATGCAGTTGCAATAAAAATTTAGAATATAAAGTTCTACCAAGCATTAACTTTATCCAAATTTTAAATGTGCTTTTGACAAACATGAAATGATAAATTAAAGAACTTGATACATTAATATTATAATTTCACAATTTGAAGTTAATTTAGGGATTATTGCAGATGTTGCTCTTTGTTCATAAAAATCCAGTATCCCTTCAACCAAAAGAATGGAATCTTGGCCAAGTTCATTTCTGTCCAGCCATACCACTTAACTTTGTTTAAAATTTGGTATGGCTGTGTGTCCAAGTTCAATGGAGTAGAATCAGAAGAATGGGTGCCACTTACAGACTGTGGAATTAAGACTGAGCGTGTGTCTCTTTCATATTCTAACTCTTCTGCTCACTCACTGAAATCCAAGAGAACACAATTCTGATTCTGCAGACCACACCAGTGCTAGTGTTGGATTTAGAATACAGAAGAAGGAACCTAGGTCCTTAATGAACTTAGGTCCTTCAGAGCAAATTTTCTTGGTAAACTGGAGCATTCATCTTTTACTGCTATAAGAGAAAATAATAAAGTCTTATTTTTTATAATTTAGTTATTATCAGATATATACAGCAGAAATATATATGTGTGTGTATGTGTGTATAATATATGTATAACAGAAGCCTAGCTTTGAACCCAAGTGATATACTGTCATTTAGTTTAACCCTTTCAGTGTAGATATTTGAAAGAGAAAAAACTAGTTCAGTTCAGTTCAGTTGCTCAGTCGTGTCTGACTCTTTGTGACCCCATGAATCACAGCATGCCAAGCCTCCCTGTCCATCACCAACTCCTGGAGTCTATCCAAACCCATGTCTATCGAGTTGGTGATACCATCCAACCATTTCATCCTCTGTCATCCCCTTGTTCTCCTGCCCCCATCCTTCCCAGCATTAGGGTCCAATGAATCAAATTTTCACATGAGGTGGCCAAAGTATTGGAGTTTCAGATTCAACATCAGTCCTTCCAATGAACACACAGGACTGATCTCCTATAGGATGGAATGGTTGGATCTTCTTGCAGTCCAAGAGACTCTCAAGAGTCTTCTCCAACACCACAGTTCAAAAGCATCAATTCTTTGGTGCTCAGCTTTCTTCACCGTCCAACTCTCACATCCATACTTGACTACTGGAGAAAACATAGCCTTGACTAGATGGACCTTTGTTGGCAAAGTAATGGCTCTGCTTTTAAATATGCTATCTAGGTTGGTCATAACTTTCCTTCCAAGGAGTAAGCGTCTTTTAATTTCATGGCTACAATCACCATCTGTGGTGATTTTGGAGCCCCCCAAAATAAAGTCTGACACTGTTTCAACTCTTTCCCCATCTATTTGCCATGAGTGATGGGACCAGATGCCATGATCTTAGTTTTCTGAATGTTGAGCTTTAAACCAACTGTTTCACTCTCCTCTTTCACTTTCATCAAGAGGCTTTTTAGTTCCTCTTCACTTTCTGCCATAAGGGTGGTGTCATCTGTATATCTGAGGTTATTGAAATTTCTCCCAGCAATCTTAATTCCAGCTTGTGCTTCTTCCAGCCCAGCATTGCTCATGATGTACTCTGCATATAAGTTAAATAAGCAGGTTGACAAAATTCAGCCTTGACGTACTCCTTTTCCTATTTGGAACCAGTCCCTTGTTCCATGTCCAGTTTTAACTGTTGCTTCCTGACCTGCATGCAGGTTTCTCAAGAGACAGGTCAGATGGTCTGGTATTCCCACCTCTTTAAGAATTTCCCACAGTTTATTGTGATCCACACAGTCAAAGGCTTTGGTATAATCAATAAAGCAGAAATAGATGTTTTCATGGAACTCTCTTGCTTTTTTGATGATCCAGGTGATGTTGGCAATTTGATCTCTGGTTCCTCTGCCTTTTCTAAAACCAGCTTGAACATCTGGAAGTTCACGATTCACATATTGCTGAAGCCTGGCTTGGAGAATTTTGAGCATTACTTTACTAGCATAAGAGATGAGTACAGTTGTGTGGTAGTTCAAAAACTTAGGTAGTTTAAAGAAATATTGATAGAAAATGCTAGAGCTAAAACTTGAACTCCTGGGCAGTTCAATACATTAAATATATACTAACAATGACTTTATAATTGACTGTGGAGCAAAATGACAGGCAGGCACCAAGTCATCACCCAATGGGAATAATTGCACCTCATTCCTGTTCATAGGGTCAGATCAAGTAAAGTTCACCATAAAGCAACTGAACCTAAATCTTCAGCAATACTACTGCATGGGGCTTTTTCATATCCTTAGAGGGGACTGCAAACTTTAAAATATAAGATATTTTAATTGAAATTGTTTAATCTACCCCTAACATTCCAGAAATTTAAGAATATAAATGGAGGCCCATTATATTTATTTTGGAGAACTGTTGGGAAATGATATCTACAAGACTCTATTGCATTATTGTCAGCTCATTAGTTTTTTTTGTTTGTTTGTTTGTTTTTTCTGTTACCCAAGTGCTTCTTTACTTAAATCCTTCCTGAACTCAGAAGCAATGTCTGACTCACACCTGCATGGGACTAATAATCAATGACCCTTTGTTTGCAGAATTTAAGCAGAAGAAGTTTTTCCCCAGGGCCTGATGGTGTTATTCATGCCAGTAGATAGTTAGTTATGAATTGCACTGTATCAGCTCTAGATACAAATCCTGAATGAGAGTCACTTATCATTTTTTTAGTAAATGTTTTTTGTGAGTATGTGTGATATGAGGAGGCTTCTGAAGTTTGAGTTTTAAGACAGAATTACTTCTTGTCTGAATTGTTGGGCAACACTGACTTTGATTTCTCTTCCATCTCACATTTTCCTGTGTTTGATAAGTCTGTGTGGCTATAGGACATGTTCACATTGCAGTACTATTTCTATTTTTGTACTCTTCCACCTTGAATTTTCACAGTGAGTAGTAGGAATATTCCTGCAAGCCATTCCCGACATCATGTGTTGAAATGACTATTAATGACATAAATATATTATCTCACTAACCCTAAATTTAATGTATCCTGATTCAGCTTCCCCTAAGCCCATTCCCAAAACAATGAGCTGTTCAATTCTTGTACCATAGGTACATCAAGATTTTACAAGCCTTAAAATATAAAAGATTAAGAAGGTAAGCCCAAATAAAAAGATTCTTTGAACATTTATTCAAAATATTGATAAGACCCAGATATGTCATTTTAATGGCAATTTGGAAAGACAGCCAATAAAATGAGTAAAAATTTATGGAATCCAGAATTGATATACAGAAAGTATTGCTTCTTGTAATCTATACATTTATTTATGGAATAACAGAGAATACTCAGATAAAAATACATGGAATATGAAATGGGGTTCATAAGGATATGTAATGAAATCAGTAAAATTATTTTGATATCTGCAAGTTAATTGTAATAAAATACCAGATAAAATCAAAGCAGCAATTTATTTAGAGAAGACACTAAATATTAGTAGAAAAAGGAATTCACTTTTCAATTGCTTGATAACCCAATCAATGATATCAAGAAATGTAATTAAAAATATATTAGGAAAATATTTCTTTCTAATTTTACACAAAACACTAACATCCAAAAAATAGCATAAATCAAAATATGCTACTCAAATGAGATACTGAAAACTCATCAAACTAGTCAGAGAATAATTTCTAATAGTACTTAAGGTTAATCATTGCAGAAGAAAACTTTAAATGCTCTGATATTTTACAGTTCATTTATGAAATAATCTGCTAGAGGTTTTCCATATTACCAGTTATAAGATGTGAATGTAAAATATATTTTTCTAAAGTATATGATACCATAATAAACAATGAAGGCAAGGAAATAATTATTTGATTATTTAATAAATACTAATGAAGATAAATAATAAAAACAAGCAATGATAAAAACAAATTGTAACCAACTATGTTAGAGAATAGGCTCAATTATATTTTAATTCTTTCAGTAAAAGCACTGAGAAGTCATCATTGAAAAAAAGAGTCAGAAAGGCAACCCAAAATATAATAAAAATGTATTTTAGAAGCCTATTTGCAAATTGGTTCTTTTTCTCAGTGCTGTGATATCTGTGACTCAGCTTTTGAATTTCTTACTAGTTGTTTTACTTTTCCTCATTCTAAGTAAGCATTCTGATTATAATTAATTGTCCATTCAAAATGTTATATTCTTCCTAAAGTTCCCACAAAATGATGTCAGCTCTAGCTCACACAACAGACTGTGTGGTGAAGAACTCGCCTGCCAGTGCCAGAGATGTGAGAGACACAAGTTTGATGCCTGGGTTGGGAGGCTCTCCTGGAGAAGGAAATGTCTACCCACTGTAGTGTTGTTGCCTGGAGAATCCTGTGGACAGAGGAGCCTGGAGGGCCTAGTGAGAGTGAGACACACCTGAGTGACTAACGCTTTCACTGTTACTTTTCTAGCTCACACAGCCTACATCTGCCCTTGTCCTTCTGTACCAGGAGCCTTCTGAGTGCCTCGTAGTGAGAAGCAGCTAGAGCACTCTTTTGGTTGGAGGACCAAGGCAGCAGGGCATCTTTCTTTATCTGCGCTTCCCCCGGGCATAGTATGGCATTCAGTAGACAGCAGACATGAGGAAAATGTTGTGTTTGTCACTACGTGTGTTAATTTTATCATGCCATACAAACCCAGTGGAAGAAAGATTAGAAAATAGTTGGTCTATTCCTACTTCTTCAGTGTGCCTTTATGTTAACATATCTTTTTGCTAATACAGTGTCAACGTTCTCTTTGCCATTCTGTTCCTGAAGACCCAAAGAAATTTTTGGTCAACCAAATATTCAATAAATTAGGTAATTGAACCTGAGTTAGTATAATCATTCTTTTGAGTAAAAAAGAAAAACTATATATATATATTACAGATTGAATTGTGTTTCTCCTCAAATTCATGTGTTGAAACTCAAACCCCAATGTGATTGTATTTGGTGGTGGGGCCTTTAATGAAGTAATCAGGCTTAAAACAAGTCATAGAATTGTGGCCTAATCCACTAGGATTGACATCCTTAGAAAGAGAGGAAAAGAAACCAGAAGTGCACATGTGAAGGCCAGGTGAAAACACCATGAGAAAGTTGCTGTCTATAAGCCTGAGAGGAAGGTGTCAGGAAAAGAACAACCTGCTGTGGGTTCCCAGCCTCTCTAATTGTGAGTGAATAAGTTTCTGTTGTATAGGACACTTACAACAACATAAATTTAGATATTTTTTCACCTAAAATTTTATAACAGATATTTGTGGTATTTTGCTATGGCAACCCTAGCAGACTAATACAGTATATTATATAAATATATGTTGTGTTGCTGTTGTATGAGAAAGAACATGAGCCTTGTGGTTTGACAGACTGGGTTTGTAGGAAATATGCCTCTGCCATTTATTACTGATGTGACTGTGTAACTGTGGTTACTTTAAGCTGAACTTAGTGCTCAAAACCTGAGTTTCTGGGTCTGTTAAATGGACATAATGATCCGATATGCTTGTGCAGATGGGATGCTTTTATATTTACCCCAGATTTGAAAAAAATGTATAGAGCTCCAAAAAACAAGTATCTGCGAATAGTTGCTGCAAACTACTGTGCAATTCTTCTAAATACAGAATGAAATGTAGAGTTGGTTATATTTGTTTCCTCTGCCAATGCTTACATTTTCCTAGAGATAATGATTGCTATTTTAAGAGTGCCTTTTTGAATCTAAGATGTAAAATCAAAAATCAAGTGAGCTAAGGTATAGGCAGCACTCTGTAAACTGTAATACCCCATGCAAATGTTAGTTGCTATTTTTATATAGAACTAGAAGAAGCAAACATATTTCCTTAACATATTTTAAATACATGCCACTGGCTTCAGTTTCCACAATAACTGAAAGAGAGCAATACACAGGTTATTATTTGACCCATGAACTGCAGAAAGTCTCCCACAAAGGATTTTCTGAAATTCTAAGGTTGATGTTTAAGTAGGAAGATCCTCTGGGGGAAGAGAATGGCTATCCCCTCCAGTATCCTTGTCTGGAGAATTCCATGGACAGAGGAGCCTGGCAGGTTACAATCCACAGGGTCACAAAGAGTAGGGAACAGCTAAGTGACTAACACTTTCACTTTCAAATCTGATGTAATTTCCCATTGCTTTGCATATCTCTGAAAGTACATTTTCTTAAATGAGAAGGAGCTAGAAAGTAGTGCTAAAGTTTACTTGGAGTAGAACACTAGTTTGGTTATGAAAACTATGGCCTTAGCAATGATTGTATTCTCTACTCAACTAATCTAGCATCCTTTATATCTTTATGTTCTCTCCAGTTGCAATAAAGCTTTGTGATGGACTCATGAATATTGATAAAGTTTCCTACATGTAGTAGCTCTAGGTCTTTCATGCTCAGAGTGATTCTCAGGTTTTGTAATAACTGATAACTAGTAACTCTTAGCCAGGAACTCAATAATCACAATTCTTCCTTATTTAAATGTTTGAGAGTATATTGACATTTTTATTGGAGCCAATACCCCATCAGAATTCTAAAATTAAGATATTGATTTTTTTGATTCTACTCATCACAAAGGTTTAAAAAAAAAGTCTTTGTGGTACTTTGTTACCTTTTCTTTGTTTATATTAAGAAACTAATATTTTAAATTGTTAGTGTGCTTCTTTCACTGAGGTTAAAGACATTTTCTTCATTAATTAAAGTAATTCAGAAAACAAGGGTAAGGAAGTATGCATCTGTTTTCCTAATACCTTCTGAAAGACAATTGTGGTGGTTTTTTTTTTCCCTTAATGAATGGATTTAGTTAATAGTCTAGTTACTTTGATAGCTACAGTCATGTTTTGTGAATTAAAAAGAAATTTTAACCTTTATAAATTTTTCATCTCTCACAGTTCCGCATCTCAGTAAAAGATAACTCTTTCCCTATTGCTTCTGCCAAAAACAGTGGAATTATATTTAATGCTTCTCTCTTTTTTAATATTCTCCATTTAACCCACTCCAGTACTCTTGCCTGGAAAATCCCATGGACAGAGGAGCCTGGTAGGCTGCAGTCCATGGGGTTGCTAAGAGTCAGACATGACTGAGCCTCTTCACTTTCACTTTTCACTCTCATGCATTGGAGAAGGAAATGGCAACCCACTCCAGTGTTCTTGCCTGGAGAATCCCAGGGACGGGGGAGCCTGGTGGGCTGCCGTCTATGGGGTCACACAGAGTCAGACACAACTGAAGCGACTTAGCAGCAGCAGCAGCAGCATATCTAATTTATCAGCAAATGCTGACAATATACTAAAAATAAATCAGATAAATCTGGAATTCTTCCAGTTTTTACCATTTCTAGTATCTCTTAGCCTCTAATATGCCACAAAGATACTGGAAAGTTATTACCTGTTTTCACCCTAACCCTCCTCCCTTCACCAGTCCATTCTCAATACTGAATCCAGAGTTATTCTATTAAACCCCAAGTCAGATAATAGCTGTCCACCCCTCAAATTCCATACCATTTAATGAAACCTTATAAGTCCTAAGAATCTAGTAACTATCGAATGGATAATTAAATTGTGCTATATGTGTATCATAGAATATTATACAGGAATGAAAATGAATTACTGTAACTTGCAGTTAGACGGGATAGATATAAACATAGTGTGTCAAAGAAAATTAACACAGAAGAGGACATAGATTATTTTTATATAAGTTCAACTGTAGTCAAAATTAGTCTATACTGAGTAGTGATACTAGAGGTTAGATTTCAGGAGTAACTGGAAGGTTAGATTTTTGGTAGTAACTGGAAGGAAACATGAGGGGTATCTTGGATGACATAATGTATTATTTCTTGTTCTGGATGATGGTTAAACAAATACATTCGCTTTTTAAAATAATTATACATTTGTGATTTGTTCATTTTTAAGCATATATGTTAATGTTGGAATAATACTTTTATAAAGAGCAAACTGTTATATGTTGATATTTACTATGTCTATGAACACACACAATTATACAAGTGAGAAAAAGTTATAACTTGTGTGATCTTTGTGTCAAAAGTCTTATATTGAAAAATACTTCATTTTGTGGCACAGAATGCTTTATGACTTAAAGCAAGCCAAATATATCGAAGATAATGACTCACAATTTATTCTTATTACTGTAAATTTTAAACTAGGAAATTAATTTTGTTAATATAACTAAGATATTGGATGATGATAGAAATTGTGATAAAATCACATATACTTGAAACACTTCCTTTTTTTCCATAGCTGAGTAGCTAATTATAACATTATAGCCTATATATCTACTGTGCCATTTGTCAGTCTCTGACTTTTTCCAGAAAAGCGAAGAAAGAGTTTGCACAATGGAAGGCAAGCGTCATATCTTTCCTCCGCCCTGTCACGTTATAAATTTCTATTTCTGTTAAGCTATATGAATAATAGTGTCAAACATTAAATGATATATTAAATCAGTTTGAATTTAAGCAGCTGAGGTAACATTAAATACGTGACTGACGAACTATGTTTTGTATCTTGAAAGAAATACTGCAAACTCCTAAAATAGTTTAGTAACCTACCACCAGGCAGAAACTTGCATAATGGGTGAATTAGGCAATTTCATATAAATATTTAAAAAATTTTAGTGTCTCTAGAAAACTAGACTTTTTAAGTGCGCATATATGGATCACATTACATTGTAATTGGTTTTGAGGCTGTATCCCAATTGTGCTATTGTAAAGAACACTTAAGAATCTATTTTAAAACGAATATTTTATATATAAATATGATTTTTAAAATATATTCTCATATGACAAGAAATAAGATTCCAAAAAATAAAGGTCTTCTAACTGAAAAAGAGAAAAATCAAACACATTTCCCATATATGGTTTTAACCTTTGTTTTCTCATTCACGCACCTACTGGTACTGTAGACTGTTACCTCCCTGGTTTCCCCCTCCCTCGCCATATGGCCGGTCATCTGTTATGTGATAAGATAGTACAACATGTTCCAGAGTCTACAGGGGAGATTTCTTTACTGTAGAAAATACTGTCCAAATCTCAAGAAACCTGGGCTCTATTAGTCTCCATTTGTAAATCACACTTTGCTCTCAAAAAGAAAAAAAAAAGTAAATTCATCTCCTTTTGTTCTGTTCACTAGGATAAAATTACCTATCTTTCTGCCAAGATATTTGGCCAAACTCAAGCTTCCATGATTTCTGTGTAGGCTGGCATCTTATTCTATCTTCAGCTTTTTTCATGTGACTGAGTGATTAGTTAAAAGCCCACAGAGGATGCTTTTGACGCGCTAAACAACCTGCTCTTTTGTACATAATGGACTAAATAGCAAATTCTTATTATACTTTTACATATGTCAGTGTGAAACTGAGCAAGAAAGAAAAATACAACATTTAAAAGATTTAGAATCTATTTAAAATGAGTGTTTGAGCATTTCCAGTAACCAATATATATTTGTCAGCCTTTTTCTGTTTCTCTGCGGCAGGTAGAAAGCAATTTTGAATATAATCAGTATAAGAACAGTATAAGAAAGCATTTTACTCACCTTCTAATATTGAATAATACTAAAAATGAAACAGCAAGATATTAGAGGCATGCTAAAATTATAACTGCTTTCATAATGACAAAAAGGCTGCTTTCTCAGTGAAATTAAAAACAAGAAAGACATAGACATAAATTATTGAAGCTCTTTCGTATTTTCAACCGCATACCCCTCTCCAGAGGTTACCATTATTAACATTTGTTTATATAAAATTAATTCTTTGATATAAACAAACAAAAAATAATTTCCCCCCCTTCCGTCTTTGTATCCTTAAAGACCGAGATGTAAAAATGAGAAATAATCCATTCTAAGTAGACAAAAATTAAGATGATGCCAGGCATCTCTTACTCCTTTCTTTCAGGATCAGACTTCCAGAAATTACCTTTCTTTAGTTTCTCAGATATTTTTGCCTACCTCATGCAATCTATTATTTTCAAGAGAATTAATGGTATTCTAATTACTAAGGACCCAATGCTATTTCTTATTTTAATCCATCTCCCTTCTTCATTGACACTGCTAACTAATTACCTTGGTTGACTCTCTTCTTTTACTCCATTTTGCATGATTCTGGACTCCCTTGGCTATCTTCTCAGTCTCCTTTGCTGGCTTGTCCAACTCCATTGTTTCCTTAACAGTGTCATTTTTGTTTATTTGTTTGCTTTCTTCTAATATTTTATCCTTTACCTCTACTGTATTACCTATTTTCCTTGAGTAATATAATTAATGCCTCAGGTTTTCATTATAGTCCATGTTTAAAACTGTCTTTGGTATAGTCCATTCAAATGTTCCAGCCTTATATGAGTCCAACTACCCACTGTTTCGATGTCTAGAATCCAGGTGGCTGAGAATTACTAGGGAAAACAGCATAATAGAGCAGACTGGTATCACTATAAGATGATGATTTTAACTTCATTTGAATCTTTAATATTGTCTACAAATTCACAGATTTTTTTCTTCTGTCTATACTGATCTCCCACTCCTTGAAACTATAATTTCATACTTTCCATAGTCTCTTAAAATTTGCTATTAATGCATTCCACATTAGTGTTTGATAGATGATCTGCCTCTTACTATACAGATTAAAACCAGCAGAAACAAATGTCAATATGCTTTATCAAACCTACATGCCTCGCACTTCTAACATATTCTGGATTTTTCCAGTTCTAGTGCTCTTGTTTCTATTACCCATAGACAATACCTCCAAGTTATTCTGGACCTTTTCTTTCTTGTATTCTCAGGAATCTTACTTAATTCATTATATTAATACTTATATAAATTTATATTATATATTTGATTTATACATATTTATGTTTATATATGGGAGAAGGAAACGACAACCCACTCCAGTATTCCTGCCCTAGAGAATCCTGTGGACAGAGGAGCCTGTTGGGCTACCATCTATGGGGTTGCACAGATTTGGATATGACTGAAGTGATTTAGCATGCATGCATGCATTGGAGAAGGAAATGGCAACCCACTCCAGTATTCTTGCCTGGAGAATCCCAGGGACAGAGGAGCCTGGTGGGCTGCCGTCCATGGGGTCACACAGAGTCGGACACAACTGAAGCGACTTAGAAGCAGCATGCTTATGTATTTATACCATATATTTTAAGTGTGTTATACTCCTTAAATGGATCCACACACACACACACACACACACACACACACACACATTTTAGACATGTACAAATCACACACATTTGAGCAAAAATTCCTCCAGGTGACCTCTCTTTCTTCCTTTTGTAGTCAAATGTCTCAAAAGAAAAGACATTATCTTCATTTCCCCTCTTCCTGTTCATTTCTTCAATTCAGTCTGGCTTCTGTCTTCATTACTTAAAATAAATGACTCTTCTTAAAGTCAACAATTGTTTAAACAGTAGAGACAATGTACATATTTCAACTTTCAGCTTGTTTAAGTTCCAAACATTCTACAGTATAGACCTCTTTCTTCCTGACCCAGTTTCTTTTGTTGGCTTCCATAAACTCACATTCTTTTGGTGGTTTGGGCCATCCTTTCCATGACACCTTTGCAAGTTGATTTTCTTCCTCTCAGACCTTTAGGTTTTCTCCATGCCATAACGATTTTTTCATTCCAAATCCTCTCCCTTATCCCTTAGATTAGTAAAGTAATCTTATTAGTTCTTTTTAAGGTAAAATATTCTTATTTTGGTCACTAGGTAGATGCAGGTTATTCAGAACTTTTTGTCTCTATAACCTTCATCTGTGTACCTCAGACCTAAGCGTTCACAGCCTTTGCATTTCTACTTAGATATTTCAAAGGTGCTTCCAACTTAGCATGCCCAAAATGAAACTCATGGCCTTTCATTTCAAATCACCGCAATGCCCATCACCATCATGCTCCTTCTTGCTACTCTGCTTTCAAATTCATTAATGGATTTTATTGATTCTATTTCTTATATATTTATGTTCATTTTTCTAAATTTTCTTTATTATCTGAGTTAAAGCTTTCATTATCCCTCACATTACATCTAGTGAGAGTCCCCAGCTGGTGTACCTACCTTCACATTGACCATTTCTGTTTCCATGTCCATAGGACAGAATGCTATTGCCAAAGTTTTTAATTTTTCATATACAGACCTCTGTCCTACTCTTACATACCTATTGCTTCATATTGGTTAATAACTTACCATTGTTCTTGGGATAAAGACAGTTTTAACATAATTTACAAGGAATCTCATGAGCTAATATCCTATTGCATTTTCATATATTATGCCATTCTCACCTTTATACACTGAGTTCCAACTTAAAAAAATTTGCTTTCTCAAGGCTGTGAATTCTCCTACCTTAAGAACTTAGTTATTTCTGTACTTATTAATTCAAACATCCCCTCCCCACTTCCTTCTAAGTTCTGCTCTTCTTTTAGGTCTCAGGCTTTCTAAATAGTCCACACTAATTAAAATTTCTTTGATACATACTTGCAAAATTTTCAGTTACTTACTTTAGAGCTTAACATGCTTGCATGGTAAGTCACTTCAGTCATGTCTGACTTTTCGTGACCCTATGGACTATAGCCCACCAGGCTCTTCTGTCCAGGGGATTCTCCAGGCAAGGATACTGGAGTGGGTTCCTGTGGCCTCCTCCAGGGGATCTTCCTGACCCAGAGATTGAACCCATCTCTTACATCTCCTGCATTGGCGGATGGGTTCTTTACCACTAACGCCACCAGTACTTAACATATAGTTGCACTATTAACTATTTTTTCTCCTCTAATCTCTGAATCCCATAAAATTAAAGACTCTTTCACTGTTGGCATTACTTGTGTCTAGTTCAGTACTGGACACAAACTTGTTGAATGAGTGAATGGACACAACCATCATTTGTGTATTGGATCTAGGTTTTTGTTGGTTCACCTTTTAAATTTCTAATTGAATCAAGCATAACTTTGATGAAAAAATCTGTAACAATAATATTTACTTCAGAGAATAATCTGTCTTTAAAATATGTCTTCTTGTGTATACTATTTCTACACAGAATCTTTCAACAATTTAGTCAGATAGACAATCATTTGATATAACCTCTCTAAATACTTTTTGAAATGCATCCAATTAATTCTTATTTCTTTTTGTCTGACACTGTAGATCTTGAATATTTCAGCATCTGTATTAATTATATTAATATCACTGTTTAAAGAATTTATGTAACTTGTCTAGAAATGTTTCTTCAAATGGATTAAAACAAGTAAGAATTTCTTGACTTGCATTTTAAAATTAAAATTGATATTATCTCTTTTTTTATTTTTAATTAATTTACTTTTTTTCTTTACATTATCATGTTGGTTTTGGCATACATTGACATGAATCTGCCATCTCAATTACAGTATAATAACTATGCCATTAGTAAATACTTATTTATTAATGACTAGTAACAAGAAAGTTATATAAGTTCAGGGGTTAGCTACTTAGCGTTATAGTACAGAAGACTCTGTCAGTACTGTTGGATATTCTGGTTGGGGAAGAAAAAGGGACTGTGTGCACTAATAAGTACTGATATCACTCATGTTTTTCTACCAGTATGAAGGTATGTAAGCTAATACTCAGATCACTAACTTAAAAAAGTGTTTCTAGTTTCAAGTAATTCATATCTGATCCCATTCATCTTCAACAAGGACAAAAATTTCACAGAAAGGACAGTCTAAGCTCTGACTTCACTTCTCTGCTCTTATCTGCTCTAAACCTCCGTGTAGGTTGGCTTCATCTTTTAGATATTAGCAAGACGGCGACAGCATGTCTGAATATTATATGTATAGCAAAATTTTCCAGAGGTGTAAAAAGAGTTATATAATTTGAGTCCCTTTCTAAGAGCCTCAATGTGGCCTCATGTCTCCTTGTTTAGAACTGAAGCACATGCCCATTCTTAAACCAACCACTGGCAAGGAGAAAAGGATCACTAGTTTTGTTTTGTACAATTAGATCCTACTCTCTGGAACTGGAAAAGGGATATAGTTAGAAGTATGTGACCTACTGGAGGAGATTGGCTACCTACACAAGAATCAGTGTTTGCTTAAAGAAAACTGAGTGGACAGTGCTGAGTGGTTATTTGAGAGGTGTCTGCTGCAATCAGCGTTCATCCACTCATTAATGCCTCACTAAGAACCTACTGTGTAGTATTATAAGTAGTCTAATGAGGAAGTACTTGGATGCACATCCAAATGGCTGAGTCAAGATGAGAAGAATCACTGTTTGCCAGGAAAGGTCCTAGTCTTTAGACTAGGCTCTCTGCCCTTTTGGGGTTTACAATGTAGTAGGAGAAACAATCAATGGACAGCTATATGAAAACATATTATCCTGTCAGTTAGTGATGCTGCTGCTGCTGCTGCTGCTAAGTCACTTCGGTTGTGTCTGACTCTGTGCGATCCCATAGATGGCAGCCCACAGGCTCCCCCATCCCTGGGATTCTCCAAGCAAGAACACTGGAGTGGGTTAATTAGTGATGAGTACCATAAAAGAAGAAGCAGGGCAAAGAGCCAAAGAAGGATGAGAAGACACACGGAAGTACATCCATGTTTCTCAAGCATTAAGGTGCATAGGGGTCACCTGGGGATATTAATAAAATGTGGTTTATGGTTTTTTATTTCTTATAAGCTCCCGGGTGTTATCAATTCTGCTAGCTCATGAACACCACTTTGAATTGTGAGGCTTTATGGGTGATATTTTAACAGAGACTTGGGTGAAATAAAGGCCTGTGCTCTTGTAGGAAATAAAATTTCACAAGAAAGAACTAAATGCAAAGTCATAATAGAAACTAACTTAGAAGTTTGGTGTAGCTGAACTCAGTGTATGAGTGAAAGAAAGTAAATGAGGTCAAAGTGATGATATCCAACAGTCAGATCATGGGGAGTTCATAGGTCGTATAAAGAATTTTAGACAGTTTTTAGAGTGATGAGATGCCTTTGCAGGATGAAAATTGTATTAGCTAGTGTTCTGCAGAGAAACAGAATGAAAAATAGCAGAGAGAAATAGACAAAGACAGAGAGAGATTTCAAGGAATTGGCTCATGCAGTTTAGGAGGCTGGCAAATCTAAAACCTGCAGGGGTAGACTGACAGGCTGGAGACCCAGGGAAGAATTGCTTATGTAACTTGTGTCTGAAGGCTGTCTGCTGGACAGATTCTTTCTTAATCAGGACTTTCAATTGGTTTGGTTAGGCCTACCCATATTCTGGAGGGAATCTGATCTCTTCAAAATCTATTGATTTAAATGTTAATCTCATCTAAAATATACCTTCACTGCAACAACTAGATGTGTTGATTAAAAATCTGGGTACTGTGGCTCTGCCACATTGACACATAAAATATAAACAAAAGGTATATAGATATGTGATTTGGTTGTACCGTTTTTATCTAATAAATATTGGTCTGTCTATGACATCAATATGTCAAACTATATGATATCTGTTGTTCATGCTAATACCAAATCCACAACTGTATGATAATTCCCATTAGATAATGATAGCTGGGAGAAAAATTCTGTTTATGAACCATTTTGATGCTCAGTGGTGTTCTTAGTGTCTTTTTAGCATTTTCTGAGCAAATAAGCAGACCTCAGATGAGCAGGGTTATGAATCAGGCTAATTCAGAATAGACAGGACATGCTTTCTGAGCCTGATTCTCAACCCGTAGTACAGTCTCATTAGATTTGACTTTGTGAAAGCTATTTGCCTTGATGTCCCAGAGACAAGGAAATAAACAGTATGCCCTCATATACAGTAAGATTTAAGAAGCTACTTTAGTGCAGGTCTTAACCAGATTCTCACTGCAAAGTTACTGTAGTACTGTCTAACTTGCTATAGGATTTTTATTTGACATGAGCCAGGATGTTGGGTAATGTCAGATCTATTTTGTCACATTGAAGGTGATTCAAACTCTGGAAAGTAACTTACCTTATTTAAATATTTGGAAATTTTACCACCAAGTACAAGTGGCAAAAGATGTTTTCTGCTAGGAACACACACGGTGTTCCTCCAGGAGGGAGCTTCTGTTGCTTATCAGTTTATTGATTTGGTGATCAGTCCTTATGTCCTAAACCTTAAGATGAATTATCTTATTGAATATGTTCTACATGTGGCTGATTTTTATAGTACTGGTACATTTTGGTAACTCCTGACATGCAACTCATTTGCAGCATAGCTGTAGCTCTGAAATCTATTGGAATCATTAGGTAATCTTTCCCACTCCTGAAATTCTGCTACAGTTTGTCCTGTCTGCACCCTATTTCATTCATTCTTAATACCAGTCACTGTATAGACTCAAGGAAGTAATCAGCATTTTTCCTTTTTCAAGCCCATATTTGGAATCTAGTTGAGTAGGGACTCTTAGTTTAAAAGCATATTTCAGTTGAGACTGTTTTGTTTTGTTTTAATGTAGCTGGCTACCTTCAGAAAAAATTGTCCATTCCAATTAGCCTATAAAAGAAAAATTTATTGTTTATTGTTAAATCTGATTTAATAATCTTATTTTTGTAAGTTTAAGAGAAAATTTTTGATTTTCCATCTTCTTGTGATATACATGTTCCCTGTGGAGGAAATAGCAGTCATGTCACAGGAATAATAGCTTATAGAGAAGCAAGTGTAAGTGAGAACACAGTGGGAAAAGAATGAATTGGTTCAACAGAACTAAGTCCTGCTGAATAAGAGATGGGATTTAGATTCTTTAAAGAGGGGAAATTTGGACCTATTATAAATTTCTTGGAAATATTTTAGCTGATTGTTTTTTCTATTTAAAAATATTACATATTCACTGGAAGCCTGAAACAAATGTCAAAATTCTCCAGAGATTTAATTTCAGGAAATTTTGCCCAATAGCATGCTTTCCCTTTCTCGTAACTTTTGGGAGAATCCAAAATAGAGAGATTAATAGAATATTTAATAGAAAATACTTAATCATCTTCATCAAATACTAAGTATGTCATTACCTATAGAACCTGAAGGGTCCTATGACCCCCAGTTGAATATCTATTCTCCTTACCAACTCTCTATGAATATATATTCCATCCTTACGATGATTTACAAAAAAATAGGGAAGTAGAAGCTCTATGCAAATCACAGTTTCTTTGCTTCTCCAAAACACCTCTCCCAGTTCTAACTTTAAGCTCTTCCATAGCCTGAATCAAACCCTTTATTTTTTTTCCACATTGGAGAAAGAGAGGTGATAGCTTATTTTCCTGAATTCCTTCTTGTCAGTATAGGGAATTATTTAATTTCCTTTCAGATTATAGAGTATAGATGATTCTCATACCTTTCATAGCTCATTTTAGTCTTGGGAATGACTTTTCATATATTGCTACTGGTTTCCTGGTCTTTTTTATGGAGTTTAGGGAGTAAATTTTTCTGCATGTTCCTCTACCTCACATCTTGGCCTTAAGTCTTATTATCATTATTTTTGAAAAGCTCTCAAATTGAAAGAAGAATCTCACCTAGGTCATTTAGAAGCAATAGAAATACAAAGAGAAGACATGTGAAAACAGAAGCTAGGCGAACTGCAATGAGAAGTAATAAATTAATGATAGGAAATAGCATTTTAATGAAGGAGAATGCTTTGTTTTAATTCATCCTCCAAGAATGCAAATTCATTATTTTATTTTGAACTTTAACTTCAGAAAATCATCCTTAAAGAAAATTTTGGAAAATAAAAAATAATTGTAGGAGATAAATACTGTTTTAAGTACAAAGGATAATTTTCATTTCTAATGATGCTAACACTATCCTCAGACAGATCTTGTTTATATCCTGATTCTTCCACTTCAAACTCCTCAAGATCTCAGTGAAATTACTCAAACATTAGCTTCAGTTTCCTCATAAATGAGGGATATTATTAGTACCTGTATTATATACTTGTTGTGAGAATGAAATAAAATCATTTACATAAGATTATAAGATGCTGTTATGTTAATAAGGACTTGCCTTATTATAAGCCTTCTGAAAATCTCAGCTCTCAGTATTTTTAGTATCATTGTCAGGTAAATGTTGCCCTGGTATTGAATTATGGGCCTATGAAGAAATAGAAAAGAGAGGAAATGATGGTAGTAATAAAAATAATAGGAAAAAACATATATACAAACTCTAATTGATATTATAAATGGGAGAGGAAATAGCAGGCAGTTTTATATGCCAAAAATAAAAAAAGAAGGTATATATGAAGTTCATGCGTAAAGTTTTATTCAAATATAAAGTTCAGATTTCAAATCATTTTGTATCAAAAAAAAGCAAATTGACCCTTTTAGAAAATTGATATACATGATATCAAATCATACCTCCCAACTTTATTTGGAGACTTACTTATCAATAAGCAGCATATAAAACCAATTTACTTCATTCCTTCTCTTATAAATGTACATTTTTTGAGGAGTAGAGTGGTTAATTTAAATGAAATTTTTTCCTATAAATAATAACTGGAGACATATATAATCTCTGTAATAGAATGAAAAAAAGAACACTCTTTGAGATGAGGAAATGATTGTAGTACCTTTTAAATATTACAAATATTACTTGTAAAAAATATTAAACCCAGGTCTCTTGAATTGCAGGCGGATTATTTACTTTCTGAGCCACCAGAAAAGCGTGAGAGATAAGATCCAAGAGGAAACAGAAGCTATATAAGTGAAATACTGAGACCTCAAGCCCGTCTGCTAGAGGGTCTATAAGTAGAACACCCAAAGTAAGGGTCACACCCTGTACTATTTTGTTCCTCTATTCATTAATTTCACAGAAAACCATTTTCATACATAATCATTTTTTTCTAGAAAATGTATGACCTCATCATTCAGTAACATACCCCCTCTTTTTAAAATTTCTTTTGATTATGTAGTATATAATAGCCATAATAAATGGACAGTTGTTTAAATACATGCTGCATATAAGATTCCTTTATATATTTATGAAATCTGAATATCTATAGCGTCTTCAACCATAGGGATTACCCTTTTCTCTAAGGCTTATCTACTATGTTCTATCAGTCCATGGTTTGTCTTCCTTGAGTGTACAAGGTTCGGTCTTTTTATGATTTGCTCCATGAATTTTTCAGATATTTGTGAAATATGATGTCCCGCAAGCATGTCTGATTTATGCTTTGTATTCTCTCACTCTCTACTTCAACTCCAACCCCGTTTCCTGGTCACCTTTCACCTGATTATAACTGTTTCTCCATGCTAGGATTTTTCCCTTTTTATCACTTCAACTGTGACCTCAGCTCTCCTGGGATTTAACATTTAACACTTTTTTTTTTTTTTTCCCAGAAGGGGTGAGGATAACTTACTGAATTTAAAACACACACAGAAAAATGTTTTAAGACAACAAACCAAAACAGTAGTCTAGACACCAAGGTTTTATTATAAGGAATGAGCTTTCTTGAGAAAGAGATGTGAGAGTTCCAAGGAGCCAGAATGTGTATCATAAATAATAGAGTAGGAAAAAATACAGAATTTGATGTCTGAGCAACTTACCCATCGCTTGTGAAGAAGACAAAAGTTCAAACATTTAGCAAGTGAGAAATGGTATGAGAAATTCTTCATTTCTCTCTGGGGTTATATGCTACCTAAACCCTTGAAATGGTCCTGGCTTTCTTTTCTGAACCTCAGACTGGGAAAGTCAACAGAAACACTGGTGAAAATGCAAGAATAAGAGACTTGGGCCAAATGGCAAGCTGATTAAAAACCTCTTGGTCAAACACCGTTCCCAGGCTTTAGCTTATTCATAGTCAGAGAAGTCTAAACCAATGTCAGTGTTGTGTGGGCCACTAATCAGCAATTTATATGAATAGATGTGTTTTTTTTCTTTTTTTTCTCCCAGATCTTTATTAAAATGTCTAGAATGTAAATCACTGCACTGGTTTGTTTATGGAAAAGGTCATGCTATGAAAACTGTCAGATAAACATTACACCAAGAATTATATATTTAATTTACATTCCAGTGCAAGATTCTTATCTCCTTGTGAAATGGCATTTTGAATAGCATTTGTCTAGACAGATGGAATTGACAGCAACATTATATTAAATTATTTAAGGAAACTGACAAAAGAATATAAGTGAAGGCTTTCATTGTACCAGATATTAAAATAAGCATAAAAGCTACTATAATTAAAACAGTATAGTATTGGCACAGGATTATGCATATAGATTTATCGAAAATAATAGAGAAATGAGCATCATATGAAGATTCATATGAAATAGGAATTTAAGAAAAATGGCATTTTGGATCATTTGGGAAAATATTTATATATTTTGTTTTGCTATTTGGTTGTTTGCAGAAACAAATGTTAAGTTCATTATTTACCTCATAACATAAAGTAAATCCCATAGTATAATCTGCTAGGCCAACCATAACAAAATGCAAACAGACATTTATTTTTTCACAGTTCTGGAGCCTAGAAGTCTATGATCAAGATATTGACAGAGTTGGTTTCTCTTAAGACCTCTCTTCCTGGCTTGTAAATGACTGTCTTTCCGCTATGTTCTCACGTGATCTTTCCTCTATGTGAGAGCTGAGAGAGTGAGCTTTGGTATCTCTTCATCTTCTTATTAGAACACTAATCCTGTTGAATTAGGCCCCTGCCCTTATGATTTTGTTTAACGTTAATCATCTCTTTTAAGGTCCTATTTCCAAATATAATCATGTTGGCATTTAGGGCTTCAACATATGAATTTTGAGGGGACAAAATTCAGTTCATAATATATGTGAAAGAAAAGATAAATGTTTTGATGAAATTATAAGGATAAAATTTTTCAGGTGTCATATACCATATTGAACACAAAACACAAATCTAGACTCCTTGACACAGTGCTTTCATCCAAGTTGTTGAGCTTATCAGTCATTCATTTTTTTTATAGCTAAATAGTATGCCACTGAATAGATGTATCATAGTTGTTCATCTGTTGAAAGACATTTGGAATATTTCCAGCTTGTATGGTTATGAGTAGGATTGCTATAAATACTCATGTACAGGTTTTTGTGTAAACAGAATATTCACTTTTTCTACAGTAAATACTCAGGAGGGGGATTTCTGAGACATAGAGTAAGCATCTGCCTTGCATGTCTCCCCATAGGCCATGGGGAAAAGGCTTAACGACAGCAAATCTAAGTCTTGGCAGAATTTCCTGGGATGATTCTGGAACATGAAAGCATGGGGGACTTGTGAACAAGACCCTTTGCCCCCTGCTTATCTGTCTTCCCAGGGGTTGTCACAAGGCCTTTTCTTATTACCTCCAGTGGTTTGATGAGATGAGAAGTTCTGCCTTGCAGCCAGTAGAGAACAACTATAGAATATAGAACAGCTTACCTTCAAATCAAAATTGGCTTTTCAGTAAGTAATAGGTTGCCCTGCCACTCCTGTCACATCATCATGTTATCTGACCCCATTGGTTCTCTTTGTTCGGTGTCATACTTGGGGATCCAGGACATGGGAAGAGGGCACTTGTACTCTTTTTTTTTCTTTCTAAAGTTAAGGTGTTAGTTGCTTAGTCATGTCTGACTCTTTGTATCGTTATGACCTCATGGACTGTAGTCCACCAGGCTCCGCTCGCCATGGAATTCTCCAGGCAAGAATGCTGGAGTGAGTAGCCATTCCCTTCTCTAGGGTGTCTTCCCAACCCAGGGATGGAACTCCGGTCTCCTAACTGCAGGCAGAGTCATTACCATTTGGGCCACCCGTGAAGCCTTTTTTTCCTATGTAGCTAATAAATTGTCTGGATCCAACAGGAAATTGTTGTTTCTTCAAAGGCAGTCTTTTGGTTGCCTGGACTTTGAATTATTTACATTAAAAAATGAATAGAGCTTATGTACATATTCATGTATAGATTTTTGTGAGAACATAAATTTTTATTTATTTAAAGTAAATTCCCAGGAATAGTATTGCTGAGGCATATGGTGAAGAAAAAAATTCCCATAGCACAGTGTATGAGTTCCAGTTGTTCCACATTCTCCCCAGAACTTGGTAATGTCAGGAATACTTAAATTGGATTATTTCTTATTTTTTTTTGGAATATTCATTTGTGAAGTAAACATAGGTTAATTTATTTGAATATCTTAATTTGAATTTATAGCATAAAAGATGAATTTCTTTTTTTTTTTTCTTCTTCTTCTTTACATTATCGTGTTGGTTCTGCCATACATTGACATGAATCTGCCATGGGTATACATGTGTTCCCCTTCCAGAATCCCCTCCCACCTCCATCCTGATTCCCTCTTTCTGGGTCATCCCAGTGCACCAGCCCTGAGCACCCTGTATCAAGCATCACACCTGGGCTGGCGATTCATTTCGCATATGATAATTGACATGTTTCAATGTCATTCTCCCATATCATCCCAGCCTTGCCCTCTTCTATAGAGTCCAAAAGACTGTTCTATACATCTGTGTCTCTTTGCCATCTCGCATACAGCGTTGTTGTTACCATCTTTCTAAATTCCATATATATGCGTTAGTATACTGTATTGTTGTTTTTCCTTCTGGCTTACTTCACTCTGTATAATAGGCTCCAGTTTCATCCACCTGAGTAGAACTGATTCAAATGTATTCTTTTTAATGGCTGAGTAATATCCCATTGTGTATATGTACCACAGCTTTCTTATCCATTCGTCTATTGATGGACATCTAGGTTGCTTCCATGTCCTGGCTATTGTAAAAAATGCGGCGATGAACATTGGGGTACACGTGTCTCTTTGAATTCTGGTTTCCTCGGTGTGTATGCCCAGCAGTGGGATTGCTGGGCCAAAGGAGGCAAGAATATACAATGGAGAAAAGGCAATCTCTTTAACAAGTGGTGCTGGGAAAACTGGACAGCCACTTGTAAAAGAATGAAACTAGAACACTTTCTAACACCATACACAAAAATAAACTCAAAATGGATCAAAGATCTAAACATAAGACCAGAAACTATAAGACTCCTAGAGGAAAACATAGGAAAAACACTCTCCGACATAAACCAAACCAATATTCTATGACCCACCTCCCATAATATTGGCAATAAAAGCACGAATAAACAAATGGGACCTAATTAAAATTAAAAGCTTCTGCACAACAAAGGAAACTAAAAACAAGGTAAAAAGGCAGCCTTCAGAATGGGAGAAAATAATAGCAAAGAAAGCTCAAAAATATACAAGTAACTCCTGCAGCTCCATTCCAGAAAAATAAATGACCCAATCAAAAAGTGGGCCAAAGAACTAAACAGACATTTCTCCAAAGAAGACATAAAAATGGCTAAGAAACACATGAAAAGATGCTCAACATCACTCATTATCAGAGAAATGCAAATCAAAACCACAATGAGGTACTACTTTACACCAGTCAGAATGGCTGCCATCCAAAAGTATACAAGCAATAAGTGCTGGAGAGGATGTGGAGAAAAGAGAACCCTCTTACACTGTTGGTGGGAATGCAAACTAGTACAGCCACTATGGAGAACAGTGTGGAGATTCCTTAAAAAACTGGAAATAGAACTGTTTCTTTTAGAATTCCTTAAATAATCTGGATATAAGTCCATTATTAGATATACAATTTGCAAATATTTTCTCTAATTCAGAAGTTTGTCTTTTTGTTCTCGCCACAGTTTTTGAAGAACAAAAGTTTTAAATTTTATTGAACTCTAATTAATCATTATTTGTTTTATGAATGTACTTTTGGTATCATGTCTAAGAATTCTTTGTCACAGGTCATAAAAGTTTTCTCATATTTTTATAAGTATTTTATGAGTTTACATTTCAAATTTATGTCATGAGCCATTTTGAGCTAAATTTTGGATAACGTATGAGGTTTAGTGTAGATTCTTTTTGTTTCATAGGGATATCCAATTTTTCTAATATTATTTGTTGAATTTTTTTTCTCCATTGGACTCTTTTGCATTTTGTGAAATATCACTTAACCATATACTTCTAGATACTCTGTTCCATTTCATTAATCTTATGTCTATCCCTCCACAAATACCACCTTTTCTTGATTACTATAGCTTTACAGTACGGACTTCCCTGAGATGGTAAAGAATCTACCTGGCACACAGGAGACCCAGATTCAATCCATGGATTGGGAAGATCCTCTGGAGAAGGAAATGGAAACCCACTCCAGTATTCTGGCCTGGGAAATCCCATGGACAGAGGAGCCTGGTGGGCTGCAGGCCGTGGAGTTGCAAGAGTCAAACCCAGTTTACTGACTAAATCACCAAAAAACCAATATCTTAAATTTTGGTATATGATTTCTCCAACTTATTTTTTTTTAAAAAAATCATTTTAGTTATTATAGTTTTCTTGAATTTTCATATACTTAAAAAAAATCAGACTGCCTATATCTAAAATATGCTACTTGAAATTGCAATAAATATGTCAATTTGGGAACAACTGATTTTTTACAGTGTCGAGTCTTCCAACCCCTGAAGACAGCATTTTTTTCAAATTATTTAGGAATTAAGTAATTTTTAATTTATTAAAAATCACTAATTTTAGTGATTAATTTAATCATAGAAATTATGAAAAAATCAGGGAAGGAAAATTTGAACTATGGATTCAAGTTTATTAATAGTTATAAAACTATGGAGCATGCATACTTATTCTTCATTGAGTTTTGCTAACTTGTGTCTATAAAGAGATAAGTCCATTTCATTTAAGACATAAAATTTATGTTCATTGAGTTGCTATGATTTTTTCCCGTCATTGTCCTTTTAAAACTTATGGTTCTGTGGTGATGATCCTCCATTTCTTTCCTGATGTTATAATTTATGTAACAATGTATTTCTTTTTGACAGTCTTTTTAGAATTTTGTCAGTTTTCATGATATTTCAAAGAAACAGCTTTTGGTTTTATTACTGTAGTAATAAAACTGTAGTAATAAATTATCACAAACTCAGTGGTTTAAACTATACACATTTATTGTCTTATAGTTCTGTGGGCTCTGATACCAGCACCACTAGGCTAAGGTGGCAGCAGGACTGCATTTCCTTCTGGAGGTTCTAGGGGAGAATGTTTTCTTACTTTTTGTTTTTTCTAGAACTCTTCTGCATTCCTTTTCTCCTTCTCTTTCTCTGCCGTCAGAGCCAGAAATGATGGGTTTACTTTTTCCTTCATTACATAACTCTGATATCCTCTTCTGTCACTCTCTTCCTCTTTCATAATTACTGTGGGCCCATCAGATAAAGCAGGATAATTTCCCTGTCTTAAGATCTATAACTTAATCATATTTCCAAAGCTCTTTCCTCATGTAAGGTAACACATCTACAGGTTCTGAGAATTAAAATGTGGACATCTTTTGAGACTATTATTCTGACCATCCTATCCTATAGGTATTCAATATTACATTAAGTGGCTTTGTGTAACTCCTGTGGAGGAGTTTATATTTTTGCTTTTAGTAAGCAATTGATCAATTAGTATCAGGTCACAAATTTCCTCTTATCTCCTATTGGCTGTGATTCCATTATCAGTTCAATTTTTAAAGCTTTTGCTATGCAATTCAGATGTGTTCAGTGTTTGTGGGACTTATTGGCCTATTGGTTAGTCTCAGATCAGAGATATGGCCTGCTAGTTCAGTTATGCTGATTAAGAGGAGATTTCAGTTCAATGCAGTCACTCAGTGTGTCCAACTGTTTGTGACACTATGGACTACAGCATGCCAGGCCTCCCTTTCCATCCCAACTGCTGGAGCTTACTCAAACTCATGCCATTGAGTCAGTGATGCCATCCAACCGTATGGCATCTGTTGTCCCCTTCTCCTCCCTCCTTCATCTTTCCCAGCATCAGGGTCTTTTCCAATAAGTTAGTTCTTCACATCAGGTGGCCAAAGTATTGGAGTTTCAGCTTCAGCATCAGTCCTTCCAATGAATTTTCAGGACTGATTTCCTTTACGATTGACTGGTTGGATTGCCTTGCAGTCCAAGGGACTTTCAAGAGTCTTCTCCAACACCACAGTTCAAAAGCGTCAATTTTTCGATACTCAAATTTCTTTTTAGTCCAACTCTCACATCCATACATGACTACTGGAAAAATCATAGCTTTGACTAGATGGGCCTTTGTTGGCAAAATGACATCTCTGCTTTTTAATATGCTATCTAAGTTGATCATAGCTTTTCTTCCAAGGAGCCAAATGTCTTTTAATTTCATGGCTGCAGTCATCATCTGCAGTGATTTTGGAGTGAAAAAAATGAAGTCTGTCACTGTTTCCATTGTTTCCCCATCTATTTGCCATGAAGTGATGGGACCAGATGCCATGATCTTAGTTTTCTAAATGTTGAGCTTTAAGCCAACTTTTTCACTTGCCTCTTGCACTTTTGTCAAGAGGCTATTTAGTTCCTCTTTGCTTTCCACCATAAGGGTGGGGTCATCTGCATGTCTGAGGTTATTGATATATCACCTGGCAATCTTGATTCCAGCTTGTGCTTCATCCAGCCAAACATTTCTCATGATGTACTCTGCCAGTTAAATAAACAGGGTAACAATATACAGCCTGACCTCTTCCTTTCCCGATTGGGAACCAGTCTGTTGTTCCATGTCCAGTTCTAACTGTTGCTTCCTGACCTGCATACAGATTTTGCAAGAGGCAGGTCAGGTGGTCTGATATTCCCATCGCTTTAAAAATTTTCCACAGTTTGTCATGATCCACACAGTCAAAGAGGAGCTCTACATAAGCCTTATTTGGAATTTAGACCAGAACTTCACAGTCAGCTCTACAGGGTTATTTTCCCCAGAACTTCCCTATGCTCCATCTTCCTGATTCTTATGATTCCCTATCAGTTCATCCAAAACGCTGGGACTTCAATTACCTGGCTTGACTAAGGACTTCCACAATGTAGCCAAATAGTGGGAGGATAGAAAGACATAAAGAATGTTCTTCCAATCTACTTAAGTTTATAGCCCCAATTATTATTGCTGAGTTTCAGGTTACATTGATAAATAGTTCCATAGAAAAATACACAAAAGGATAAGAACAGAACAAGAAGAATAACAATTATGTATAAATATATAAATAATTTCTCAGTGCTACTGGAGTTGAATATACAGATAAAGATGCAAATATCTGGCAAAAATAAAAAAAATACGATATCTGTTTTCACCATCGGTGGCAAAAAATATATATAAAGACTCATCATGTAACATAGACTAGAAGATAATCACTTTTGGTAGAATTATTTACCTTGTGTGATTGGATAAAAATATACTTTGAGGGCAGTTTGGTAGACTCTAATAAAATTGAGAATGCACTGATACAGCATTTCCAGTCTTTAGAATCTATCTTACAAAAAACTTTTCACATATAAACAATGGTAGGAAGATATTATTTATACTGTTTGTAATAACAATAGCAATAACAACAAATAGATAATAATAACAACAGTTAATAGAAATAAATTTCTATAGAAAAGGATATAAATGATTATGACTCAGCTAAATTATGGGTTCTTTGGTGTAATAGTAGTAAAGAATCTGCCTGCCAATGCAGGGGATGCAAAACACATGGGTTCGATCCCTAGGTCAGGAAGGTCCCCTGGAGAAGGAAATGGCAACCTACTCCAGTATCCTTGCCTGGAAAAATCACATGGACAGAGAAGCCTGGTGGCTGCGGTCCACAGGCTCATGAATCAGACACAACTGAGCACAATCACGTCTGACTCTTTGCAAACCGTGGACTGTAGCCACCAGGCTCCTCTGTCCATGGAATAGGTTGCCACTTCCTTCTCCAAGAGATCTTCCCGACCCAAGGATTGAACCTGACTCCAGCATCTTTGAGCATTGGCAGGCAGATTCTTTAACACTGTTCCACCTGAGAAGCCTGAACACATACATTTGTGTGGCCTCATACTTTTTTAGTGAGATTGAACTATTGATACTGTTGTCTCCTATATATTATTGACAAGTGAAAGCAAACTTTGTCACAAATAAATATGCAGTATACAATTTTTTGGTGTGTTTTATTTTTAAGAGAACACTATATAGCAAAATAACTGGAAGGATTTATGTAAACTGTTAAGTATAGCTGTCATGGGATAGAATGGAAATAATTAAGAGATTTAACATTTTACATGGTATGTCTATATTATCTGAATTTTTATAATTAAAAATCTAAAAGTACAGGAGACATTTTATGAATGAAAGAGTACAAAGTTTTTAGAATTTTGTAAGTCAGGAACTATTCAAATTTGAGGGTAGAATGATAAATTTTGAACTACCATGAAACATGGTTGCAGAAAACTGATGGAAAGCATGACAAATTTGTCATTGGCGGGATGCTTAAGAGATAACAGGAGATAACATTGGCTTCCAAAGTGGGAAAGGATTATGTCAAGGCTGTATATTGTCACCCTGCTAATGTAACTTATATGCAGAGTACCTCATGTGAAATGCCAGGCTAGATGAAGCACAAGCTGGAATCAAGATTTCCAGGAGAAATATCAATAACCTCAGATATGCAGATGATACCACCCTTATGGCAGAAAGCAAAGAAGAACTAAAGGATGAAAGTGAAAGAGGAGAGTGAAGAAGCTGGCTTAAAGCTCAGCATTCAGAAAACTAAGATCATGGTATCTGGTCCCATCACTTCATGGCAAATAGATGGGGATATAGTGGATACAGTGAAAGACTTTATTTTTCTGGGCTTCAAAATAACTGCAGATGATGAATGCAGCCATGAATTGAAAAGATGCTTGCTCTTTGGAAGGAAGGTTATGACCAACCTAGACAGCATATTAAAAACCAGAGACATTGCTTTCCAACAAAGGTCCATCTAGTCAAAGCTATGGTTTTTCTAGTAGTCATGTATAGATGTGAGAGTTGGACTATAAAGAAAGCTGAGAAGTGAAGAACTGATGCTTTTGAACTGTGGTGCTGGACTGTAAGGAGATCCAACCAGTTTATCCTAAAGGAAATTAGTCCTGAATATTCATTGGAAGGACTGATGCTGGAGCTGAAACTCCAATGCTTTGGCCACCTGATGTGAAGAACTGACTCACTGGAAAAGATCCTGATACTGGGAAAGATTGAAGGCAGGAGAAGAAGGGGACATCAGAGGATGAGATAGTTAGATGGCATCACTGACTCAATGGATATAAATTTGAGTAAACTCTGAGAGTTGTGATGGACAGGGAGGCTGGGTGTGCTGCAGTACATGGGGTCGCAAAGAGTCGAACACGACTGACAGACTGAACTTAACTAACTGAACATTACTCTGTGTTATGATAAAAGGGTTGAAATGTCTCAGAAGAGCTATAAGCCAATTTTTTATAGTTTAATTTTTCATTAACATTTTTTGAAAGAAGAAAGTCCAATAAATTAATATCTTATTAAAATCTTAAGGAAATATTTACCACTCATATATGGTTTATATTCATTTTTACTGTTTTACATTTAATAACTAATGGCCTCTGAATCTAGACAATTTTTATATGTCTTTTAGGCATCTATAAAACGTTTTTTCTCTTATAACTTTTATTACCTTCTGAAACACATCTGCCTCTCTTCTTTGTTGCACTTACTTCTCTAATTCTCTGTGCCCTAGTTTTGCCTCATCATAATATACAGATGAGAATTTTATTTCTCATGGTACTATTTTGCTGGTTAAATTTACTGATACAGGTCAAGCATAAAAACTGTCTGGAACATTGTTACTGCTCACTATTATCTATAGTTACTCATGTGATTATGCCTATACCGTCTTAATCCCTGCTTCTGCAACTACCACTGTTATCATTCCTACAACTGATTATTAAGTAGATTTGTTTAAGCACTCTCACATACAAGGTAGTCTACTAAATGTAAGTGTGTATGCATGCGTATGTGTGTTTACAGTTATTCTTCTCAAAGCTCTACATGGTGTGTATTATCACTAAGTCCTATTTATACTAGAGGAAACAAACACAGAAAAAGTGATCAACTGATAGTCACAAGGTTGGCGAATGCTAAAATTAGAAAAATATTACTAGTCTTTATTTTGTTCTCAAAAAATTAAACTTGTGACTTGAATAGGAAGCTGAGGTTGGGATGATTAAGTTAATTAGAAATCTTTACAAATTTAGTTCTCATACATTTACTTTAAAAAAAAAGGAATAGTTAACTTTGAGCAAAGTAATTTTTGAAGTTATGAGAAAGCATGCAGCTTTTTAAATACTATTACACCAGAATTTAAACATAGTAATTTTTTTTCTATTGTCATTTCTTTTTTGAGAGGATTTTTCTTTTAGGTGTAAATATTCTAAGAAATGTTTTCTTACATATTGTAAAATGCAGTTGCTAATTATATTCTATGATGTCCCCTGATATCTTGCCACTTTATTTCTACAGAACCTGAAATGTAAAACTTTTAGTGTTTTTCTGAATAGTGGCCCTTTAACACTAATGGAATAAAGTGAGGTCTAAAACCTTATTGTATTGTGCAAGAAACAATGGACAAAAAAGTGTTCTTCATATATATTAGATTGACTTTCAACTTGGAGGTTGTTTATTCAAACTGTATTTATAGTAGTACTTCAAACAGAGTGTGTGTGTGTGTGCATGTTTGTTTGTTTTTTTTCATCTTTTGGGAACGAATACCAAATCTTTCAGCATGTGCATAAAGTATCACTGGGCAAAATATCAAAATGAGAAAATAAAATTGTTTAAGTTTCTAAAACTAGGTTATCCTTTTAAGATATTTGGTCAAAATATTTGGTCAATATCTAGTATATTATTATTTGGAGGCTATTGGGCTGTTAACTACTTTGTTTACTTCCTGAACTTTGCAATGGAACCTAGAATGGTAGAAGATTTCACTCCTTGATGGTTAGAGTGAATTTTATTAAAAATTATATATTACAACATTTACATAAAAAATGAGTGTAAAGTTAGACTAGGAACTGAAATGGAGAACAAGATAATTTAATTTATTACCCAACAGGAAATTTGATAAAGTCACTACTATCTTCTATTCACAAATAAAGCCCATTATAAAATTAGACACAGTAGTATTTCAGTGTCATTTGTCACTGTCATTTATTTCCATTTTCATGTGGAAGAGTATCAAAAAGAAATGCGTGTCTTTTCACCACAAAAATAGCATTTTAATGCTCTTTAGCTAATGTTGTTATTTTAAAAGATATATTGCTGGACTCTGAGTCATTAAATGATTTTCCTAGGGTGATGGTGTTCTCTGGGATATAGATTTGCTGGATGAATGCCCTTTGGTGATGCAGTAGTTACTACCTTTCGCTAAAGGAGCCAAAAAAGCATAGCCTTTCCTGGAATTGAGAAAGCTTTCCAAAGGCGTTCGTTCGTTTATAACTTTTTACTTAAGATTATTTATTAAGCTAAGATGTTAACTTAAAAAATCATTTTTAATTTTACTTGTTGAAATGTCCAAGTCAAGTAACTGACAAACAAAATGACACAACTCTGCATACGCTTTTTACCACATTATAGTGCCAGTAGATAAGGGCCCAGTTCAGTGCCTGTGATCCAATATGTTGGTTCCCTCTTTCCTCTCCTGTCTTGCTTCTTTACTGATTGGCATTTTTGTGTAGTGTAGATTTCCAATCAGCACTAAAAAAGCCCCTAAAGCTATACAGTGCAGCTTTTACTGAATTTTCCATCACTCATGGATACAGCCGCTTACATGTTGGTGCATGCTACCCCAGCAACTTTAATTTATTTCTTTCACCTCTCATTTTATTAACAATTTAAAGAGGACATTGTTTAGGATTTTTAAATTTGTTTAACTATATGTGTATTGAAACCTTGTACAGAGTATTTTCCTGTCTTAGAAAAATATCAAAAACATAGGCATGTCTGCAAGACAGTAAGAAAACACTAAATTCAAGATAAACATTTCTAAAAGCAAGCAACCCTTTACAAATGTTTGTGTTATGTAATTCACACAAATAACTGGAGTTGAGAGAGTTCTTAATTATTTAATCTTTGAATTGCAAAGCAGTATTTAGAACTGCTGTTTATGAAATAGTGCTTATTTGCAAGAATAGTTTAAAATCAATTAAGAATATAACTTTATTAATTCACCTAGATAAATTCATATGAATGGGCTTTCTTTTCATTTTCTCCAAAATAATTTCTGCTTATTACTTAGATTTCAATTTAAGCATCACTTCTTCAGGGAAGTAACTTCCCAAAATGAATAGGTCAAATCCATAATAGCATTTTTATCTCTCCTTGTAATTGTCATTTTGCAGTTTTATCCTTTCACATATAAGAAGTAGTAAGCTCCACGAAAAAGGGAACATTCATACTTGCTAAGATTTTAGTACCTGGCTTGGTGCCAGAGAGGTACATAGTAGACACATACTTTATGAATGAATGAATGAAATGAATAAAAACAAATATACTTTTAATATGAAAATCCCTCTGCATACAGAGGAATCTCCTTAGAGTAACAAACTAACTCCATGTTTATCAGTAAACATTTACATAGCACTTACTCTGTATCAGACTCTATACTAAGCACTTCATATGTATTTATTCAATTTGTAGTTGAGAAAACCACATGCAGAAGAGTTGAGTAATTTATTTAATAGTACAGAGATAATTAGATGAGGGTGACCCAGGATTTAAACCCAGGGAATCTATATGTTTGTAACCACATTATTCTTAACTCAAATTCTTTGAGATGGGTACTGTATAGTTATCAAGGTCACCTAAAGGCTGATCTTTTATAAGATCCAGAAGCCTATGAAATTAGATTTTATTTTATCAGCATTTAAACTTTTATAAGCAAGGTGATATAAACATTGAGTTAAAAAACATGCTGAAAACTCAGAGAAAAATACCATGTGTGAAGCAGGCACATTGGTTAAAATGCTTAAGACTCTTTTATATATAAAATATTACTACGAATCAATAACAACAATTCACTAGAAAGATAGGCAGCTATGAACAGAGAGCTAACAGATTAAAAAACACAAATGTATATGAATAAAAATATTTATAAATTAGTAAATTTATATTAGTAAATATAATAATTTACTATTATATTTAGTTAATATATATTTATATATGCAAATAATTAATTTACTAATAACCAAACAAAATTGATTAAATTACAGAGAGATTTCATTTATGATAGTCACATTGAGCCCAGTTTGCTATGAAATCAATTTCACTTCAGATACATATACATATATATATGTATATATATACACACACACTAGAGATCTAATTGTGAAAGATACATGTACCATGATGTTTACTGGAATACTGTTTTAATAGCCCAAGCTAGCAATCATCTAAATGCAATCAATATAAGACACTGATAAAGAATATTTCTGAGGTATTGAGAAACTTGCATGAGGCTGTGTAAACTATAATATTTAATTATGCTTTCATTTGATTTTATAAGAATGAAATAAGGAGACTTTGTGATTTAGTGAGAAGAATATTATCTTGTTCCATTTCTGATATGGATTTTCTTTGAAACATCAGCCAAGTTACATTTCTATGATTCTGTGAGGTTAATTTTCATTTATAGATATTTTGTAAGCAGACTTTATATGTGTTGTTACAAATATACCCTCATAAACCAGTGAAACATTAATAGCCTGATGGACTCTCTTTATTATTAAGATGAACATTAATCTTACATTTTGTGATTTTTATCTTTTTCTCTGCTAATGTAACCAAAGCTAGTTTCACTCTGAGTATTTTTGCTTCCTAGCCAAATAATCTTTTTTTTTTTTTGTAAATAGCCCACTTTGATAGGTCTGATGTTCAACATACACAATGTACAGAAAGCTACAGTATTTTTTTATTTTCTACATTTTAATTATTTTCTCTTTATTATAAGGAATCCGTATGACTATTTCATGAATCTGGAAAACAAAGTTGGCAAAAATATGCATACTCTAACCACAATATCACACTTATTCAGAAATAAATCTAAACAATTTGTCACTGAAATTTCAAGTGTCTTACTTGTACCATCCTATACCTATGCAATTCTTTTTTTTTTTTCCCTCTCTTCTTCATGAGACTGTTATTTGAAGGATAGGAATACTACCACATTTTAATAAAAAAGGAGATTAGAAAATTTCGATCCATAATCTCGCTCTCCAAACATAAGCTATACCTTTTTGGTTATACAGACTTATTGGGCTTTCCCTATGAATATATTCCATAAAGTTATAATTAGAGTACATTTGTTATATTAAAAAAAGACATACAAAGGTTCAAGAGGATGTAGGAAAATCCTGAACTCACCTCCTCCCATGGGCACACTGAGTCTACAGCTACATATAGGACATTGGAAAAGACTCTGTTGTTGGAAAAGCCTGAAGGCAGAAGGGAAGGGGACGACAGGAAGATGAGATAGTTGATGGCATCACCGACTTGATGGACATTAGTTTGAGCAAGCTCTGAGAGACAGGGAAGACAGGGAGGCCTGGTGTGCTGCAGTCCCTGGGATCACAAAGAGTCAGACACGACTTAGCAATTGAACTGAACTGAATTGAAAGGTTGAATGAATGTTGATTACAGTGAGTAAATTAGAAAGCATCAAAGCAATAAGAGAGGCTGAAAGACATTCTTACCATAAACCTCTCTTCTGGAGCAGTGACCCACAACCAGGAGAAAACAGAACCCAGAGCTTCTTTACAAGGTGCTAAGGGTTTGTATCCAACATAGGGCACCTCGACTTTTAATACCTGCACCCAAAGATGACCTCCTGAAACATCCCCTGAAACCCAGTGGAGCTCACATCTCAAGACCCTAGCAATCTGAGAAACGACTGTTAAAGGCCTCATGAGTTTAGACTGATCTGCCCTAGGCCAAGATCTGTGGCAGCCAATTGTGCCTACACTTAAACTAAAGATGCTCACCTTCTTTTATTAAAGCACTGGCCTGAGAGGCAGGCATCTCATTTAACATACAGATTTAAAAGACTGTGGGTATGCTCTACAGCAATGGCAAAGAAGAGGTACCATCATTATACTTCTCTTTGCCTTGCTCCGGAGTACTAGTATCTTCTGGAAGGGGTGAGCGTTATCCTGGATACCAAAACCAGTTGTACTGATATCATATGAAGTAAGAAGATAAACTGTCCTTTGTTAATTTTTCTAAAACCATTTTTCTGAAAAAAAAATCTTGATCTTTTGCTTAGTTACACCTCTTTAATGATTATTAAAATCCTTTGTATAACAGGTCTTTTGGCCTGCTTACTTTTTTGTTCTGCTATTGATTTATTTTAAAAACATATTAATTCCTCCTCCTAAACAATACACTATTTCCCCAAATCTTTGTTGACCATTCTTTCCTGTGGGGATTTTTGTTTTTAAATATCAGATGAGAAGTGAGGCATAATAAAATGATTATATGTCTGAGAATTAGAAACAGTGGAGAACTAAAACAAACTCTGCTATTAATGTTTCAAGCTGTATTGAGCTTGATATATTCATAAGCATAGAAGTAGCCTTTAATATTTCTGTTGCTTAGTTTATATCTTCAGGACCTAATAGTTTAGGAGAAGAAGCTGATAAGTAAATAGACATTGCAATAAGATGTATACATTGTTCACAGGAATTTTGTATTTTACACACTATTCCTTCATGAATTCAAGTTACCTCAAATCTCTTAACATGATTTGACTCATTTTTTTCATAATTATTAGAAATATTCAATATCATATGGCAGGCTAAAAAGGTTTTTGCTAACATATTTCACATAATTTTATAATTTATAAAGTGCTTTTCTGATAGATCCTCAATTGAAATTTTAAAACAAGTTAGCACAGGATAATTATTCCCATGTTTCCTATGGGGGAATTCAGACTCAGAGAGGTGAAGGGATTTTTCACATTCTACCAAATGATAGCTGACAGAATTTAACTGACTCTAAATCTTTCCCTGATTCTTTGATGCAGAATGTTATCCTAAAGCAATTTGAGAATTTCCATCTTTATTTAGATTTTGCAAAGTCATGTTTTTCATACAATAGTCCTTGAGTTGATAAATAATATCACATTGTATTATAATGTGTCATTTTCAAGATGTTGTGTTTGAATTGGTCTTTGTAGAACAAATGCATTAAAGGTGCCTAATCATTTATGCCAGTCATTTGTGACTACCTGGGTCTCTTGTGTGAGACCGCCTGTGTTGGAATCCTGGTTCTAACACTGTGTTTCAGTTGCCTCACGTAGATAATAGGAACAATAGTAGTGCCTTCAGCAAAGGGATCTTAGTAGGATTAAATGACTCAACTAAGTTCTTAAAACAATTCTGGGCATATGGTAAATTCTGTATGTTAGCTATTAGCGTTTATTATTATTATGTTGTCTTAGATTACAAAACACTAAATTGATTTATATTATTATCAAAATAATAAGCAACATTATTATCAAAATAAGCAATATTTTGATTTTTTCCTAAAGATGCTTATGAAATTACCAAGCAAAATGAAATATTTTGAGTTCCCTAAGGCAGCAAGAAGCTCATGAAACCCATAGAAAACATATTTCTGTACTCTAAGAAACTATATTTAAATGAGGCACACTATTTATATTAAAAACACATAATAGTTTTAGTATTTTACACAAATACTCCTCATCTCACATGACACTAAAGTGAATTTGTTAGAATATGACACTCTATGAAATTCATTATCTTTCCTAAGTCACATAATTGACAATTTATGGTAATACTTATTGCAAAAAGTGTATGGGTGAGTGATTATGTGATTTCTGAAAGTGGTCACATGTTATTTCCTAATTTCAGTGATGCAATCTTAGAGAAAATAATTTTTTTTATATTGGGGAGAAAATTCCTGTTTTGAAAACAGCTATTTACATCTAAATAAATAAAATTATTTATGTCATTCACTATTTACTTGAGGATATATTAAAGGAAAATGCAATCAGTCAAAAAGGATTTTCCTTCTATGAGATTCCTTTGGAAAACTTAGAACTTGGTTTTCTTAACCTTGCAATATCACTATAGATTAAATTTTGTTAAGATTACAAGATCAGAGCTTCAGTGCACTAGAATTAATTAGAATTCAACTCCAATCAACTCACATTTTCCTCTTTAAATTCTAGATTATAGCTAGATATATTGTAAAGTAGTCAAGCAGATTCAGATAATAAAAGGAAATTAAGAGCAATCAGAGTTTCAGAAAATACATTGCATATTACAGTTAAGATAGTAAGACATTTTCCAAATTGATTTATTGTTGATCCCATGGACAGAGGAGCATGGTAGTCTACAATCCATTGGGTCACAAAGAGTTGGACACGACTGAGCGACTTAACTACACTTTACCTGTTTTTTATAATAGTAAAAGTATAACAACTCCATTCAAACCTCCATATTATCAATAGAAAAGTGGGTATACTTCCTCTAGTTAAACAAAATAAGATTTAGTGATCCAATCAAAAGTCTTTGATTGCTAACTGTATAAATTTGTAGTACTCAGATACTACAGCACTAGAAAGCAATAAAAACTGCTTCATATAATAAGGCATTGTGAAGATTAATAATTCAATTTTAGACCTAAGTGAGCTCAACAGAAGGCTAGCACAAAATACAAATACAATTAAAGGAACATGAATGAACACAGGACTGCAAGTTCCTATAGAAAACATAGCAATAAAGGACTACACAGAAACAATATATAGAAAGAAAATAAAAATCAAGACAAATATATTTGTGCATTAGAAACTCATATATGTATGTATATATTTTAGTACATATGTGTGTGCATATATGCACACACACATAGCAGTGGGAGGGAACTAAAGTCAAGGGTAAACTGGACTCCAAAATGGAGTTGTATATATTTATTTTTAGTCCCCATGATTCAAAGTATTCCCCATAATGAAGAGACTAGAAGCAAGGTACATTTCATGAATCTGATGACTGGAGCTACAGCTTTTAAATTCCATTGGCCTAGATAGGAAGGAAAAAAAAAACTAGAGATACAAAAGGGTTCTGAGAGAATAAAACTAAACGCATTAAAATAATCAATAGGTAAAGTAAATTTAAATCACCATGTCACAAAAAAGTATTAGTGACTTGAATGATAGAACTGAGGAATTCACACACACACGCATATACAATACAATGCAGAAATAACCTAAATGTATAACGTATAGGCAAAAATAAAAGATATGGAAAAGAGATTAAGAAATTCCTGCATATTTCTAAAAGGAGTTCCACAAGGGAAAAAAAATACACTTATAAAATGGAGACAAGGCAATATAATTATGTAGAATTGAAGAGTGGAATAATTATTCAAGTTGAAAGTTCAAATTGAGGGCCAAATAGGATATTCCTTAAAAAGCTGGGAATAAATCTACCATTTGACCCAGCTGTCCCACTACTCAGCATATACCCTGAGAAAATCACAATTCTGAAAGACACATTTACCCCAGTGATCATTGCAACACTATTTGCAATAGCCAGGACATGGAAACAACCTGGATGTCCCTTAACAGATGAATGGTTAAAGAAGGTGTAAGATATATCAATATGTATATACATGTATGTATTATATATATTAAAGAAGGTGTGAGATATATCAATATATCAATATCAATGAAATGTTACTCAGCCATTAAGGAGAAAATCTGAGTCAATTGTAGAGGGGTGGATAAACCCAGAGCCTCTTATACAGAGTAAAGTAAGTCATAAAGAGAAACACCAGTATTGTATATTAATGCATATATACAGAATCTAGAAAAAAGGAACTGATGAACCTAGATGAGAATGGACTTGTGGACACAATAAGGGAAAGTGAGAGTGGGAGAACTGAGAAAGTAGCATTGACATGTATCCACTATCGTGTGTAAAATACACAGTTAGTGGGAAGTTGCTACATAACACAGGGAGCCCAGACTGACTGGTCTGCGAAGACCTTGAAGGGTGGGATTGGGGGGAAGGGACTGAGGCTCAAGAGGGAAGGGATATATATATATATACATATACATATGTATATATACAATTATTACTGATTCACATTGTCATATGGCAGAAATGACCACGACATTGTCAAGCAATTTTCCACTTAGTGAAAGTTAAAGTGAAGTTGTTCAGTCATGTCTGACTCTTTGCAGCCCCATGAACTGTACCCTACCAATATCCTCCGTCCATGGGATTTTCTAGGCAAGAGTACTGGAGTGGTTTGCCATTTCCTTCTTCAGGGGATCTTCTGGACCCAGGGATCAGACCCAGGTCTCCCATGTTGTAGGCAGACACTTTAACACCTAAGCTACCAGGGAAGTCATTAAAAGATACAATATTTTTTTTGTTATTAAAAGATAAAGAAATAAAAAAAGAAAAAAAAACAAGATAAATATACACAGTCTTTAACTGCTCTCATCATGGTAAAAACACAGACGTTATTGATAAGAGATAAATCTAAAAACCCCACTAGGAAAGAAAAAAAAAAGAATGTTTATGGGTGTGTGTGTGTGTATGTAGATTTATAGTAGACCAAAAAAAAAAAAATATTGCAGTAATGGTGTAAAAGTTTTGTGTGAAATTAACTATTAGCCTAGAAATTTATACATAGCTAAGCTATCCCTAAATCCTGAAGGCAAAACAGGAACATTTTCAAATATTTAAACACTAAGACAATTCACAATGAACAGATGAATATAAAGTATATTCTTTAGCAAGAATGAAAGTAAAGCAAAACTATAGTAATCAAAAAATATTTTTAAAATATTGGTAAATATAAGTAATTGCTAACTTTACGTAAATCTACATTTTATTTTTTAAAAAGTAGCTTAAAGTGGAAACCATTTTAGCAGTATTAATTACAACTGACTATATTTATGCCCTATTGCCTAGTTATAAACCAGAGAGAAATATGTATATGATCTCTGAAAGACATGTAACAGTGAAAAGTTGAAAGTAGAAAAAATTTGAAAATGATCATAAAAGCTCTAAGTAGGAAATATACATCAACAGTAGAAATAATAAACTGTGATATATTTATACAATGTGAAACTACAAAGCAATGAGGATGTATGAAAACCACACACATAATAAAGATTATTTCCACAAGCATAATATCGAGGGAAAGGAGATAGAAAAGAATGTATAGTAGGTGATTTGATTGATAGAAAGTGCAACCAAATTCTATGCTGGTAGAAGTCAGAATATGTCACCCTTAGAATATACATATATTGTATATGCATATTTTAATCCCAAACTGTTAAATTATCCCTCTCCCCACTCCCTTTTGGTAACCACTGTTTTTTATGGCAGTGGTCTGTTTTGTAAATCAGTTTATTTGCATCCAGTTTTTAGATTGTCTACATAAGTGATATTGTAAATTATTTATCTTTGTCTGGCTTACTTCACTTGATATGATTAAGATCTAGGTCCATCCATGTTGCTTCAAGTGAAATTATTTTATTTTTTTTTATGGCTGAATATTAACCCATGGTTCAAAAATGGGAAAAGAGTACATCAAGGCTGTATATCGTCACTCTGTTTATTTAATTTATATGCAGAGAAAATCTTGTAAAATTGGGTGGATGAAGCACAAGCTGGGATTAAGATTGCCAGGAGAAATATCAAAAACCTCAGATATGCAGATGACACCACCCTTATGACAGAGAGCAAAGAGGAACTAAAAAGCTTTATGATAAAAGTGAAAGAGGAGAGTGAAAAAGTTGGCTTAAAACTCAACATTCAGAAAACTAAGATCATGACATCTGGTCCCATCACTTCATGGCAAATAGATTGGGAAACAATGGAAATAGTGACTGCAGCCATGAAATTAAAAGACCCTTGCTTCTTAGAAGAAAAGCTGTGACAAACATAGCATATTAAAAAGCAAAGATGTTAATTTGCCGACAAATGTCCATCTTGTCAAAGCTGTGGTTTATCCAGCAGTCATGTATAGATGTGAGAGTTGGACCATAAAGGAAGCTCTGCACCGAAGAACTGATGCTTTTGAATTGTGGTGTTAGAGAAGACTCTTGAGAGTCCTCTGGACTTCAAGAAGATCCAACCAGTCCATCCTGAAGGAAATCAGTCCTGAATATTCATTGGAAGGACTGATGATGAAGCTGAAATTCCAATGCTTTGGTCAAAAATTAAAGACAGTTTGAAGGCAGGAGGAGAAGAGATGATAGAGGAAGAGATGGTTAAATGGCATCACTGACTCAATGGACATGAGTTTGAGCAAGCTTTGGAAGTTGGTGTTGGACAGGGAAGCCTAGTGTGCTGCAGCCCTTGGGGTTGCAAAGAGTTGGACACAACTAAGCAACTGAACTGAACTGCATATTGCATTGTATATGTATACCACATCTTTTTCACTCATTTATCTGTTGATGGACATTTAGGCTGGTTCCATGTTTTGCCTAATGTAAGTAATGCTGATATGAACATTGGGCTATGTGTATCTTTTCGAATTATGTTTTCCTCTGGATATATGCACAGGAATGGGGTTGCTGGATCATATGGCAGCTCTAATGTTGTTTCTTAATTTAAGTGTTGGTCATATGTTTGTGTTTGGTTTGTGAAAATTCATAACTATACAGCCATAAAATGTGCACTTTATATATAATATACTTTGGTAAATTTTTTTAATTGATAAATGCCCAATAGGTAGAACTGAAATTCTTGGGAAGAAAGAGCTAGAGAGAGGAGGTTCAATGCATAGTTTAAATTTGCCAATTTTCTTGTATTACTTGGAAAGTAGGTGGGAGTTACATAACTTTAATCTCTGGTGGAAATTATACATGTATGTGTGTTCATGTATGTGTATAGTTTGCTGTATTTGTTAAAATGTAAAAGTAAATATTAAAAGGATAGAAATATATACCACAACTATACAATTTGTAGAAGCTGAAAAGGAAGAGCACATGAAAATTATTCTAAGAAAGCAGGAGAGGAAAAGAGACCAGAAAAATCCAACAAAAAAACAATATATCAAAAGCAACGAAAAACTGAAAAAAAAAAGGCATACTTAACAGAAAAAAGAAAGGCTGTAGAAATCAGAACAAATATTTTCAATAGCTATAATAAATATGAATTGATTAAACTTTCCTGCAGAAGGCAAACATACTATATTGATTAAAAGTAGTAACTATTCTCATAAGAAAACATTTTTTTAAATTTTCTTTACTTTGTTGTGTTAGTTTTGCCATACATTGACATGAATCTGCCATGGGTATACATATGTTCCCCTTTCAGAACCCCCCTCTCTCCTCCCTCCCGATTCCCTTTCTCTGGGTCATCCCGGTACACCAGCCCTGAGCATCAATCCTGGGCTGGGGATTGATTTCACATATGATAATTAACATGTTTCAATGCCGTTCTCCCATATCATCCCACCCTTGCCCTCTTTCACAGAGTCCACGAGATTGTTCTATACATCTACGTTTCTTTTGCTGTCTCGCATGCAGGGTTCTCGTTACAATCTTTCTAAATTCCATATATATGCGTTAGTATAATGTATTTTTGTTTTTCCTTCTGGCTTACTTCACTCTGGATAATAGGCTCCAGTTCCATCCATCTGAATAGAACTGATTCAAATGAGTTCTTTTTAGTGGCTGAGTAATATTAGTGGCTGAATAATATTACTCAGCCACTAAAAAGAAAACATTTTTTTAAAGACATAGAAAAATTAAATAGAGATACACTATATATGTGCCTCAGTACAGTTCAGTTCAGTTCAGTTGCTCAGTCATGTCTGACTATTTGAAACCTCATGGACTGCAGCACACCAGGCTTCCCTGTCCATCACCAACTCCCGGGGCCTACTCAAAATTATGTCCATATCATCAGTGATGCCATCCTACCATCTCGTCCTCTGCCGTCCCCTTCTCCTTCTGCCTTCAATCTTTCTCAAAATCAGGGTCTTTTTCAATGAGTTGGTTCTTTGCCTCAGGTGGCCAAAGTGTTGGAGTTTCAGCTTCAGCATCACTCCTTCCAAGGAATATTCAGGACTGATTTCCTTTAGGATGGACTGGTTGGATCTCCTTGCAGTCTAAGGGACTCTCAAGAGTCTTCTCCAACACCACAGTTCAAAAGCATCAATTCTTTGGCACTCAGCTTTCTTTATAATCCAACTCTCATATCCATACATGACCACTGGAAAAACCATAACTTTGACTGGATGGACATTTTTTGGTAAAGTAGTGTCTCTGCTTTTTAATATACTGTGTAGTTTGGTCATAGCTTTTCTTCCAAGGAGCAAGTGTCTTTTAATTTCATGGTTGCAGTCAGCATTGGTAGTGATTTTGGAGCCCAAAAAATAACACTATTTCCATTATTTCCCCATTTATTTGCCTAGAAATGATGGGACCAGATGCCATGATCTTAGTTTTCTGAATGTTGAGTTTTAAGCCAACTTTTTCACTCTCGTCTTTCACTTTCATCAAGAGGCTCTTTATTTCTTCTTCGCTTTCTGCCATAACGATGGTGTCATCTGCACATCTGAGGTTGTTGATATTTCTCCCAGCAATACTTAATTCCAGCTTGTGCTTCTATCCAGCCTGGAATTTTGCATGTTGTACTCTGCATATAAGTTAAATAAGCAGGGTGACAATATACAGCCTTGATGTACTCCTTCCTCAATTTGGAACCAGTCTGTTGTTCTATGTCCAGTTCTAACTGTTGCTTCTTGACCTGCATACAGATTTTTCAAGAGGCTGGTCAGGTAGTCTGGTATTCCTATCCCTTTAAGAATTTTCCAGTTTGTTGTGATCCACATAGTCAATGGCTTTGGTGTAGTCAATAAAGCAAAAGTAGCTGGCAAATGTTAAAAACTCTGTGTGCAAATGTTAGTAGCAGACAAGAATTTAAGGAGAAAACACTAATAGGGATTTTTAAAAAAGAACACAGTATGTTATAATAAAAAAACCAATATAGAAAGAATAATAATTTTTAAATAGCTTTCAGAATAGATAAGGCAAATAAGGATATAGAGAGAAATAGACAAGTTCAACCTCAAGATGTAGATTTTAATACACAGCTATCAGAAAAAAATATCAAACATTAAAAATTAGAAAATAAATACATGTAATTTGAACAAGTCTTCTCCGAGGCTCTATTAATACCTATAGCAGAAATATCATATATTTTCTTTTCAAATACACATGAAGTATTCTAAAAGTCCACCACATATTACATAACAAAGGAAAAAAGTCTAGTCTAGTTTTAGAGAATGAGTTCAGTGCCAACTACAGTGTGTGTGTGTGTGCACATGTGCACACATGTGCCTCAGTCATGTCTAACTCTTTGCGACCCTATGGACTGTAGCCCACTGGGTCTCCTGTACATGGGATTCTCCAGGCAAGAATACTGGAGTGGGTTGCCATGCCCTCCTCCAGGGTATCTTCCCAACCCGGGGATCTAACACACATCCCTAATGTCTCCTGCATTGGCTGGTGGCTTCTTTATCACTAGCTCCATCTGGGAAGCCCATTATTTCACCATAATAATATTAAGTTAGAATAGCACTAATAATATAGGAAAACAAGTTTGAAAACAAATTATCCCTAAATAACAGGTTAAGGAGGAACTCATAATGTAAAATAATAAATATATGTCTTCAATACATTTGGAAAACCTGAGTAACCTGGGAAATAAACTTCTCTAACTTTGTCCCTGGCAAAAGATACCAGATTTACATTTTTTGTTTTTCCCCAAGCATATTCTACAGACATTCAAGGAGGAGATTATTCAATTAAAGAATGCATCTTTAGTACATTTGAAAATTTATTGCATTGTCTTGCAGATTGTTGTTTCCTTGATAAAACTTTTAGATAATAGGTTTTAAAAATCCCTGTATGTTTTATTTTATATGAATTTCTTTTCTTTTTTTATTTTTTTTTTAATTATTGTTTTAGCCATACATTGTTATGATATCACCATGGGTTTACATATGCTTCCCCTCCGGGTCCCCCCTCCCTCCTCCCTCCCCCCCCGGGAAATCTCGCTGCACCAGTCCCGAGCATCAATCCTGGGCTGGCGATTGATTAGACACATGACAATTAACATGCTTCAATGCCCTTCTCCCATCTCATCCCACCCTTACCCTCATCCACAAAGTCCACAAGTCTATTCTATACATCTGTGTTCCTTTTGTTGTCTCCCATGTTGGGTTCTCATTACTGTCTTTCTAAATTCCATTATATGTGTTAATATACTGTATTGTTGTTTTTGCTTCTGGCTTACTTCACTCTGGATAATGGGCTCCAGTTTCGTCCATCTGAGTAGAATTGCTTCAAATGAATTTTTTTTTAATGCTGAGTAATATTCCATTGTGTATATATACCACAGCTTTCTTATCCATTCGTCAGTTGATGGGCATCTAGGTTGCTTCCATGTCCTGGCTATTGTAAACAATGCAGTGATGAACATTGGGGTGCACGTGGCTCTTTCAATTCTGGTTTCCTCGGTGTATATGCCCAGCAGTGGGATTGCCGGGTCATATGGCAGGTCTATTTGCAGCTTTTTAAGGAACCTCCACACTGTTTTCCATAGTGGCTGTACTAGTTTGCATTCCCACCAACAGTGTAAGAGGGTTCCCATTTCTCCACATCCTCTCCAGCATTTATTGCTTGTAGACTTTTGGATGGCAGCCATTCTGACTGGTGTAAAGTGGTACCTCATTGTGGTTTTGATTTGCATTTCTCTGATAATGAGTGATGTTGAGCATCTTTTCATGTGTTTGTTAGCCATTTTTATATCTTCCTTGGAGAAATGTCTGTTAAGTTCTTTCGCCCACTTTTTAATTGGGTTGTTTATTTTTCTAGAATGGAGCTGCAGGAGTTGTTTGTATATTTTTGAGATTAATTTCTTTTCTACAATATTTTTTCTTCTAGTTTTTTTCAGATTAATGTTGTTTATACATTGTTTATACATTATTTATACATTTATCTAGAGATATATGCTTAAGGTTTTTCCCCTTAAAATAAGTAAATAAAATTAACACAATAACCTTCAGTTATTATAATAAGCTTAGCTGCATTTCATAAGTTATGCAGTGGACTCTCATTGTCTTTCAATGCTAACAAAGTTTCCTTTTAGTCGAAGCTTTGGTTAATCCAGTAGTCATGTATGGATGTGAGAGCTGGACCATAAAGAAAGCTGCTACTGCTGCTGCTGCTGCTAAGGCACTTCAGTCATGTCCGACTCTGTGCAACCCCGTAGATGGCAGCCCGCCAACCTACCGCGTCCCTGGGATTCTCCAGGCAAGAACATTGGAGTAGGTTGCCATTTCCTTCTCCATAAAGAAAGCTGGAGCACAGAAGAATTGATGGTTTTGAACTGTGGTGTTGGAGAAGACTTGAGAGTCCCTTGGACTTCAAGGAGATCAAATCAGCCAATCCTAAAGTTAATTAGTCCTGATAATTCAATGGAAGGACTGATGTTGAAGCTTAAGCTTCAATACTTTGACCAAAAATTAAAAGCAATTTAAAGGCAGGAGGAGAAGAGGACAATAGTAGATAAGATGGTTGGATAGCATCACTGACTTGATGGACATGAGTTTGAGCAAGCTTTGGGAGTTGGTGTTGGACAGGGAAGTCTAGTGTGCTATAGTCCATGGGGTTGTAAAGAGTTGGACATGATTGAGCAACTGAACTGAATATTTCATTGTATATGTATACCACATCTTCTTCATTCATTTATCTGTTGATGGACATTTAGTTTGGTTCCACGTTTGGCTAGTGTAAATAATGTTGATATGAATGTTGGGTGTGTGCATATTTTTGAATTATGTATTTCATAACTTATGAAATGCAGCTGTTTATTGTAGTAACTGAAAGTTATCTTATTAATTTTATTTAAATTTTTAAGGGGAAAAATCTAGCTTCTAGATTCTAAAGATTCTAGATTCTAGCTTCTAAAAATCTTCTAAGCTATAGAAACTAGGTTAAACAGAGTTAATCTGGAAAAAGTAGAAGAAAAATACTGTAGAGAAGAAATTCATAGAAAATAAAACATAGGGATTTTAAAATCTATTCTTTAAAAGTTTTATCAGTGAGACAATGCTCTTCCAAGACAATATATTTTTTTTTTTTTGCTAAAGAGCACAAACACTAACTGTGAAGTGGAATAAATTTATAAATAGAGTTAGAGCACCAATATCATTTAAAAATAATATGAAACATGTTAAGAAATTTTCATTTAAAGAATGCATCTTCAATACATTTGGAAATTTAGATTAAATGAGCAATATTTATGAAAGAAAATTTAATAATTTTATTACTACAATAGACATAAGAAAAATGGAAAACCTGAGTGAACTGGCAAAAAAATTAACTTCTCTAACTTTGCCCCTGGCAAAATATACCAGACTTGTTTATCCCCAGGCAAATTCTACAGACATTCAAGGAGGAGATTAGTCTCATCATTTATAGTTAGTTTACTTCAAGATTAAATAAAGATGCAAATTCACATGATTAAGTCAATCGGTGTAACTTTAGCATCTACAGCAGTCAGAGATAGAAACAAAAATAATTAATACAGGACAGTTTCGTATATAAAATGCATAATGCACATACATACATTATGAAGTCCTTCAAAACTGAAACTAGTTTCAGGACTCGCCTGGCTGTCCAGTGGTTTAGAGTAGATGTTTACATAGAGGACGCAGGTTTGATTCCTGACTGGGGAATAAAGATCTTGTGTGCAGTGTGTCACAGACCAAAAAAAAACAAAACAAAACAAAGAAGAATAAAGCAAAACTGAAATGACCACACGTTTGAAGAAAGACATCATGCCTAAATAGGATTATTATTCTAAAAATTGGCTGTATTTATTAAAAACCTGGTAGCTTTAGAATTTCCTTAAAGTAGAGGATCACATTTATTTGAAGCTCTTAAAAGCACCACCAGAGGTGGTTGTGGTTGATGAGACTGTGAAGGGATTGAAGATTTCCCACGCCACTATTGGAATAGCAGTTTCTCTTTTCTTTTCTCTCTCTTTCCTTCTACTTCTGCTTTTCTTTTTTTTTTTTTTTTAAGAATTCATCACTCTGAGATTACAACAGCAAAGGCTAGACTAAGTTAACTTGGGTAAAAAGCAAGGAGATAAATGCAATAGTAAGATAGTAAACATAGCCTTTCTCTATAACCAATATGCCTCTATGGATATGTATTAGAGAAAGGAGTAGACACAATTCACTGTAAAATATGTTATCAATAACAGAGGAATACCTTCCTGTTTTTGAAAAAATAAAAAGATAAAATTAGCACAAAGCTGTACATGAAATAGACCTACATGAAAAAAGAATACCAATATTATTCAGTTAGGAACTGATCAGGCTTTAATTTGAGAATCATATACTCTTCTGTTGTACAGATACAGAAAATAGAAGTCACTTTGGAGAACAAAGTTAAAAATAATAGAAACTAGATTTAATGAGGCATTCATTAGAAATTGGACCTTTATTATTTAGCAAGGAATCATGGGAGAGGGCTAAATATTTTCAAGTGTCCTTATCAGTTTGATTTTGAGAAATTTGTGGCCACTATTAAAAAAATATAACCTGCTGCAAATAGTAATTGACTATAACTAAAGTGGAAACTGTGACAAAGTTTATTTTCTTGGGCTCCAAAATCACTGTGAATGGTGACTGCAATCATGAAATTGAAAGACCTTTACTCCTTGGAATGAAAGCTATGACAAACCTAGATGGTGTATTAAAAAGCAGAGATATCACTTTGCTAGTAAAAGTCTGTATAGTCAAGTTATGGTTTTCCCAGACGTGTACAGATGTGAGAATTGGACCATAAAGGCTGAGTGTTGAACAACCGATGCTTTTGAACTGTGGTGCTGGAGAAGACTCTTGAGAGTCCCTTGGAATGCAAAGATCAAGTCTATCAATCCTAAAGGAAATCAACCATGAATATTTTGGCTACCTGATGTGAAGAGCCAACTCATTTGGCCACCCTGATGCTGAGAAAGATTGAAGGCAGGAGAAGAAGGGTAAAACAAAGATGAGATGTTTGGATGGCATCACCAACTCAATGAACATAAGTCTGAGCAAACTCCAAGAGATAATGAAGGACAGGGAAGCCTGGTGTGCTGCAGTCCATGGGAGTGGCAAAGAGTCAGATAGGATTTAGCAACTAAATAACAACAAAGTAACACGTACAAAGAGTCTACTTGTGTAATGGTACATATGAAAATCAGTTGAAAAGTATCAGCTTTGAGTAGTTCATTTGTAGACTGCATGAATTCATGGCCCCAGAAATGGCAACATCTCTAGAATTTCCATTTGAAAAAAAAAAATACATGCCACGCCCCTCTTACTTCTGTAAAGAATGGTAGGGTTCATTTCAGCTTCGTATTTTTGAGCTCATTTTTCCTCATATCTTTATCACATTTATCATGAAACTGTTTTGAATTTTAAAATCCCCTTTTGAACTAAATTACCTAGCCAGAACATCATTTGTTTTAAAAATATTTGTATATTTATTTATTTACTTATTTTTAATTAATTTATTTTTAATTTAATTTTACTTTATTTACATTATCGTGTTGGTTTTGCCATGCATTGACATGAATCTGCCATGGGTATACGTGTGTTTCCTTTCCAGAACTCCCCTCCCACCTCCCTCCTGATTCGAAGGATAATTGCTTACAGAACTTTGTTATTTTCTGTCAAATCTCAGTGTGAATCAGTCATAGGTATACATATATTCCCTGCCTTGTGAACCTCCCTGCATCTCCCTCCCCATCCCACCCCTTTAGGTTAATACAGAGCCCCTGTTTGAGTTTCCTGAGCCATACAGTAAATTCCCATTGGCTATCTATTTTACATATGGTAATGCAAGTTTCCTTGTTACTCTTTCCATACATCTTACCCTCTGCTCCCCTCTCCCCATATCCATAAGTCTATTCTCTATGTCTGTTTCTCCATTGTCGCTCTGTAAATAAATTCTTCAGTACCATTTTTCTAGATTCCATATATGTCCATTAGAATACGATATTTATCTTTCTCTTTCTGACCCACTTCACTCTGTATAATAGGTTCCCTAGGTTCATCCACCTCATCAGAACTGACTCAAATGTGTTCCTTTTTATAGCTAAGTAATAGTCTATCGTGTATATGTACCACAACTACTTTATCCATTCATCTGTTGATGGACATCTAGGTTGCTTCCATGTTCTAGCTATTGTAAATAGTGCTGCAGTGAACAATGAGATACATGTGTCTTTTTCAATTTTGGTTCCCTCAAGGTATATGCCTAGGAGTGGGATTGCTGGATCATATGGTGGTTCTATTCCTGCTTTTTTAAGGAACCTCTATACCGTCTTCCATTACATTCCCACCAACAGTGCAAGAATGTTTCCGTTTCTCCACACCCTCTCGAGTATTTATTGTTCATAGACTTTTTGATGATGGCCATTCTGACTGGTGTGAAATGGTATTTCATTGTGGTTTTGATTTGCATTTCTCTAATTATGAGCTATGTTGAATATGTTTTCATGTCTTTGTTAGCCATCTGTATGTCTTCTTTGGAGAAATGCTTTTAAGTTTTAAGTTTAATCAGGTCCCACTTGTTTACTGTTGTTTCTATTTCCATTACTCTAGGAGGAGGGTCATAGAGGATCTTGCTCTGATTTATATCATCGTGTGTTCTGCCCATGTTTTCCTAATCCTCTCACTTCACCAATGAACAAAAAGGTGGAACAAATTTAGGAAAATAAGAATTACTAGTTTTTCTCTTAAATAGGTAGCTTGAAGGAAAGAATGTACCCTGGTTATATCAAACAGCATTATTTAGCTGTGAAGATTTAATGCATGGGGACTATTTTTCTACTTTCTTTTCTGTATCTTCCCTTAAAATTCTATTTTGGAAGATAAAGCTGCACCTATTGTTGATTATGGGTATCTGAACACATGGAAAATTGCAATGAGACATAAATCTCTGTAAGAAAGACCTTGTGTTTTGTTATTACAAACTGACACTTTCCATTATGGGGCACCCAAGCACTGCCACTTCTGTCTAACCTTCTAGGTAATGAAATTTCATGGCTGTTTAAACTTTTAAAGAAATATGAAGACTGTTTTGATTATATTTCTATGCTGTTGTAAATCATACCTTACTAATATCAACTTACAAGAATGTGCTTCTTTAAGCTCCATAGCTTGCACCAAATAATAAGTGGTTAATACCATTTTTACTGTTACTTATTTTATAAAAGTGGTAGAATTAAAGGAGCTAATTCCCAGCTGTGATTAAATTTTACCTTCCTCATTTCTTTCTGGGTATATCATTGGGAGAGTTCCTCAGTTGATTTGAATCAGGGTAAAAATCTGGGAGAAATTCAGAAAAATGTTTGAAGTTATTGAAATTGTCTAGTGATATATGATAGTTTTTTTTTTTTCTCATTGAGTGTGAAAATTAATTTCATGCCTTTCTTCTAGAGCAGGGCTTTTCCTACTTGAACATGACACAGATCACCTGGGAATCTTTTTAAAATGCAGGTTCTGATTCAGGAAATCCAAGATAGGTAACCTAGGCTCCACGGAGGATTCTCATGGTTTGCTTGAACTGTATGATGATGTGCAAAGTTTATGTGTGTGTGTGTGTGTGTGTGTGTGTGCACACGCAGTGTGTTTTCAAAAGAAAGAACCTGTAAAAGTTTTATCACATTTTCGAGATCCGTGTGACCTACCTCTCTAAAGTCTTGATTAGTATTTCCTTGGTATGTTGCTTATAAATGCTAGTCCTAAGAGATAATCACTGAAAAACAAATAAGTTTGGAAGATTCCATATATTTTATCTCATTTTTGTGTATTTACATATTAATATAGTGAGTACTTCAGGAAATCCTAGAGTTATTTGACCTCTTTAAATTTCTTTAACCTTGGCTTTAAACTATTTAGTAATGGAATTAATTATTTTTCTCAAATTTTACCAAACAATATTCCATAAGCAATAAATGATATTGGCTTGCATTAAACGAAGATTGGCATATAAATCTCCGACTTCCTTTCCACTGTTTTCTTTTGTCCTGATTCCATTCGATTCACGGTTGTTTCAGATGAACAATCCAGTAACATGACCTCTTCATTTCCACTGATTTTTTTCTCTTCAGAATTATCAGAGCCACCCATTCCCCTAGTCAGTCTGAAACTTGATGACTCCCTATTGTTTAACATTAGTCTCAACCTTTGCCCTTGGCTGGAACTTGTTATCCAGCTACTTGTCTGATATCTTCACTTACTGGCATGTATATATGAACATTTCAGAATTAACATGATCAAACAAGAATTCCTGTTTTCCTACTCCTTTGCCAGTCTTATTCATTTCATTTAGTAGTACTTCAGGCCAAGCCAGCAAATAGAAAATGGAGTAAATATATGTGTAGAAGTAATTAATCCTGATTAACAGAAAGGTATGGCTATATGCCACATATGGGACAGAGAATATTTGTATGTTTGAAATTTGTAAGATTTCTTGATGCCTCTTGGTATTTTCATACCAAGATTTAGTTTTATAAAATAGACAAATACAAATAGGTATTACCTGGGAAGGTAGGGTAAGCAGATGTTTGGACGTCTCAGGTATGAATCGAGATCATCTCACCATGCACGCTGCCTTGATTAGCAGAGATGCTGGCTAAGTATTAGGAGAAAATAGAATGAGTCATGATAGAGACAACTGTCAGTCTTCATTACAGCCTCAAAAGCAACTCCATTAGTGCAGGCTGTAATTCATCTCACTAACTCTTTACATGTAAGTTACCCAGGGAGCCAGGGAACAGGAGAAGCTATTCCCAGATATAGTGAATTTACTATGAGAAACAAGTAAGCCTAAGTGTTCTTAGGTGTAGACTGTAGTAGGTCCTACAGGTCTCCATCCTCTTTAGGAACTATGAGCAGATCCCCAATCACTGAGAGTATCAGTTGCCAGTGACTCATGGCTGTGTCCCCCACTGGAACTCCCCTTTCACTGCAGAAAACTCCCTTTCCCAAAGTTATGCTGCCTCTCAAGTGGTGACCTGTAGTCAGTGACTGAATGTTATTTATATGAGGATATATATATTAATTCCTTGCCTCAATTTGGGAGAATTATAATAGGCTCCAGAGTGCTTTGAGTATCACTTGAGAGCTCAGTGGGTCAACTTGTCCTTTTGCAGAGTTCTACTTTCCTCATTTCTATCTAGGTGTATTTTTGGGAGAACTCCTCAACAAATCGACATGTAGTTTCTCAAGTATAAATCAGTTTCTGAGAATCAATCTAAGATATCTTATTTAAAATTATATAAGCCATATAATTGCATATATAATACACACACACACATAAACATTGGCTTCCCTGATGGCACAAGTGCTGAGAATCTGTTGTCCAGTGCAGGGGGTGCAAGAGATGCCGGTCAGATCCTTGAGTCAGAAAGATCCCCTGGAGGAGCAACTGGCAACCCACTCCAGTATTCTTGCATTCCCCATATTCTTTCTATTTAAAGTGAGAGATACACAACCTGACTTTATTTTCTTTACAGTAGTTATCATCATCAGAAGTAATTTTACTTCTCCATCCCCCCATTTTTGTTTGTTTGTTTGGAGGTTTTGTTGTTGTTATTAGTCCTCTTTAATGGAATGTAGGCTTTGTTGTGCTAAGAAGTTTGTCTTTCCTGGTTAGCACTCTGTCTCAAATAGCAAAATTATTCATAACTGATGATAAGTCTTGTAAATTCTTGTTAAATGATGCTGTGTTTATATAAAAATCACTCCAGAGTAATGATTACATTCATAATTATAACTAAAGAAAAAACATTTTAAAAAGATATTAATATAACAATGATGTAAATTTAATTTACTGATAAATACTACTTTTGACAAAGCAAAAGGAAAAACATAATCAAAGAAAAATAGAAAATCAAAAAAATTGAATACAGGCATACTTTGTTTTATTATACTTTGCAGATGTTGAGGATTTTTTTTTTTTTTTTTTTTTACAAATGGAAGATTTGTGGGAATCCTGCATGGAACAAGTCTATGCATGCCATTTTTCCAACATCATTTGCTCACTTTCTGTCTCTGTCACATTTTGGTAATTCTCACAATTTTTCAATCATTTATTATTATTATTATATTTGTTATGATTATCTGTGACTAGTAATTTTAAATGTTACTATTGTAATTGTTTTGGGGCTCCATGAACCATTGTCATGTAAGACAGTGAATTTCAAAACCAGGGATATGTTTTTGGGTATTGAAACTAGCCTATTCTTCATCTTTCTCTCTCCCCTCAGGGCTCCCTAACCTCTGAGATACAATATTGAAATTAGGCCAATTAATAACCCTCAAATAGCTTCCATTTGAAAGAAACAGTTGTGTCTCTCTCACTTTAAATCAAAAGCTAGTAGTGATCAAGCTTGGTGAGGAAGTAATGTCATAAGCCAAAACAGATGCTGGACCTCTTACACCAAACAGCAAATTTTAGAATGCAAAGAAAAGTTCTTGAAGGAAATTAAAAAATGCTGCTTCAGAGAACACACCAATGATAAGAAAGTGAAGTAGTCTTAAGGAGAAAATGTGAGTGGTCTATATAGAAGATCAAAACAGCCCCAACATTTCGCTTCAGCCAAAGTCTAATCCAGAATAAGGTCCTAGTTCACTTCAGTTCTGTGAAGGCTGAGAGGGGTGAAGAAGCTGCAGAAGAAAGGTTTGAAGCTAGCAGAGGTTGACTCATGAAGTTTAAGAAAAGAAGCTATTTCCATAATATAAAAGTGTAAAGTGAAGCCATAAGTGCCGATGTAGAAGCTGCAGCAAGTTACCCAGAAGATCTAGCTAAGATATTATAATAAATGAAAGTGGCTACATAAAACAACAGAGTTTTAAGTGTAGGCAAATTGGAAGAAGATGTCATCTTGTAATTTCATACCTGGAGAGGAGAAGTCAATGCCTGAATTCAGAGTTTCAAATGATAGGCCAGGTCTTGTGTTATGGATAAAGCATCTGTGACTAAGTTGAAGCCAAAGTTCATTCCACCATTCTGAATATCCTAAGACTCTTAAGAAATATGCTAAATCTATTCTGACTGTCCTATATAAATGAAACAAAAATAGCCTTGATGACAACCCTTCTGTTTGCAATATAGTTTATGAATATTTTAAGCCCACTGCTAAGACCCACTTATAAGGGAAAAAAAATTATTTCATTGAAAATTCACCTGGTCACCCAGGAGCTCTGATGGAAATGTACATTGAGATTAATCATATTTTCATGCCTGCTAACATAGCCTCTGTTCTGCAGCCCATGGATCAAGCAGTAAATTTGACTTTTAGGCATTATTATTTAAGAAATAGATTTTTTAAGGCAAAAGCTGCCCTAGATAATGATTCCTCTGATGAATCTGGGCAAAGTAAATTGAAAATCTTCTGGAAGGAATTCACCATTCTAGATGTCATTAAGAAGAACATTTGTGGTTCATGGGAACATTAACAGGAGTTTGAAAAAAGTTGATTGTAACCCTCATGGATGACTTTGAGTGATTCATGATTTGGCAGGGAGGAAGTAACTGCAAAAGGATTAGAAATCACAAAAGAACTAGAGTTAGAAATGGAGACTGTGAAGAAGTGACAGAATTGCTGCAATCTCATAATAAAACATTAACAGATGAGGAGTTACTTCTTATGGATGTGGAATAAATGATTTATTGAGATAGAATCCACTCCTTGTGAAGATGCTATGAAGACTGTTGAAATGACAGCAAATGATTTAGAATAGTACCTAGATTTAGTTGATAAGGTAAAGAATCTTCCTGCAATGTGGGAGACCTGGGTTAGATCCATGGGTTGGGAAGATCCCCTGGAGAAGGGAAAGGCTACTTACTCCAGTATTCTGACCTGGAGAATTCCATGGACTGTATAGTCCATAGGGTCGCAAAGAGTCAGACATAACTGAGTGACTTTCACTTCACTTATTAGTTGATAAGACAGGGCTAGAGTTAGAGAGGATTGACTTCAATTTTGAAAGAAGTTCTACTGTGAGTAAAATGCTGTCAAACGGCATCCCATGATACAGAGAAATTGTTTGTAAAAGGAAGAGTCAATCAGTATGACAAGATTTACTCTTGTCTTGTTTTAAGAAATTGATACCCTGTCCCACATGCACACAACCTTTAGCAGCCACCACCCTGATCAGTCAGCAGCCATCAACACCAAGACAAGACCTTCCATCAGGGAAAAGATAGTGACTCACTATTGGCTCAGATAATGGTTGGCATTTTTCAGCAACAAGATATTTTTAATTAAGGTATGTACATTGTTTTCTAGATAAAATGCTATTGCACACTTAATAGACTGCCGTAGAGAGTGGAAACATAACTTTCATATGCACTGGGCAATGGAAACATTTGTTGCTCACTTTATTGCATTATTCATTTTGTTACAATGGTCTGGAACTGAAGCTGCAATGTCTCTGTGGTATTCCTGTATACTCAACAGCTTCATTACAATAAACATTCAGAGAACTTAGTGTTATGAACACCAAATTTTATATTATTTTGCTTAATATTCTGGCTTATGTTTTAAGACTCAATCATTTTACTCAAGGTATGGGGAATGATTTAGCAACAGAGGGTAGCTGTTACTTACTAAAGGCCTACTTTTTTACCAGACAGAATTTTAAGCACATGACATCTTTTAAAATTTTCAAACATTATTTGCAAATATAGCATTATTATCTACAAACTGATAGAAGAAGAAAAAAGCTCAGAGAAGCTAAATATTTCCTTCGGGTCCCATATCCTATAAATAAGGAAATCTAAATTAATACTCTCTTCCACTTCAAAGTCAGGCAAGTCAACATGTTGTTTATGTTCACTTTCTTACATAATCTTGGTTGAAGAATGGCATGGAATCTGGCTGTCATTAATCTCCCAAAGTAGTGTAGAGAGAGGAGCCCAAACCGTAGGAATGATGGAACTGAATTATATTCTCAGCTCTCAGTTGATTTGAACTAGGCCATCTTGGGGGATTCACCTCACCTGTCGGATCTCTATCCTCTTACGTACGGAAGAAAAAGAAAGCTCAATTGTCTTTAGGAGTCCAACTCACCCTGAATGTTTACTGAGAGGGTAAACTTTAGGAAGCACAGGCATTTTAAGGCCAACACTATGATTGAAGACATCTTAGAAACACAGTGCCTATTCCAGGAGCAAGAAATGCCACTCTGGCAGATGCAGCCTAATATCTGGTGATAGGAGAAAAGGGCACATGCTGAAAATATGGACAAATCATCTGTAACAAGAATGTCCTGACAGTGATTAAAAGTAATTATTCCGGAAAGCACAGGAAGCATAATGAGAAAGAACCAAGGTACAAGTAATATGTGGAGAGGTAAAGGAAATCATGAAGGCAGCCTATCAGTACATTGGATGCTATCAGCCCAAGGACTGAGAACAGGAGAAAGAACCTCATTCTGGAGGAGAAACTACAACGTAAAGTCATGGGCCAAGATGCAGAAGCCTCAGGTCTGAAATCAAAAGACTAGCATACTCTTGACTTGATACTCAGTTGCAAAGTTAACCTTTGTTTTCCTAGAGCTAGACTTGAGTAAAAGTGGATGTCTAAGTCGCTCAGTTATGTCCAATTCTTTGAGACACCATGGACTATGCAGTCCACGGAATTTTCCAGGTCAGAATACTGTAGTAACTAGCTTTTCCCTTCTCTGAGGGATCTTCCCAACCCAGGTCTCCTGCATTGCAGGTGGATTCTTTACCAGCTGAGCCACAAGGAAAGCCCAAGAATACTGGAGTGGGTAGCTTATCCTTTCTCTAGCAGATCTTCCCAACCCGAGAATTAAAACAGAATCTCCTGCATTGCAAGTGGATTCTTTAATAACTGAGCTATCAAGGTAGATCCCTAAAATATAGTGTTTCTGCTAAATTGAGGAAAGTGGTCCTGTCTATAGATAAAAATATTCTGAAGAGAAGGCAGGTCTGGGATCTTGACTCCAGCTGAAGGATAATTATTTTCACTAAGGTTTATCCCAAGGCCAAGGTTGAGTTTATTTATTTTTTGATCTGGTTCTTTAGATAGAGTCACCTCTAAATGTATTTACTTACTTAAAAAATTCCTCAATTGTAGCATTTTGTAATTAGGACATTCCCTTTAGGAAATCTTTTTAAAAAAATATAAATGTATTTATCTGTATGTTCATTGCCTATTTTTAGTACTGATTACTTAATCAGAATAGCAGGGAGAAATTCAGGCTACTGAAGGAGTGAAAACATAGGTAGTAGGGAAAGAATAGAGGGAAAAATCTGGATCACTCAGTGCTTTCAGTGCTTGGAAGTTTCTAAGAGTAGAATTGACTGATTCAGAGCACTCCAAAGGGCTTACTTCGGAGGAGATAAACAAAATGTCTCTGATCAGAATTTTGTATAACTAGGCTCTTGATTTCAGATGTTGCTTTGTAAAGTTTTGGAATATGATCTAATATCATTTTGGAAAGAAAACTCTCAACTTTCAGTCTTATTTTGCTATTTTTGTAAATAAATCTAATGTCTCTTCAATGACTCGACCTAGAAGACAGTGATCTATTATATGGTTATGATCTTACTGCTATCAAAGTTATTTTCTGAGTTCTCATTTCCCAAAGTGTTCACAAAGATATTCTACAGAATCAAAAGTGATGATGTGTGTTACATTTATCACAGAATACCAATGTATCTAGCTGTACTATTTTATTATATTATTTCTCCTGTCTCTCCACAGGAACTACTAAACCTAGAAGAACCTTCAAGTTCATTCATGACCCTTTGTACGTTCCTTGTAATGGTCAGGAAATTCTGTGTATTAATAGAATTCAGATTGAGAGAATGAAATGAGGTTAGGTGTGAGTTCACGAAGCATATTAAGTGGGTCAGCAGCATGAAGCAAAGTTTGGGCAGCATAAATTCTCATATTCAGAAAAATTCCCTTTGGCCTCTTCTTATTATTTAGACTTTCCCTAGGCTTTCCTGTTTGAAGTCACTCTTATTAGCCATGTTTCTAGATACAAGTTAACTATCTGGTACATATGAAACATTTAGAGTATGCAGAAAATGTCAGAAGTAATTTTGATACAGTCATGATTGTTGTTCAGTCACTCAGTTTTGTCCCACTCTTTGTGAACCCGTGGACCACGACACACCAGGCTTCTCTGTCCTTCACTGTCTCCTGGAGTTTGCACCAACTCATGTCCATTGAGTCGGTGATGCCATTCAACCATCTCATCCTCATCCCCCTTCTCCTCCTGCACACAATCTTTCCCAGCATCAGAGTCTTTTCCAGTGGGTCAGGCCTTTGTATCAGATGGCCAAAGTATTGGAGCTTCAGCTTCAGCATCAGTCCTCCCAATGAATATTCAGGGTTGATTTCCTTTAATACTGACTAGTTTCATCTCCTTGCTGTCTAAGGGATTCTCAAGAGTCTACTCCAACACCACAATTCAAAAGCATCAGTTCTATGGTGCTCAGCCTTCTTTATGGTCCAACTCTCACATCTATACATGACTACTGGAAAAACCATACCTTTGTCAGCAAAGGGATTTCTTTGCTTTTTAATATGCTGTCTAGGTTTGTCATAGCTTTTCTTCCAAGGAGTGTCTTTTAATTCCATAGGTGAAGTCACCATCTGCAGTGATTTTGGAGCCCAAGAAACTAAAGTCTGTAACTATTTTCATACTTTCCCCACTAGTTGCTGTGAAGGGATGGGGCTGAATGTCATGATCTTAATTTTTGAGTGTTGAATTTTAAGCCAGATTTTCACTCTCTTCTTTCACATTGATCAAGAGGCTCTTTAATTCCTCTTTGCTTTCTGTCGTTAGGATGGCATCATCTTCACATCTGAGGTTATTGATATTTCCCTCTGCAGTCTTGATTTCAGCTTGTGCTTCATCCAGCTGAGCGTTTCACATGATGTACTCCACATAGAAGTTAAATAGCAGTGACAATATATAGCCTTGAAATACTCCTTTACCAATTTTGACCCAGTCATGATTAGGTTTATGAAATAGAGCCAGAAATTCTATCTTTTTTTTGGGGGGGGAATGTTGTTAGAATAATGTGCTCATTTAGCAAAACAGAAATGCAAAGCAATTCTGAGGTTATTTTGTACATTCTATTTTAACTTTAGGGTCCATTGGCAGTGTTTGTTCTTCTGATATGTCTGCAGTGTGAGATATGTGTGTTTGTGAGCTGCTTATATAGATAAGCTATGAGGGCTTCCCTTGTAACTCAGTGGGTAAATCTGCCTACAATTCAGGAGACCTGAGTTCAATCCCCAGGTCAGCAAGATCCCCTGGATAAGGAAATGGCAACCCACTCCAGTATTCTTGCCTGGAGAATCCCATGGACAGAGGAGGCTGCAGGGTTACAGTTCATGGGGTAGCAAGAGTTGGGCATGGCTTGGCGACTAAACCACCACCTATATAGATAAGGAGTAGTGAGGCTAACTCCTTGATTGAAAAATATCTCCCTATTCCAGTCTGCGAGTCATACATTTATATTCAGTGAGGTTCCCACTGTGTTATTTTAAAAGGTTTAATGTACTCATGAAACATCTGAATTACAGTCATTGACATTTTCCTTTGAATTTCTTTAATACAAATGTTGATTGCCAAGGTCATTTTTACTAAAGAGCAAGAGTATTGTTGAAAGAATACATGGGGAGTGGAAGCTTCTAATTTAGGACTGAAAGATGACATGTATTTGGTTGGCCAAAATGTTTACTTGAGGTTTTATGGAAAAACCCAAATAAACTTTATGCCAACCCTATACTTTATCTAAAGAAAGAAATGGTTAAATGTACTATAATTTTACATTTGATGGGGAAAAAAACCACCAGTTGAAAGATGAGTATATATACAAAATGAAAATTTAGAATTTGAAAGAGAATAGAACTCTAAATAATGAGTGAAAACATCTTTGAATATTTGAAAGTTGTTCAAGTGGTCTCTTAGCTTCAAATAAATATATGCCTAGTATCAACGCCATAGCTAATTAAGAAAATAAGAGAGTAGGAATAGTCAAATATTAGGAGTGATCTAAAAAGCTGCAGTGTTCAGAGTTTCTTAATTCATATTATTATTGATGCCAAGTATTCTTCCTACATCATGTGATATTATATATAGGCCATCCCTTTGATATGTGCATAGACTGTTTTAATAGTAGAGTAGTGAATCATAGTAAATGCCACTGAAATATGGGTTTTTTTAGATGTGGTCTAGTAGAGTGGAGAGTCCATAATAAAAATGATGAACTGATTAAAATCTTCCTTTCCTGTTTTCTTTGTTTGAAGCCCAGTTATTTAAATTCCCTATATGGTTAGAATGTATGCACTTTTAAGAAAGCATTCTGCTGAAAGTAATTGGATATTTTCCATCATCACATAAATTTGTTTGTAGGTGTTTGATATTCTTGGAAAGTCAGGCGATAGACATTTATTACTATCAGAGAGGCCCTCCAAAGAGCAAATCCATAGTTGTTTAACAAAACAGAGCAATTTCATGAGTTCTAGATAAGTCCTTTGAAAGAAAAATTGTTCTGAAAGCTTTTAAACATTAAGAGAGTAAAACATATTTACACAGTCTACATTTTCTGTGAGGGAGTTAATATGCTTATTTCACCAAATAGTCATGGAAAACTTATGCATAGCATTATTTTTAATGAAATAATACAGTTACAGAATCAAAGAAATGGTTTAGAGCAAAAGCTCTTGACTTGAACTGCCTGGGTTCAATCCCAGCTCTATCACCTATCAGTATTTGAACTTGGAATAAGCCATTTGATTTCTGTTTGCCTCTGTTTCTTGGATAAGAATGAAGGTAATAATAGTAATTATTTACATCTGTCTTTGGACAGTTAAAGGAAATTCTAATATATGAACAATATGAATACCAGTGCATTGTATGTATTTGTACCTTGTATGTGTATATATATCTTGTACATACAAGTACATGCACATATGTACATATATACCTTGAACATGAAAGAAAGTGAAAGTGAAGGCACTCAGTCATGTCCAACTCTTTGCAACCCCATGGACTGTAGCCTATCAGGCTCCTATGTCCATGGAATTTTTCAGCCAAGAGTACTGGAGTGGGTTGCCATTTCCTTCTCCAGGGGATCTTCCTGACCAGAGATCAAACCCAGGTCTCCTGCATTGCAGGCAGATGCTTTACCTTCAGAGCCACCATACCTTGAACATACAAGTACTCAAATTAGGGTTTTATTATAACTATGATGACTTTTCTTATATAGTTTTGGGTTCAAATAACTGTAGGTTGACACAGGAAAAATCATATATAGTTTGAGTTTTTTCTGTCACACAGAAAATCTACACAGCAACAACCTTATAGATCTCACACATTACATAGATAGTGGAGAGGGAAATACCCATCAATGGAGATAAAAGCCCTACGGTATTTAGCATCCCATTCTCATTCTGTGTTAATGAAGGAGAGTTCCTAAAAACGAGGAAATGAACAATTAAAACATCTCAATCATTACGTCTGCATCACAGTAATGGGTTAAACTCCTGCCTGTTCTAAATGCTGACCCTCAAAAGGGTAGCAGGCCTTTATTGCATTCAGTTGGAAAACACTCCTGGAAGTGATTCTCATATGTCCTCAGCCTCTCTCTTATTCAGATTCGCTGTCATCAGATACCGTCCTGATGACAAGGACAAGATGTTCTTCCCAGAGAGATGGCACTGCAAACAGCACTTGCAGAAAAATCTGCCTTTACCTCCACAAGCCATGGCGTTGGGTAAATGCCTCATTCTACTGTACAGAAAAAGCTAAAACGTTAAAGTATCTCTTTAAGTAGAAAAGTCAGTCTGTGAACATGCTGCTTTCAATATGTGACAAAAACAGCCGCGTTGGCTAGTACAGCTAGGAGGAACAAGTGTAGCAAGTCCAGTCACCAACATTTTGACCAGCAGAGGACAGTTAGGCACATTAGAAAGGCAAGGGGGTCAGTTTAAAGCTTGTTTTAAGAGACAGCATGCCAAGAAAATTCCCTATCTTGCAACCCAGTGCAGCACAATATAGGAACGCGGGGCGTCTGAGTCTAGTACCTTAGGATGTAGGACGCAGTGAATGAACGAGTAACGTGATGGCGTGGTAGGCAGAGCAAGCTGGAGGTTCCAGAGAAAGTGTTCCAGAGGCCTGTATGATTGGGAGTCATGTAATGTGTAGGAATTTCTTCGTCACTCATGCAGAAATGGAGGAACATTGGACACAAATGGATGCAAGAATATCAGTGAGAATCCATCTGATTTAGTTAGAAACACTTCATGGCTGGAGCAACATCATCACTTCCTTAAGGAGGCAAAGAAAAATAGCAAGCAGTTGAAATTAGACAAGCTGTTTGTAGTTAATAAAAATTCATTTAGAGCTCATCTCACTACGGATTTCTTTTTTAAGTAATACCTTTATTAATTGAATAATAACATCATGATTTATTGACTATACATTAGTGACAAATGTCAGACAAATTATTTATTATGTATTACCTAATTTAACAAAACAACCCTAGGTTTTCATGTTGAACAGTCTATCAAAGAGTTTGTTAGGTATAAGCTGGAGCTGTGTAGCAAGGATTAAAACCAAGTGAAGAAGCCAAGATTTTTGAAAAATGTAGTTAGTGTTTACCTTAAAATTAACAGTCATGAATAGAAATCCAGTAAATAATGTACTAAGTACATAAATCAAATATTACACAATGTTACAGATAACATTTCAAGTTTCTGTTACTTTTTATATTAACTATCAAAAAACAGTATAATTTATAAAATAATCAATAGGATAAGAATGTAAGAAAGTGCTAAGGTATAGTTTTTTTTTTCCTTCATTTTAGAAACTTTTATTGAGTATTTTGGTAATTGTGACAATGAACCTGTTTCTGAAGTTCAATAGAGGAGGAAGAAACAGTGTTTTTCCTCAAGAAGCTCATAGTTGAGAAGGGAGATAAACAACTAAAAAAATATGAACAGATAGAGCATTAATAAACTCTATGTAACTAATCAATAGTTTTGATGATCAAAAAATCAAATAATTATATTTAGTATGTTCCCTTTAATACTGTGTGCCTGTTGCATTGGTGATTATGGTATGTTCACTGAATTATAAGTAACATTAAATGTAGTATTATATAATGACAGTCATTGTGTTAATCAGGCGAATTTTATCTAGGGGTACTTCAGGTTCATATGAGATGAAATCAGTTAGTGTTTTGTTGAGAAGTGTTTTAATTGCCTCTTTAAATGTACTTTCAAACTGAGGAATGATAATATGTACATGGAGTGCTTTTCCATTTTGAATGCTTTACCCTCAATACTGGGATCAATAAATAAGTAAATGGTGATAGAAAAAAGCTTCTTCAATAGGGAAAAGTCTTTTTGACATTGATCTGGGCACCACTTTTTTGATGATGAACTGAAAAGTACAGGTAGCAAAAGAAAAACCAGGCATATGGAATTGAAACCTGCAGGTCTTCTTCATAACAAAGGGAAAAATCAACAGAGTGAAGAGACATTATTTTCTGTCTCTTTCAGAAAAAGAGAAATATTTTCTGCTAACTGGTAGAAAATATTTACAAAAGGTATACCTCATAAGGGGGGATTAATATTCAAAATATATAAAGGGGCACAAATAATTAAACTGCAAGAAAACCAGTAACCAGATTTTTAAATGAGCAAGACTTGAATAAATGGCCAATAGATGTATGAGAAGATTATTAACACTGCTAGTCTTCAGGGAAATGCAAATCAAACCACAATGAGAGATTACCTCACACTTGTTTAAAGGATTATCATTAAAAAAGGCAAAAGATAACCAGTATTGGTGAGGAAGTTGAGAAAGGGATCCTTGATTATTGCTGACCAAAATGCACATCAGTGTAGCCATTAAGGAAAACAGTATGGAGATTCCTCAAACAATTAAAAATAGTACTAGAATATGGTGCAGCAGTCCCATTTCTGGGCATATATCCAAAGGAAATGAAATCAGAATTTCAGACATATCTGTATCTGCATGTTCACTGCAGCATTATTGATGAGAGCCAAGATTTGGAAACAAATCTAAGTGCTGGGCAACAAATGAATAGAGAAAAATATGTGGTATATGTACATACAATGGACAATGATCTGTCATGAGAAAGAAGAAAAATCTGCCATTTCTGAAAATATTGGTGAACCTGGAGGATAAGGGAATTAAGCCAGAGACAGGTATATACTGCCTCGTATCATTCATGTGTGGAATATAACGACATAGAGACTAGAACGGTGATTACTAGGAGCTGGTGAAATGGGGTAAATGGGAAGATGTTGGTAAAGCTTACAAAGTTGCAGTTATGCTTAATGAATAACTATAAAGATCTAATGTACAGGCATGCTGATTATATTTACTAATACTCTCCTGAATACAGATAGATGCTAAAAAATAGATTTCAGGTGCTTTCATCACACACACAGAATAACCTTGTGGGGAGATATGTTAATTAGCTTGACTATAGTAATCATTTCACTATGTATATCAAATCATCATGTATACATTAAGTGAATGGATAGAATGAGTTATTCTATTTACCACTATGAATGAAGAAAGGAGCTAATTTACAAATGGGACTAGTTTGCAAAATCAGAATACAAACATTTAATAATACAGTTAGCCATTGAAAAATTGGGGGGTTAAAGGTGCCAACCCCAGTGCAGTTGAAAATTCATATGTAATTTTACAGGGGCCTCCCCCCGCTGCCGTGGCGGAGGTTTCACAATCACAGATTGTGTAGTTCTGTAGTACTATTTTTTGGAAAAAATCTACATAAAATTGGACCTCTACAATTTGAACTCATGTTGTTCAAGGGTACTCTGTATTTGAATGCTTATTAGATTCCAGGCACTGTGCTTTTATGTATATTTTTATTTAGTATTTAAAGCAGTCTCAGGGAGAAGGAAATGGCAACCCACTACAGTATTCTTGCCTGGAGAATCCCATGGACAGGGGAGCCTGGCAGGCTACAGTCCATGGGGTCTCAAAAGAGTTGGACATGACTTAGCAACTACACAGATATACAAAACAAACTAATGGTTAGGTTATCAAAAGAGAGACAGAAGTGTGATAGTACAAATTATGTGTATGGGATTAAGAGATTAAAAACTCCTATTTATAAAATAGCAACAAGTTTATATTGTATCAGATAAAGACTTATGCCCATTATTATATAAATAACATTTGATGGATATAATCTGTAAAATACTGAATCACTGCTGTGCACCTGAAATGTATAATATTGTAAATCTACTGCAATTAAAAATTAAAAAATTTAAAATTAAACAGGTGAATTTTTCAGAGAATTGTTAAGATTGTATTTTCTGGATGGTACAAACCACCAGACATTTAATAAAGGGAGTTTCTATGAAAAAAAAAAAAAGCAGTCTCAGAGATTGTTAATCTTCTTTACTCCATTTTGTTAATGAAGAAACCAAGGCTTAAGAAATTGGAAGGGGAACACATGTATATCCATGGCGGATTCATGTCAATGTATGGCAAAATCAACACAATAATGTAAAGAAAATAAATAAATATACTTTTTAAAAAAGAAATATTTTTTGTTTTCTGAGTTTATAGAGCTAGTAAGTAGCACAGCCAAAATTATAATCTAGCCCTCTGACAAGTAAATCCACATAAATGATTTGTGCTTTAATTCCTCTGTGTTCTATCGCTGCCCTGTTTTTTTTTGTTTGTTTTTTCTTTCGTGTATTTATTTTTCATGAATTTATTTGACTGTACCTGGTCTCAATTTTGGCTCACAAAGTTTTCAGCTGGCGCGTGTGACTCTTAGTTGTGGCATGTGGGATCCGGTTTCCTGACCAAGGATCGAATCTGGGCCCCCGGAATTGAGAGTATAGAGTCTTAGACACTGGACCACCAGAGAAGTCCCTGCTGCTGTATGTTTTGAAGTATGTTTCCAGAATTGTGGCAGTCCCTGATTTCAGAGGCAGAACATCCCAGAGGTTTCTGAGTGGTAGGTGAGGATTTTCTTCAGATGACAGCACAGGTCTATGGTATGGCAAGGTGATAAGCCAAGAAATTCTGCCTTTTGGCTTGATATATTTTATAACAGATGATACTTTGATAATGTTATCTCTAAGGTTTGATGTAAAAAGTAGCCCACTTTTTAATTTGTCCTTTAATGTCATTTAATGCTATTTTATGACCACCCCACTTTTTCACACACGTTGTTGTCATTCAGTCACTAAGTTGTGTCCACCTGCTTGCAACCCTATGGACTGTAGCACTCCAGACTCTCTGTCCTCCACCATCTCCCTGAGTTTGCTCTAACTCATCTCCTTTGAGTTGGTGATGCTATCGAACACATCTCAGCATCTGCTGTCCCTTTCTCGTTTCACCTTCAGTCTTTCCTAGCATCAGCTCTTCTTTTCCAGTGAATCAGCTTTTCTCATCAGGTAGCCAACATATGAGAGCTTTAGCTTTAGCATCAGTCCTTCCAATGACTATTCAGGGTTGATTTCTTTTAGGACTGACTGGTTTGATCTTACAGTTCAATGGACTCTCAAGTGTCTTCTCCAGCACCACAATTTGAAATTATCAGTTCTTTGGCACTCAGCCTTCTTTATGGCCCAACTCTCACATCTGTGTATGACTCCTTGGAAAAAAATAAAAATAAAAACATAGCTTTGACAATACAGACCTTTGCAGGAAAATGATGCCTCTGTCACACATGTACCACATGTCAAAATTTTGATGTATGTAAGGTGTCACATGTTTGAATTTGAATTTATTTATTTGTAACTATAGCCAAAGTTTTGTTTCATCATTCCAATGATAATATTTTATACCTCCTGTGGATTCTTTTGTATTAAAGTGATATTCTTCTAAATGATCAGCTTTTAAAAAAAACTTTTATTGTATTAAAAAAAATATTTAATTGGCTGTACCAGATCTTAGTTGCAGTGTGTGGGATCTAGTTGCTTGAACAGGGATCAAGCCCAGACTCCCTCCATTGGGAGTGCAGAGTCCTAGACACTGGACCACCAGTAAAGTCCCAGCTTTTTTTTTTTTAATATTGAGATTTCTAGAACAAAAAGATACAAGAGGCAAACATGTAGGAAAAGAAAATAAATCAGATAAGTATGGATGAGTATCATTCACAAAGTATTCATGGCCACTTTTAACAGAGATGTTTTATTGGTGTAGATAATACTAAAAAAGAAAACAAAATATATGCCAACTTTCTGAAATTTGAGGAGAGCAAGGGTAATTATAGTCCATCAAATTACTATGTTTCAACTAATATTAAGCAACATAGTAGACCATCAACCCTACAAATAAACAGTGAAATAAAGACCATAGGTAAGAGTAAAAATTACTATTTGCAACACAACAAACATGATTAGAAAAGGAAATAAAATAGAAAAGCAACAAAAGGAAAATTAAAGGAAAATGGAATCAGACCAGATGTTGTGAATCTGTTTTTCATGCAGAGATACTTAAATGCAAGAAATGGCCTTCCAGGCAAGGTTGCTGAGATAATTACACTGAATTGGTTTAAGATGGTTTGATAGGATGGTCTGACAGTAGAGGTTTAGAACTGAAGGGAGAATAAGCAGTATAGGCGAGCTGAGCTGTTTGCACTTTTTAAAAAAATCTCATATTTTTATTTATGATCTTGAAGATTTTATTTTTCTGCTTTTGATTTAGACTTAGCATAAAAAGCAGTGTATTTGTTTCACACTTTTATCTGTTTACCTCATTACTATCAGCAGTTTTTGCTGTCATTTTATCTTTCTTCCTCATTTTATTACCATTGATTTCATTCTAGTACCTCCATTAGCTTTCCCTACTGTGATCTTTATTCTATGAATGGTTGTGCCACGTGCTACTGTCTTTCATCATGTTCGAATCTTGGCAAAATTTTCTTTTAACTGCAGTACTTTGTAGATAGGTTGCACCGGTCCCATGGAATTATTGTAATTGTTGGATATGAATGGTGTCCATGCCAATTTGTATTTTGGAAGTTTCTGTATGATACAAAACTTGTTCCTGAGCACAGAAGTAGGAAAAAAGAACTAAGTTTTTCTTATCTTTAAATAGAAAATTTTAATATTTCTATGCCTCTCTTTCCCTTTATCCAATCTAAGCTGAACTAAGATGTCCACACACAACACAGATGGTACTTTGCACATTGTAAAGAGGCACCTGAAAACAATTAAATCGTGCAAAAAGAAAAAAAAAAAACACCCTGCAATGCGGGAGACCAGCATTTGATCCCTGGGTCAGGAAGATCCCCTGGAGAAGGCAATGGCACCCCACTCCAGTACTCTTGCCTGGAAAATCCCATTGAGGGAGGAGCCTGGCAGGCTACAGTCCATGGGGTCCCAAAGAGTCGGACACTACTGAGAGACTTCCTTTTGGACTTCCACCAAAAAATGAGTACCTAATGAAACAGTATTTATGAATTGGTTATGTAACATAAAATTCTCCCAATAAAATACCTTTTGAATAATTTTTCATTTTTTATACAGGTATCGTGGTAGCAATGAATAGAACAGAATATCAGTTACTTGTCTTCAAAATCTCATAGTTGGAGACATTAGAGACTTTGATCATGCACATATCATTTTGATAGGAAAATTACTACACATCTACTTTCACAGTCATCAAGGGACATGTAAATACACAATGAACTTAAAAAAGACCCAGACCATACTCGTTTGACCAACCTGATCTCAGGGGAACAATCCATGGTATCAATATATAATGCAATGATGTACAAACAAAAAGAAGTGCACTACAGAGAAAAGAAATAGTCTAGTCACTCTTACTCGTGTCTAACACTAATCATGTTTTATGTAGTTATTTGTTTACATGCTTATTTCTGTCATTAGACTGTGATTTCTTTTGAAGCAAATACAGTGACTTATTTATCTTGTCATCTCCTTTACCTGGCAATATATCTAGTTGCAGAAACTCTATAAATAATCATTGTATAAAGGAAAATTTTAAATACCTGCTAATAATTATCACAGGTTTTCAGACAGAGAGAGAGAGCAAAAGTAATCCTGTGAAAAATAATGGTGCTAAGGTTTACTGGGGGCATCAGCTGTATACTGACCTCAGCAATATAGAGTCATTAACAGTTGGTGGTGTGCTTAGTTATCTAAATTTTACCTATTGAGGTTTGCTCTTTAATAACATTGTTAATTAGAGAGAGAGCATGATCTTAAATGATAATCATTAAAATGACAAGACATATATTAGCATTATTTTACAGAAAATAAATGCCTTAAAAAAATAAAAATTATCCATAATGCAGCTCCCTATTAAAAGCTACTGTTAGGAGCTTGAAAATGTCTTTCTAGATTTTTTTCTGGAAAGATGTGTAATGATACACTGTATTATTAACAAATATATAAATATATTGTATAAAAATGCTATTTAAATTGATATAAAGCATGATTTTTCCACTAAAATTAGCACACAAGCATCCTTTTATGGAATTTTATAAACTTCATAAATTTTTAAAACATTACCACAAATGAAGGTATTTATATTCACCAATGTTTAGTGTGCATTATAAAATAAACTCATTGACATTTATTTCAATCATTTACTACAGTTTAAATTTTATTCTGACATAAATTCATAAGTCTACATATGTATAGGAGGGCATTTTTGTTTACTAGTAAAGGAATTTCTTTGAGAGTAATAAATAATTTTGGAACTGTCAATTTCTGACCTTACTCAACCAATCCATTGCATATATCAAAGAGTAAATTCATTTCTCTAAAACGTTTAATAGCTATTCCAGTGATTTGTTGTTTGCCATTGCTAAACTGCTCATAAATATTTCTGTATCTGTCACAGAAAAGAATTTTAAAATTTTACCTTTTAATTAGGTGGATTTTCCATAACATTTCCATAAACTAGGTTTATTTACAAGATGTTAATACAAGTAATCAACTTTAGATATCACTATCATGTGGATACCTGATTTATAATTAAAGTGAAAACCTTATAATCATTCTCTTGAAATTTTAATTCATCTAGTTTCACTTAGAGATCTCAATACTTTTAAAATTAAGTTCTGTAAGTCGCATTGTTAATTATTTCTGCCAGATTACATCTTACATATTAGGAGAAAAAAAAAAAACTAAATCTAACCAAAAGAGATTTTTATTATTCTTTTAATATATGAATACATCATTGTTTATTCAATAAGATTTTGGATTCAGTATATTTTTCAGAGTTAAATTAAAAAAATCAAATGACAGCATATAAATACATAATACAACAAGAAAAAGAGAACTCTTTAGAGAAAAGTTATTGATACTGTTGACATTGGAAAATAGTACAGAGATTAAAGACTGGTTATCAGTTGTATCCATTACAGAATCTTCTAGATTGCATTGTAAGAATTTCATGAAACTCCATGGAATAGTAAATAATAAAAAGATTTTTTTATAAATAAGTTAATTTGTATCATTTTTAAAGATTTTGCATTTAAATACTATCATATGATATTTCTCTTTCTCTGACTTACTTTACTCAGTGTGATAATCTCAAAATCCATCTATGTTGCTGCAAATGGCATCATTTCATTCTTTATAAAGGCTGAGTAATAGTCCATTGCGTATATGAACCACATCTTCTTTACTGATTTCTCTGTTGATGAACATTTAGGTCACTTCTATGTCTTGACTGTTGTAAATAGCACTGCAGTGAAGATGGGAGTGCATGTATCCTTTTGGATTATGCTCTTCACTGGATATATGCCCAGGAATGAGACTGCAGGATCAGACTTAGAAAACGAACTTATGTTTACAAAGGGGTGAAATGTTGGGGAAGGGATAGTCAGAGAGTTTGAGACTGACATGTACACACTGCTATTTTTTTTTCAATTTTACTTATTTATTTATTATTTTTGACTGTTCTGGGTCTCTGTTGCTGCACAGGCTTTCTCTAGTTGCAGCAAGCAGGGGCTCCTCTCTGATTTCAGGATGCAGGCTTCTCATTGCCTTGGCTTCTCACGCTGCAAAGCAGAGGCTCTAGGACACACAGGCTTCAGTTGCTGTGACACATGGGCTCAGTAGTTGTGGTTCCCGGGTTCTAGAGTACAGGTTCAGTAGTCCTGGCACATGAATTTATTTGCTTTGTCATGTGGGATCTTCCTGGACCAGAGATCACAACCGTGCCTCCTGCAGTGGCAGGTGGATTCCTCATCACTGAGCCACCAGGGAAGCCCCATACTGCTATTTTTAAAATGGATAAGTGACAGGACCCACTGCTGTATGGCACAGGAAATTCTGCTCAATATTCTGTAACAACCTAATTGGGAAAAGAATTTGAAAAAGAATAGATACGTGCATATGTGTAACTGAATCACTTCACTGTATACTTCAAACTAACGCAACATTGTTAATCAACTGTACTCCAACATAAAATAAAAAGTTAAAAAAATAGACACAGCCACTTTAGAAATCTGAGTTGATGGGGAGTATATTTCATTCCCTGGAAGATGGTACCTATATATTATAAGCCGTACGTTTTGGGTGCTCAGTCACTCAGTCGTGTCTGACTCTTTGTGACCCAAAGGACTGTAGCCGGCCAGGCTCGTTTGTCCAAAGAATTTTCTAGGTGAGAAAACTGGAGTGGGTTGACCATTCCTACTCCAGGGGATCGTCCCAACCCAGGATTAAACTCACATCTCTTGCATCTCACCTACTGCATTGGCAGGCAGATTTTTACTACTAGCACCACTCGGGAAGCATATACTTTAACCTTTGCTTTGTATCAGTCCTTATAATTTGCTGTCCAATTACTTGTAGTTTTGTAGGGATTTCAATATTGTTTTAAAAAAATTATGTCGATCCAGAATATTTTGTGAATAACACCAATTTGGGGATTGGAAATCACACCTTGTATTTGCTTCTGACCTCGTGGTCTTATCCACATGCATGGCAAATTCCATATTTGACTAGGTTCCATGAAATAGTTACTGATGATTGCAAAAGAGAATTTATTTCATGAAGTCTACCTTGTAAATTTTTATGCATCTGAGAGCAAAATATAAGAGGAATATAAAGTTCAACCAAAGAACATTGTGACTAAGTTTAAAATAAATGTTCTCACTAGGAAAATGAACTTCCCTAAGGTGTATACCCAATAACAGCCTTGTCCTCTTTAATTGTTACCCTTGTTTCTTTCTTTTTAATTGTTACTCCCCCTTTTTTTTCTTTTTAATATGAAAATGTTTTTAGAAAGTGATTGAATCAATCAAATTACATACTTAATATTCTGGAAAAATAAGGAAAGAAAGAAATAAATATTATTTACATTTATTTTTCTAGGTTACAACCACTCATTTGTTAATCATGTTTTCTGTATATTTGCCATTTTATGTACTTTATACTTTGAGTTTCTGTCCTACTATATGTTTCATATAACTCAAGGAAGTCATTAAAAATAGTTCAGGATTTCTTCTCTCTGTGCCCCAAATTAAAAACTTCATGGTTAGACAGCCAAGTTGTTCTGCATTTTGAACTATAAGCAAGGAATAGCACCCAAATGAGTACTGACTGTTTTCCTTACAAGAGTATCCAACAACAGAGGCATCCAACATTAGCATCCAATGTGCAGAAATTGAATGGTTTGATTACATAATATGGGAGAATTGCTCACTACTGTCTGTTCCTGCTGACAGTCCTGATGTTCAGTCTGGTAATGTCCTCAAAGCAATTTTTTTTTTTAAATTCAGTACTTCGATATTAGATGTTAATGTGTTCCTTGTCAATGAGAGGAGAAGCAATGGGACAATTAAGCAAGAATTCAGTCTAGGGGGAGTCAGTGCAAGAAAGTAAGGGTTGAATGAGAAAACCTAAGGTTTGGCTTACTTTTTCTGTCTATTTTGTAAAGATAAATGCAGCATAAAATGCAATAACCTGGACTTTTGCTTTGAAATCAGAATAGCTGAACGGCTGAGGCATTAAACTGCATTTGCTAATTTCTTCTTCTATGGTTATCTTCTCCGTTGATGTCTCTAGAGTGCTTCGGGTTCCCTCTTCATGGAATTCTCCAGGCAAGAGTACTAGAGCAGGTACTCTTCTCCAGGGTATCTTCCTGACCCAGGGATCAAACTTGGGTCTCCCACATTTACCATCTGAGCCAATAGGGAAGCTAGTGTCTCTGTGCAGATCCCAAATATTGACAGTATTAGAGACTGGCTTCTTGAGCCTTATAGAATTAAAAGTATTCCTCTAAATATGCTTAGATTATATTTCATTACCAATTAGAATTAATGTGAAATCTTATTAATGCATTCAGTTATATAATAGTATAACAATCTTTTGCAACATTTTTATAAAATTTAGGAAATATTTTAAGTCTACAGTTTCTCCTTCTCATTGCTCATTTAGGTTAGCTGAATAATATAGAATTATTATATTTTAAAGTCAGATGAGACCCTAGCATTTCTAGGATCTTAGTAAGTGAGACAAACTTGATTTTGAGTTATGGCTCAATTAATGTAACTATGAATTCTGGAAAGATGCATTTCTGCTCAAAGACTTGATTTCTTCATCTTTAAAACTGATAGGTAAGGTGGTATAGCTATTTTGGAAGGCAGTTTCTAAGAAAGCTAAAAGCATACTCAACATATCTAGAAATCACATTCCTTGGTAATTACCAAAATGAAATGAAAACTTACATCCATACAAAAACATGCACACAGATGTTTATAGCAGCTTTTTTTCATAATTGCTAAAACCTGGATGCAATCAAGATGTCCTTCAGTAGGTGAATGAATAAATAAACTGTAGCATATCCCAGCAATAGAATATTATCCAGGTTTAAAAAGAAATGAGCCAGCAAGCCATGGGAGGAAACTTAAGTGCATATTGCTAAATGAAAGAAGCCAATCTGAGAAAGATACCTTCTGCATGATTCCGATTATATGACATTCTGAAGAGGCAGAACTATGGAGACAGTGAGAAGATCAGGGGTTACCAGGGGTTGGGGGATAGGTGAATGGCTAGAGTAACTTTTAGGGCACTGCACTGTTCTGTACGGTCCTATGATGGTGGGAATATGTTATTATTTGTTCAGATCCAAGGAATGCAAAATAACAAGAGCAAACTTTAATGTATTCAACAATGGACATTGGGTGATGATGATGTGTCAGTGTAGATTCATGGACTATAAAAAAAATATACTACTCTGGTTCAGTATGTTGATATTGGGGAGACTGTGGAATTTTAAGAATTCTTTGTAGATTTATAATACCAGTCCTTTGGCAGATGTATTTTTCAGTTTTTTTCCCACTAATCTGTGGCTTGCCTTTTCATTCACTTAACAGTGCCTTTCACAGAGCAAACATTTCAAATTTTTATTAAGTCCACTTTGTTAATTTTTCTTTCTTTCTTTTTTTTTTTTTTTGTTTTACTTTTGGTGTAGTATTTAAGAAGTCATTTCCAAAATTTTCTCCTAGGAGTTTTAAAGTTTTGCATCTTACATGTAGATTTATGATTCCACATTTAATTTATTATTCACATTTTTCCCTTGGATAGAAAAAATTCTTGAAAAATTAGTAGCTACCCAGACAAAATACACAAAATATAGTTTTTCAAAATCAAAAGTAAGATTTTTACAGATTTAAAGTGTTACAAGTTTATTATTGGGAGACACGATAATGCTTGTTTAAGGAGAACTGAATAAAGAAAGAATGGCTAAATAAAATATCTTAGAGAAAAACTGGCTAATGATCTGACAGACTAGTAAAGATGTAAAACTAGGGTATTGTTTTCCATTAAAATTATTTGCATCTCTATCAAAAATTTATTTGCATTCCTATGGGCCAAGAATTACTAGCTTTGCTATCCCTTTTAAACAAACTGAGCAGCTACAGAATTGTAAAATTTCTTAACCAATAGTAAATAGCGAGAGGAAGAAAGATGCACAGTGCTGGAGAATTAGATATCTGCCAGGTACGCTTGGTTCACAATGTCTGAGGACAAGCAATAGTACCTTTTGCCTGTTTTTCAGCTTTTGACTAGTCTTTACTTCACAAAGAAAACTGTTATAAGAGCCTGCTTAAGACTTATGAAAAGAAATATGAAAGCTTCAGTGACTTTCTCTGTGTGTTTTATGTCTATAGAATTATATCTGCATGAATTCTTCAGAATTCCTTTAAGTATAGTTTGGTAAAGAACTAGTTTGGGAATAGCAGTCTTTATGTTTCTTTTGATTGTTGTTAGAACTGTGTCAAATAAGTTTGGGCTGGTTCAAGTCCAATGAAGAATAAATGGCTTTTAGTGAAATTGAGCAAACTTTAAAATTTAACAAACTGACAAAGATTAACAAAACTTGATGATAAAATGATAAGATGAAGGGATAATTTTGACTATTATCTTTGGGGAAGGATAAAAGACAATGAAAGAAAGTAATTTTACTGATATTTTATAACTATAAATTGAGGATAATTTTTAAAAATTATAAAACAGTAAATTCTAAACCTGTAACTTATATAATATTTTACATCAGATATACTTCAATTAAAATTTAAAAAAAATTAGAAAGTAATTCTTTTTGGTTACTAAATTGAAAGCCTAAATCAAATCCCTTATGACTATACAGTTTAAGTGACAAATAGAATCAAGGGATTGGATCTGATAGACAGAGTGCCTGAAGAACTAATGACTAAGGCTCAGGACATTGTACAGGAGGTAGTGATCAAGACCATCCCCAAGAAAAAGAAATGCAAAAAAGCAATATGGTTGTCTGAGGGGGCTTTGCAAAAAACTATGAAAAGAAGAGAAGCAAAAGGCAAAGGAGAAAAGGAAAGATGTATCTATTTAAATGCAGAGTTCCAAAGAATAGCAAGAAGAGATAAGAAAGCCTTCTTCAGTGATCAGTGCAAAGAAATAGAGGAAAAACAACAGAATGCCAGAAACTAGAGATCTCTTCAAGATTCAGAGATAACAAGGGGAAATTTTCATGCAGAGATGGGCACAATAAAGGACAGAAATGATATGGACCTAACAAAAGGAAAAGTTGTTAGCAAGAGGTGGAAAAAATACACAGAGGAACTAAACAAAAAAGGATCTTCATGACCCAGATAATCATGATGGTGTGATCACTCACCTAGAGACAGACATCTGGAATGCGAAGTCAAGTGGCCCTTTGGAAGCATCACTAGGAACAAGGCTAGTGGAAGTGATGGAATTCCAGTTGAGCTATTTCAAATCCTGAAAGATGATGCTGTGAAAGTGCTGTACTCAATATGCCCGCAAATTTGGAAAACTCAGCAGTGGCAACAATACAGGAAAAGTTAAGTTTTCATTCTTATCCCAAAGAAAGGCAATGTCAAAGATGCTCAAACTACTGCACAATTGCATGCATCTCACACACTAGCAAAGTAAGGCTCAAAATTCTCCAAGCCAGGCTTCAACAGTACATGAACTGTGAACTTCAAGATGCTCAAGCTGGATTGAGTAAAGGCAGAGGAACCAGAGATCTTTTGCCAACATCCTTTGGATCATCAAAAAAGCAAGAGAGTTCCAGAAAAACATCTACTTCTGCTTTATTGACTATGCCAAAGCCTTTGACTGTGTGGATCACAACATTCTGTGGAAAATTCTTCAAGAGATGGGAATACCAGACCACCTACCTGCTTCCTAGAAATCTGTATGCAGGTCAAGAAGCCACAGTTTGAACTAGACATGGGACAACATACTGGTCAAATCAGGAAAGGAGTACATCAAGGCTGTATATTGTCACCCTGCGTATTTAATTTATATAAAGAGTATATCATGCAAAATGCTGAGCTGTATGAAGCACAAGCTGAGATCAAGATTGCTGGGGGAAATATCAATAACCTCAGATATGCAGATGATACCACCCTATGGCAGAAAGTGAAGAACTAAATAGCCTCTTGATGAAAGTGAAAGAGGAGAGTGCAAAAGTTGGCTTAAAACTCAACATTCAGAAAACTAAGATCATGGCATCTGGTCCCATCAATTCATGGCAAATAGATGGGAAAACAGTGACAGACTTTATTTTTTTGGGCTCCAGTATGACTGCAACCATGAAATTTAAAGACCTCACTCCTTTAAGAAAAGTTATGACCAGCTTAGCTTATTAAAAAGCAGAGATATTACTTTGGCAACAAAGGTCCATTTAGTCAAAGCTATGGTTTTTCCAGTAGTCAAGTATGGATGTGAGATTTGGACTATATAAAAACCTGAGCACCAAAGAATTAATGCTTTTGGACTATGGGGTTGGTGAAGACACTTTAGAGTCCTTGGATACCAAGGAGAGCCAACCAGTCCATCCTAAAGGAAATCAGTCCTGAATATTTGAAGGACTGATGCTGAATCTGAAACTCCAATATTTTAGCCACCTGATGTGAAGAACCAACTCATTGGAAAAGACCATGATTCTGGGAAAGAGTGAAGGTGGGAGAAGAAGGGGATGACAGAGGATGAGATGGTCGGATGGCATCACTGACTCAATGGACATGAATTTGGGTAAACTCTGGGAGTTGGTGATGGACAGGGAGGCCTTGCGTACTATAGTCCCTGGGGTCATAAAGAGTTGGACACGACTGAGAGACTGAACTGACTGATTTGGCATTTTCCTATTTGTGGCACAAAGCTCCTAAAACCCTTGGAATGCACTAAGTGATAAGAGCAATAAAGGTGTCTTTATTTATGTTAATAAAGTGATTTTGAGGAACAACCCCCTTCAAGGATGCAGGCTGAATGACAGGGCAACCTACCATGTGATTAGAGGGTTTCAGTTCCTCCTCTTTACTTCTGGGAAGGATAGAGGGGCTGGAGGCTGAATTGATTGCCAATGGCCAATGACTTAATCACCTGAGCCTATGAAATATAGCCTCCATAAAATCCCCAAATGATGGGGTTTAGAGAGCTTCCAGGTTGTTGAACCCATGGAGATCTGGGGAAAGGGATGTACCTGGAAAGGGAATGGAAACTCTCCTTATTCTCTGCTTCTCTTCTATCTGGCCATTCCTGACTCATAAAAGTTACATGTAGTCAGTAAAATGTTTCTCTGAGTTTTTTGAGCTACTCTAGTAAATTAATCATGCCTGAAAAGGTTATGGGAACCTCTGATTTATAGCCAGTTGGTCAGCAATACATGTAACAACCTCAGCTTGGATGGATGTCTGACGTCTGAGGAGGGGTTCATGGGAACCTTTAGTTTGTAGCAGTTAGTCAGAAGCACAGGTAAACATCTTGGCTTATGATTGGTACCTGTAGTAGGGGTGGAAAGTGGTAGTCTTGTGAGACTGAACCTTAACCTGTGGAATGTGACGCTATCTCCAGATGTGTGTGTGTGTGTGTGTGTGTGTGTGTGTGTGTGTGTGTTAGTCGCTCAGTTGTGTCCTACTCTTTGTGACTCCGTGGGCTGTATCACTCTTCTGTCCGTGGAATTCTCCAGGCAAGAATAATACTGGAATGGGTTGCCATTCCCTTCTCCAGAGCATCTTCTGAACCTAGGGACTGAACCCAGGTCTTCTGCTTTGCAGACAGATTCTTTACTGTCTGAGCCACCTGGGAAGAACACATCTCCAAGCAGACAGTGTTGGAATTGAGTTAAATTCCAGATTACCCAGTTGGTGTACAGAGAGTTGCCAGTTGGTGTGGAAAAGCCTAAACACACAAACACATACACAGACCCAAGTGGAACTGGGTCCAGAAACCCAAAAGAGCAGTCTTGGTCAAGGTTCTAGTATGCTCACTGGCACAGAGGCATGAAAAATTATGGCAGATTTGGAAAATTATAAAATAAATATAACTGAAGCATAATAGACCTGCAGAGGAATAGTAGACATCAAGTCCTAGAAGTTCACTGGGGACCATATTGTTTGATAGTTTGGATTTTATGCTTTGCGCAATAAGAAGAAGGTGTGACTCTGCAAAGAAATAGATTTATGAATGCCTGTCTTGTGTAGCCTATCTTCAGAAAATCAGCAAGTCCAGAGAGAAGAGAAAAAGTGAGAAAGTTAACAGTATGTTCTGGAATTACTGAGGCCTTTTTTGTTGTAGTTGTTTTCTGTACATACTTTGAAGTAATAGAGGCTTAAAATATTTTGGGTGGGAATTCATTTAATAGAAACAGAAACCATTTTAGTATCCTTTTAATTTCTTAGAATTATCATTGCCCATGCTTGATATTCCACATATTTACTCAGCTCAAATCATTAGCTTTATCTGGGAGCATTAATCATTTTATAGGAAAAAGAAAACCACATTTTTGTACTATACTAATAACTCCCTGCTGTCTTCATGCCCTAATCATGCAAAGAAGGAAGGAGAGAAAGAGGTCTGCAGCTACTCTTTAGAGTGAGCAAGTTTCTCTGGGATTCATTTTCTTCAAGTCAATCAATCTTTGTAAAGCCCACTTTATGGATGAGTCTTTTCACAGTTGTAGTGAAGTTGCTGCTTTACAATATAAAATTTATATATTTCACAGTTTTTATCATTTCCTAATTTATAAGATTTCTATAGTTGTATTAAATAGCTTACATCAATGAATATTTGTTGAATGGAATGCTGTAACGTTATCTTTCTGTATGTTTAGTATAGTCTCATAATCTACATAGTGTTGTTTATAATTAGAATTGTGTTCCATCATTATATATTTTATTTTTCCTTAATGTTGAATCTTCCCTTAATTTCCATTTATGAACCATTCAAATCTAAAATCTAGTCTTTTGGAATCAGAATCTAAAATCTGATGCAATCTATAAGAATTGCTGATAAAAATGCAAAGTTTTATTTTACAAGTTGTGCTATTTAAAAAATATATAAGCAGAATTGACTGTATTTTTTCTTCTTAGTTGTCAATGCCCTTCATTCTCAATGCGTACCTTGTGTGCAACCAGAAATTAACACGAATTCCAGTAGTGGCGCTAGCTGGAAGGAACGCTCCTGTCAGTGCAGGAGACTTACGAGACGAGTTCAAATCCTGGATTGGGAAGATGCCCTGGAGGAGAGCATGGCAACCCACTCTACTATTCTTGCCTGGAGAATCTCATGGACAGAGGAGCCTGGTGGGCTACCGTCCATAGGGTCACACAGAGTCGGACAAAATGGAAGTGACAGCATGCACGCACGCAGAGTATGCTAGATTTGTGTGATTAAAAAAAAAAATGAAGCAAACCCACTAAACTAATTTGATCTGTTTACTTACAGAGAGCCATATCTTAGAAGATGTCAACAAATGTATCATAGCCTTGAGAGACCAGGATGCTGATAATCTAGACCGAGCTGCGGGTGCTATCAGAGGACGGGCAGCTAGAATTGCTCACATTGTCACAGGTGAAATGGACAGTTACGAGCCAGGAGCTTACACAGAAGGTGTGATGAGAAATGTGAGCTTTCTGACAAGTACTGGTAAGTCTCTGTCTTTAATAACAGTGGCTCTCTTCCTAATATTTGCATCTACATAGCTACCAAATATTCTTACATATGGACAGAAAATTTCAGTCTGTGTGGTTTGCTTTGAAATAGATTGCTGTTATCTAATAGGTGCTTAAATCCTGTGGTCGTGTGATTTTAAATGTATCTCTGGGGAGTAAAAATATTCATCAGAGAAAAAGAACTGTGTATAAATATATGCATTCTATAAATTACAGCCTTTAGCCATGTATCAATGTTTAATGTTAGAGCTATTAGATATAACTAGGCCAGATGTGATAAGTATGTTATAGTTTCCAGGCCCTCTTTTAGATTTACAATTGGTGCCCTAGGTTTTTGTTTACTTTGCTTAAGGAGAGCAAACTTGTCCTACATCTCCAGAGAAATGCCTTCTGCTTTATTTCCCAGTCTCTGCAAAACAACATTTTGTTCTTTCACATAATCTTTGATTACTTAAGAAATATGGATCCAAGATTTGTTTTGGTTGTGGCACCCACGTTAATATTTTATGAAATAAGAAAGTAAATGCTTAGTTTCTGAATCACACATTAAATGGGATTCTTATTTTAGCACTGTTAAGAAACTTACAGAAAATTCAAAGAAGCGATTGAATTCTTAAGAATTCAGAAACAATGGGTGCAATTTGAATGAGGACAACCAACTATTTTTATGTCATTATGACAGTAGTTTTACTTGCAAAAAATCCCTTAGGATCTGTGAAAACCTCAGGTTGATTTTTTTTTTATTAATTACTTCATAGCATGAGGTGACCATGGACCCATGATTCCTAAAATACTTGAAATTCTTTATTTAAATCATTGATTCTCCCGAAAGAATTGTTCTTCATGTTAAATATAGGGTGTATTAAATTTGGATGTACATACTTATTTTGAGAAAGTGGTAGAAGGAATGAAGATGGGTGATTTGGGAAAAGAGGAAGCTGCTCCTTGAAATTACTTAACAAACATAAGTAATTATCTTAACCGTCACTGGGGATAGTTCTGAAGAACTGTACCACAAGGTAAGCTCAGTAAAGCCTGTAGGAAACTGATGATTAGTGATGCTCTTTTTCTAGCATGTTGATACAGAAATCATGAATGAATCTGGATGGACAGTTTTCTCACTATGTCTTTAAAAATATTTCTAAAGCAATGAAATGCTTAAGATATACTAAGAAAAGAGGAAGGAGGTGTATCTGCAACCCTCGATAATGATATTTCTAATACTAATTCTTCATAAGTCCCTGGTTTCACAAATAGGGTACACGGTAGTTGCATTATCAATGAGGTATGCTTAAGGATATAATTGTGTTAGAGTAGTTCAGCATCTCTTCCCTAAAATTAAATTTAATTGGTTCTTTCTTATTGTTCAAAACCAAGTATAGCATTATATGGTATTTTTTTCTACCTTCTGGGAATAGAATTGTAAGTAAAAAAAGGAATGCATCAGTGGTTCCCTCTTCAGTCAAGTGAAAAATGCCGTATAGGAAATTAATTAGGTAAAGTCCACCAAGATTGTGTCTACATCTTGCTTCTGTTTTGTAATCATATTGGTAATGTGTTGTGAACACACTCTTATATCCACAATGCCTGTCTGAGGCACTAAATTTACAGTTTCTTTCTCCACAGTGTAGAGTCCGTATCCGCATATGTAAAGAGTAGAAGTGAAAATTCCGAAGTGTCTAGAGTGTGAAATGTGTTGTGGGAACACTCATTCATTATCAATTTTTATCACCTGAAATCAGAAAATAAAAGTGAAACAAAGTTACCTACACATTTAGTTATATTTTTTCAATACCTCTATGATTTATAATGACCTAACAAGATAACTACCAGTGTGGCAGCATTATCATTCAGTCGGAAGAGCGAGAAATCCTTTTTTCTCTAATTAGTTGTGTGTAACTTTAATTGAAATTCTCCAGGTAAATTATGTCCTGTGCCCCAAATACAATAAATATGGAATAATCCTGAGTTATTCTGTGTAAGTCGTATCTTCTTATTAACATAACAATGTAGTTTATGACTTTCCAATTTTGTCATTTTAGTTTTTAAGATAATTTTTGGCTTATCTTATAAAGCTTCTCATTTTGGTTTTATATGTCTAATTTCAAACTTTTCTGCAAAAAGCATTCCTTGAAATTTATCAAAAGCATGCCTCACTAAAGGGAATTCTGAGCAATAAGTTAGATGAGAATGCTAATTAGATCAGTTTGATCTTAACTAAAGCTGAAATATGTGAGGATTTTCTCTCCCAGAGGGATATTGTCTGTGAAAAATACTTCCAACTATTCTATTCTACACAATTAAGTAACAGAAGATGTTCATCTTTGTTTACATCTGCTCATAACTTGGGCTTATTATTTATAAGTAATCATCAAATTAAGTAATTTGAAATGTCATGTTTTATATTATGAAGCCTTAATAGTTCATATTTTAGTAAGTGAATGGTCTCCATATGTGGCCTGCTTTTCTTTTTGTTTCCCTTTTTATACAGTTCTAAGATCTTAACACTTTTTTTCTGAAAATAATAAGGAGCTATTGTGAATTGTTTTTATTACTGAAACTTTCTTATCTTTGCACACTCTGCCTTTAAAGTACTCACATCTATGATGAAACCTAGGCCATACTTATCTAAATCACAAAACATGTTTTTGGAACATTACACCTTTGCTTTAATCACTTTGTGGCTCATTAGCACATTTTCAAGATTTGATGCTCTTCTAAGTGTTTTCTCAGCATTAGGAAGCCCTGTTACATTTCAGGAATTTGCATTGTTCATAAAATCTAGCAGTTGGTTTTCAGTGAAACATAGGCAACATCTGGAGGCTGCATTTCATTCAGACAGAGGCAGAATATTGTAATCTCCAAGAGAAATATTTTATTCTATCCAGTTCTCCCTTTTATTAAGCTTCTCTACCTGTCAGGAATTCCTGAGAGGGGAGAAAAAATATAAGCTTTTTTGTTAAATAACAAGCCTTCTAGATTGCAGTGTGAAAGCTTAGAAGTTACGATTTTCACATCAATTTCAATTCTTTCACACTCGGTTGGGAAAAACCTAAACGAAGAGTGAATTAACATAATATTTTTGTCAGTGACTTATGAACTGTCAAGTCAAAAATGGACTAGACCCAAAGCATCTGTTGCAAACACCCAAACCCCACCTGGTTTCAAAGTCGGCCAGGCTCATGGTCTAAGACACAACAGGCACCCAAGTGAACCTGACCAAGGCCTGGTGGCATCCAACATTGGTACCTCATAGTGCTGGCAAAGAAAGAGTCACTTATCAAGTACTCCTTCAGGCCCAACTTGAATCCTTTCCCTATTAGAATGGAGACTAGTCTTACAGCTGCAGTTTTTCTTCTTAAAGGCAAATGAGACATTTGAAAAGAATTCAGAGCCAATAAATAATTCCAAATTTTTGTTGTAAATTTTTCTTGTTACCAGTTTAAACAACAGATAAACTTTTAAGACAAATTTATCTTGAAAAACATTTTAAAAACTTTAATAGCAGTCAGTAATTCTTATCAACTCCCTTTCCTTTAATACTTTTCATATACAAATAACCTGCATTGTTGGTGCCTAGTTAAAACATGCTACTTTCCTTATGTTGCATCTATATTTTGTAACCTTAAATGGCCATAGAATATAATGCAAATACTTTAGTTCCAGTACTCTTTACCCTCTATAGTTCAGCAGAGTCTAAAAATCAATGGGCCACATACTTGATGTGACCTAGGGAATTTCCATGTATCTAAGTAGGTTTTGACCAACAAAATTTTGTTTTATTTTAAGAATTGTTTTCTAATTTATATGTATATATATATATAATATATATATATTCTATTATATTGTAATTTATATATATATATATTCTAATTCATACACACACACACACATATATATATATATACACATGTCCTGCCTGGTAGCCCCATTGGTAGAGAATCTACCTGTAACACTGGAGACCACCTGCCAGTACAAGAGATGCAGAAACAATCCCTGGGTTGGGAAGAGTTCCTGGAGAAGGAAATAGCTACCCACTCCATTATTCTTGCCTGGGCAATCCCATGGACAGAGGATCCTGGAGGGCTACAGTCCCTGGGGTCTCAAACTTCAATACAACTAAGTGACTAAACCACCGCCACCACCACTATGTATGTGTGTATATATATATATGTATATATTTCTAATTTATATGTATATTATATATTTATAGAATATGCAATAAATATAATTTGTATAAAATACTAAATATACAATAAATAGTAAATAAATTTATAAAATTTATTTTTAATAATTATAAATTATTTATGAATATATATACTTATATATTTCTAATTTATATATATATATATATATAGTTCCAACTTAATGACACATTGTAACAAATGGCAGGGTCTGGCAACATTAGAGCAGAGTTTACTATAGGAATGATAATGGCGCTAAATAATGGCTAGAGCCTAATAGTGTCTTTCTTTTGGTTGAACCTGAGCCATAGTCTCTTTCGTCATATGCTCAGACAGCTTTGCTAGCTTAATTTGTCTGCCTGAATTTTCCAGGCAATGAACTTACCTAAACATGAATTTCTACTTTTTCTCTTCCTAGATTGGGCCAAAACCACCTCTAGATTGGTGCTTTCACAATCACATGGGCATGCCAGGATTATTTCTGCCTTTAGATCTTGTTCATGCCATACCTGTCATTTTGAATATGCATACCCTTTATTTATCATGTTAAATTTTATCCTCCTCCTCCTCTTAAGAAATAGCTCATAGCTCCATGTCCCCTAGAAATCTTTCTTTACTTCCTCTGAAAAAAATGCTGGTCTTGGTCTCATGTGCTGTAGATTTTAAAGGACTTGTCACTTAGTTACATTGTTCCAGTCAGCTATATGTTATGACCTCTTCAAATATATTCATATAGAAATGACTTTTCTCTCTAAACAGAAGTTTAACTATAGGAGAAAAGAAAACTTGTGTCATTTCTCTATGCATCTCTCCCAGAGCCTACTATATAGTGTCTTGCAGGTGCTAGATTAAAACAAAACAGAACAAAAAAACTCTTGAATTGAACCTATATGCTTATGCTATTTCTGTTCTAGCAGTGAAACACTTTTGCCTTCCCTGTCGCCCCTCAAAACTTACAATTATTCTGTGTAACTTTCTCAAATGCCACCACCTTTGCACAGGAGCTTCTCGTTCCCTTTCAGTTAGAATTAATTGCTCCATTATCTGTGTTACCATGGATGAGTCTGTCTTCTAGTTAATGCTTATTTCACGTTGCCTTGTATCATAATCAGCCATTTACATACAAGTTGCTCCCACTGGATTGTAGCATCCTTAATGGCAGGTACCACACTATTTATTTTTATATTTCCCTATTGGAAATATAAAAACACCCAAGTTCTTCTCCTAATTTGAAATTTAAAATTCACTACAAGATAATATACTATGATACATTCTACTACAATTAAGCAAATGAACAAGTTATCTCAATTTGTGGGAAAAAACAAAACTCAAAAGCAGTGGACTTTGTCAAAAGCTGGGGCAGTGAAAAGATCAGGGAAGTGATTGATTACTGTCCAGAGTCAGATGTTAGGTCTTTTCAGAGAACTTGGGGTCAAATTCTTAAAGTGTTCTTTAGCAAGCTTTTGAACAAGGGGTCATGACTTTTGTGTACTCAATTGCTTACCAGAACCATCCTTGAAATGCATCTGTTGAAAGATCCCACTGAACCTAATTTCACTAATAGTTCCAGCAAATCTCTGTGAAGGGTAGCATCCAGGCCTTCAAATTCAGAAACATTTGCTGGCAAAGTCCTTCCCACAGCAGCAGTCTGAAACAGGTCTCTGAATTATGCACTTTCTTACTTTTGACTTTAGCCCTAATCTGACACCCCTAAACACAGTTAGTCAGAGAACATTAATAAGCCACTTCTGTCTGCAGATCACTGGGCCAATCTGGATAACCAGTGTCTTCTTGTTGGTGATGCCAACATCAGAACTTAAACGCCAGTTTAGCCTCTTTAAAGAAGAGTGAGATCCCCTGGCTTTACAAGTGCTTCTTTTGCTGCAGGATTTTGAACTAAGATTGTGAATTGAAGAAAGCAGCCTCTAGAGCTTCTGAAAGAAAAAAACCTGTTTTCTATACAAAGAGACTTGACTTTGAATAGAACCCAGGTCTAGTGGAAGAGGCTGAGGGTACTTCCTTATCCTGCCACTTTAAGTTATTGGAAATATAAACTTGTCAAAAAAAAAGAGAAAAAAGTGCCATAAAAACTGAAATCTCCTATGTGACCTGGGTAATGCAAAGGCTAGTTTGACCTTTTTGCTATGGTTAGATACTAAGAAAGGTACGTGGCATAATCTAAAGCGTCACTGTTTGTAACATCCTTATTAATAAAAAAATAATACAATCTCACACATTGGAAGAAATTTTATTGTCAAGGAAGGAAATGATGTAGAGGACTTAAGGATAGATTTCCAAAAATCATTAAGAGGGGCTGACACATTCCCAAATCTGAAAAATGTAAAATAGGAAACTGTGAAGCTGATACTAAATGCAGGATGTATTATAAATAGAGGAGATGAATTGGCATGGGTTAAAGGGAAGGAGTTGTTGGGAGAGAAAGTGAAGGCTCTGGAGCTGCTGTGTGGATATTCACCATGCAAAGATGTTGTAGGGTTCTTGTATCTTCTTAAACCCAAGAACTCCTATTATCAGCTACAGATGCATGTTCTCCAGGCAAAGAAGGGCATTATCTAGTAAGAGAATTAGGTCATACCTTTCTTCTGGATCCTATTTTCACATACTCTGTAAAAAAAATGAACTCAGAATTATTTTATGGGCCTTTATGTGTCAGGAATAGATAGGATGTAAAATAACTTACATGTAAGAGGTTTAGGAATGAAGTCTTGGTTTCAGTTCTAGACTGCAAACAACAGAATCTAACCATAAACAAACACACAAGCAGAGGAAGGCTAGAGAATAAGCAAACAGACAGACTGCAAGGGATGCTGCATATAGGAACCAGTTGATCATCCCCAAGGAACCTTTGTTTGAGCTGCCATTTCAGACCTCAGTGAACATCTAATGCCATTATTGGCATCATGCCATGATGACACTGGACCCTACAGATGGTACTTTCATTTGCCACCACATTCTAGATACTTCCACCAATGGAATAAATCCAGAGCTAATGCCTGCTTTTGCTTCACTGTCCCTGAATCAACTTCCTGAGCAGACACATCATATGAGCAGGGTTTAAATAAAATGCCAACACCTTGGTAATCAGCAAGGAAGAGAGAGGCAAGTACTGGCCTCTGAGCTTTTGTGGAGATAGATTCTACCTCATAGTTAGATTCTCATCCTGGCATATTTCTCAGCACAAAAAGGGCTTTGGAGTCTGTGAGCAAAGGAAAGTGGGAGTGGTGGGGGGCAGGAGGTGAATAGCGTCAACAAGGGAGTGAAAGGACCCAGAGAAGGGAAATTAATTTTACCAACATGATTGGTCATTATCTATATTGGGACAATGGAAATGCTTCCCCCCATATCACCCAAACAAGAGCACTGCCTTTCAACAGCTTGTTTCCAAACCCATTTCTTTCAGATGGCTTAGAAAATTTAAAAAATAAGCATAAAAGAATGCTTTATGCCTGGTAGTTTTATTAAATGAGATGTTATGACACCACTTTAAATCGAAGTATCTTTCAGAGATGATGTGCCTTAGAGTTTATGATGTGAATGTGATTCTATAACCAAGATAGTGGCAAGATAAACATACAGGTGTCTATGAAATTTTATGAAAAGTAGAAAAATGGACCATTCAGTGGTTTCTTTTTTTCTTTCTTTAACAACAACAATGACAAAATATTAACAGGCCTGTAATCCTACCATATTATTGTTCAAATACTGTAATATTGTACCAAACTGTATCATTTTGTTTGAAATCTAAAGGGATAGGGACTTTGACTTCATTCATTGTAAGTTACTCCATACTAGACATTCTTCATAATAGAGCAGACTAGTGCCCTTCTAAAATCGTAGCATTGAAGATGGCGGAGGAATAGGATGGGAAGACCACTTTCTTCCTCACAAATCCATCGAAAGATCATTTAAACACTGAGCAAATTCCACAAAACAACTTCTGAACACTTGTGGAGGACACCAGACACCCAGACAGGCAGCCTATTGTCTTAAAAAGGAGGTAGGACAAAATATAAAAGATAAAAAGAGAGACAAAAGAGTTAGGGATGGAGACCTGTCCTGGGGAGGGAGTTGTGAAGGAGAAGAAGTTTCTAAACACCAGGAAACCCTCTCACCAGCGGGTCTATGGGGAGTTTTGGAATCTCAGAGGGCAACATAATGAATCAATCTGCATTTCTTTTGATGTTGAATAGTTGCTGTAGACAGCAGGGTTTAGGGGCTTCCTAGGTGACTCAGTGATAAAGAATCCACCTACAATGCAGGAAACAGAGGAGACACAGTTTTGATCCCTGGATCTAGAATATACCCTGCAAGAGGAAGTAGTAACCCACTCCAGTACTCTTGCCTGGAAAATCCCATGGACAGAGGAGCCTGGTGGGCCACAGTCCATGGGTTGCAAAGAGTGGACATGACTGAATGATAGCATATATGCACGCAGCAGAACTTAACTGACAATAGTTTTAGCTATTTCGTTCCCAGGCTCTCCTTCCCAGCTGTCCTGCATGTTCATTTTCTGAGGTTCCTCAAATGTAATTCTGGTTAGGTGGGGGTAGTCCCAATGGACATGATGATATTGCCAAGTATCTGAGACAAGAATGAATGTCAGAAATATAGTATTATGCATTTCTAAGATGTACCGTCCCTATGTTAGTTGCTCAGTCATGTCTGATTCTTTGTGACCCCATAGACTGTAGCCCACCAGGCTCCTTTGTCCACGTAATTCTCCAGGCAAGAATACTGGAGTGGGTAGGCATTCCCTTCTCCAAGGGATCTTTCTGCCCCAGCATCAAACCTGGGTCTCCTACATTGCGGGCAGATTCTTTACCCTCTGAGCTACCAGCAAAGCCTGCACATTTCTTATAGCTATTGCCAAGAGAAGGCAAGAAAGATTGTGTTTACAATTTCAGCAGGCTGACATTTTCAAATGACAGTGTTATCTACAAGCTTTATTAATAGATGAGAATGCTGCTGCTAAGTCACGTCAGTCGTGTCCAACTCTGTATGACCCCATACACGGCAGCCTACCAAGCTCCGCCATCCCTGGGATTCTCCAGGCAAGAACACTGGAGTGGGTTGCCATGTCCTTCTCCAATACATCAAAGTGAAAAGTGAAAATGAAGTCACTCAGTCGTGTCCGACTCTTCAACCCCATGGACTGCAGCCCACCAGGCTCCTCTGTCCATGAGATTCTCCAGGCAAAAGTATTGGAGTGGGTTGCCATTGCCTTCTCCGATAGATGAGAATATTTTCACATAAAGTCCATATGTTAAGTCGTTTGTCATGATTGGGTGAGTTAAAGGTTATTTCATCTCTTGGTGAAGACTGTAAACTTGGAGAATACTTAGGAATATATGTTTTAAATGATAGCCACAATTAGGGTAATGGTCTGGGAATAGAATTAAGTGAAATTAAAAAGTATCTGGAAACACTGATCATGTGTTCAGTTTAACCAGCTCAGTAAGGATATAGTTCAAGAAAAGTCAAAGAGATTTTGTGTGTGCTTAGTTGCTCAGTCACGTATGACTCTGTGAACCATTGAACTGTAGCCTGCCAGGCTCCTCTGTCCATGGTATTTTTCAGGCAAGAATACTAAAATGATTGCCATTTCCTTCTTCAAGGGATCTTCCGAACCCAGAGATCAAGCACACTTCTCCTGTGTCTCCTGCATTGCAGATGGATTCTTTAACTGCTGAGCCACTGGGGAAGCCCAAAAGAGATTTGGGGCAAATGGAAAGTCATTTCCACCATGTGCCCATGTACATTTCTGCTGACATATATTTTCATTTCACATATTAAATTTTCAGCTCATGGTAATTTACAACTTCCTCTTTTGTCAATTACAAAAGAAAGTATTAGTACTTAACAATCCTGTACAATAGCCTAAGGATCTGGGAATAAGTTTCTTCTCCTGGAATGTATTAGTAACCCAGGAGTATCTTAGAAAGTATAATATATTCTGGTGATCATCCACCATTTAATTTTACTGTCTGCCAAAATCTGTAGCAGTTAAAATTAAGTGAACAATTTATGTTATAAAATTTCTCTGCTGATATAAGGATTTTTTAAAGGTATCATTTATTATAAACACTGCTGCCAGCATTTCTTTAAGCTTCCAGATATTCTAAAGTCTATTTTGATTGTAGGTTATAGTGATCTAACAGAGGTTAAAGGCACATTCTTTTATGACTTGCCTCAACATTTTGATGTAACTAGAAAGAAGAATTAGATTACTGATGTTGATTAAAAACCATTTTTGAGGGAGGAAGCAGTAAGGAAGGGAAGAAGTACAAAATATTGTACTTCTCTTACCATCTCCCCTACCTTATTTATTTTCCTTCTATCAACTGCTTCTGTATGTAAATAGTTATTGTTTCTTCATTATTTGTGTTTATTAATACATTCATCCTATTAATGTATTCACAATTACAGTCAAATAATTTTGAGACAAGGGACTAATGATGTGTTTTTTTTCCTGTTTCATCTGTTAAAATTGTTAATAAGAAGGCAGATTCACAAGATGTTTCTACATCACCCCAGTTTTAACATCACTGTTAAAAAACAGTAAAAGAAAATAAAAGGGATTAAGCCCATAATGGCAAGTAGTTGAGTGTTGCCTCATCAGAGAAAAACAAAATACGGTAGAGAGAAAGAAGCTGGAAACATTCAAACAGATGGAAAAGAGTAGCAAATACCTCAATCCAGAGTATGCACAGGCAGTGCAGGCAGTGACCATCTGGGAGGGAGGTTCCACCTCGCATGTTGAGTCACTGAATTCTGGAAAATAATGAAGTAAAAGCCTCACTTTCAGTGAGAACATTAATTTGAACTTAGAATACCATTTTCATCCAAAATGTGTGGCAAAATAAAAACCTTGTTGTATACATAGGAACCCAGAATAGTTAAGGTACTCAAACCCTTTTTTGAGAAATGACTTGATAATATATTCAAACAAAACAAGGGAGGCAAAGCAGAGATAGTGAAATGTGAATAATTCAAATAGCAAATCTAAATAAGAAGTGTAATGAATAAAATGACAAGGTGGAAATCCTCTAGCAGGTCTAGAAAGCAATTGATTCAAATTAGAACAAAATGTCAGAATATTGCAAGAAAAAATAATTCTAAAAGGAGCCTGGAGTACATTTAGACAAAGAAAATTGTTCAGTTGGTCACATGATAAAGAGAGCAACTCACTGTCCTCTCCACAAGATGCCAGTATAACAGTTCCAGCCACTAGCTTAAACTATTGTGAACTTTAGTATGTCATCCCAGAACTTGAAAACTTTGTCTGATTGTATTGCATTCAGTTTATGTTTAATTATTTGTATTTATTTTTTGTCTTTGTCATGTCTTTTGTCATTGTTAGGAAACTAGATTTCATGTCACATGGTAATATTACCTACTATGCTTATTATGAATATGTATATATAAAAGTGACATGTACACACATATACATATATGAATATTTTATACCATTTCTAGCAGTATGTTATATACAGAGATATTATCTTATTATATAATTTATTATATGTAGCATTAATATAACTATATATGTATAGTATGTATGCTATATTGTATACAAAAAGATTGTTTTATACAAAACAAAAAATATTGCTTTATTTTTTGGCCTATGTGTTTAATGGCCTTTATATAAAATAGAGTTACCATACAGAAAGACTGGGACAGATCCATGCTTATCCCCAGGGACATCTGGAAGTCTGGAATTGACTTTGGGTATGACAAAGATGATGGAATAGCTAGTAATTTACAATATAATACATTCTCTAAAGTATGAAGTCCCCCTGGTGGCACCCAGGACCAGCTTATTTACCTTGTTTAGGGATGTATAGATTCATGGCTTACACTGATTTCACTGGTTTCCTATCTTGGTTTGACTATATAACTAGTGGGGCATAAAAGACTGCTAGAATCTTTTGCGTTAACTCTGCTAAAACCAGTTTCTTGCATATATCTTAATGGTTCATAACCCAGAGATGAGGTGCATCCTGCGTGACTAAGAAAAGACTCTGTGTAGGCGTGCCTGCAAATCTCTCAGTCTTGGATGCTGGCTTGCACATTCTTTCTCCTGCTTTGCCGTTTTATCTTGAAAAGGTTTTATCTGAGTTTTTTATATAGAATTTTGCAGACCCTTTAAATTATTCAACCTTGTATAGTTGTTGCAGTCATAATTCATTTATTTATAAAAGAAATGTATTTGAAGATACCAAGAAGAAGAAACACTCACTCCCACATCTACCTTTATCATACAGAATAAGGCAATGGGCAAATAGTTATATTTGGTTTGGTTGTTAACTGATTTTTTTTTTTCTGGAAATGCTATACCTCATTTTTAATCCAATTGTTTCTTGACATTATATCATCATATTAATGTATCATAGGAAATACAAATTCTGAACAACATTATGCCTTGAAACCCAGGCATGTCTCCCATCTTCTGGTTTCATTTATTCACTCATTCATCAAGTATAAAGCACTTCAGTCAGTTCAATTCAATAGCTCAGTCAAGCCCAACTCTTTGGGTTCCCAAAGACAGTAGTATGTCAAGGCTCCCTGTCCATCACCAACTCCCAGAGGTGCTCAAAGTCATGCCCATCCAGTCGGTGATGCCATCCAACCATCTCATCCTCAGCTATTCCCTTCTCCTCCTGCCTGCAATCTTTCCCAGCATCAGGGTCTTTTCCAATTAGTCAGTTCTTTGCATCCGGTGGCCAAAATACTTGAGTTTCAGCTTCATTTTTTTTTGACATGTCCTCAGTAAGGTTTCATAATCAGATATTTTGTGGCCAAAGGTATTGGATCATGCTTTTCTTCATCAGACATCTTTCTAAGCCCTGAAACTTCAGTGGCTAAACTTTCATTTGATTTAGAATTACTGACTCACATAATACATATCAAGAGTGAATGGACCAACATTTCTTATCAGTACCAACTTAGTCTTTTTTTTTTCTTCTTCTTATCTAGTCTATTTTATTTATTTTTATTTTTAAATTTTCTTTACTTTATTGTTTTGGTTTTGCCATACATTGACATGAATCCGCCATGGGTATACATATGCTCCCCCTCCAGAACCCCCCACCTCCTCCCTCCTGATTCCCTCCCCCTGGGTCATCCCGGTGCACCAGCCCCGAGCATCAAAACCAGGCTGGCGATTGATTTCACATATGATAATTAACATGTTTCAATGTCATTCTCCCATATCATCCCACCCTTGCCCTCTTCCACAGAGTCCACGAGACTGTTCTATACATCTGCGTTTCTTTTGTCTTTTATGACGTTTCCTCCAGTTTTTTGATCCTTCTACAAATGACCATTTCACGACTCTGCCCCCTTAAAAATTCAGAACTATAGCAAAGCTTATTCTCTCTGTATCAGATTTCTATTGCTAAATTTAAAAGAAAAAATATTACCTTAAAGGTTAGCAAATTGAGACAACAAGCATTTACTGTCCTCTGGTTTCTGAGATCAAGAATCTGGGAGCAGCCTAGCTGGGTAGCTCTCTCTCAAGGCTTCTCGTGAGGTTGCAGAGTCTTGCTGTTGGCCTGGGATGCCCTCACCCAAGTCGCAGCCAGGGCTGGACTTGCTCACATGGCTTTTGGCAGAGGGCTTCAGTCTCCTGCCACATGGGCCTCTCCATGTGCTGCCTGAGTATTCTCCCAACACGGCACCCGTCTCTCCTCGGAGCCGGCAATTCAAACAAGGCAGAGAATGAAGGAGAAAGGGAGACTCTAGGATGGAAGCAAATGGTTTTGTATAACCTAACCATTTCTGAAGTGGTCTACCAGCATTTTTGCTATATTCAATTTGTTAGAAGGGCATTACTAACTCCAGTGGATTCCTAAATTACTTTAAAGGCAGAGTATGAATATTCGGAGCAAGGTCACTGAGCCATTTTACAGACTGCTTACCACAGCTTCTGAGTGTTTTATGTTCTTGGATATGCTCAGTCTATTTCCATGTCCACGAACAGTAGACATGGAAATGCTTTCTGGTCTAACATCTAATTTTGGAAACATAACAAAGAACCTAGCATACAGGAGATGATAAATATATACTCAGTGGATGAATGTATAGTACAATGCACAGCTCACTGGGGAACTTTAACAAATTTGACAAAGCATAACAATTAGAAAAAGGAGTGTTATCCATGGCTAAATTTCATGCTCTATACTTTTATATCCTTAGAAACATTGGGGGCAGGTTCACAAATGTTCTTCTAAATATCATTTTATGTGCCATGGTAAGGGTGAAAAAGTATAAAATAGGGAATTTGAAAATCAAACGTTTTTGATATTTTTTTTTTGCCACAATACAATTGCCCTTAAACTATATGGATGCTATCTATCTCTTCAGCTGCTGTAGGAAAAAGTTAACTAGAAGGTGTCCAGTATTCCTATGCTCTAACTTTTTTTTTGTTTAATCTAAGCCATTTGTTTGCATTCTGCATTTGATATGCACTAATAGGTTTACTATCTAGATGATTTCAAGTTCTCAAAATCCTACATAAGTCCTAATCCTGATAAAATTTATTCTCCATAAATGCTTTCACTTCCATTAAAATTTTTATGACATGGGTTCATCATTTTGTATCTTTTCTTCAAATTAAAATCATTTTGAAAAGAAAATATTTGAAAAATTAAAATTATAAGCAGCCTAAGGAATAGCAAAGGATGTTTCTATTTAACATTTAGTAGTTCAGCCTAATTCTACTTTTAAAATGTATTGATATTTTATATTCTTGAGTAATATGGGCTTCTTTGGTGGCTCAGATGGTAAAGAATCCATGTTCAGTACAGGAGACCTGGGTTCATTCCCTGGGTTGGGAAGATCCCCTGGAGAAGGGAATGGCTACCCACTCCAGTAGTCTTGCCTGTAGAATTCCTTGTACAGAGGACCCTGACGGGTTACAGTCTATGGGGTCGCAGAGTCGGACATGCCTGAGTCTTTCCCTCATTCATGCTTAAGGAATACAGTGGTACAAGACAAACAGTGTATTTTTATCCCGAAAGAAAAACAATAAAATCCAAGTCATCTGATGCGTCTGAGATTATAAAGGCATTTATTTAAAGAAGTTTTTCTTCTTTTCAGAAACAGTAACTCTTTTAGAGAATTAGAAAGGAATCAAGAACATCTAATGAATATGCAGTCACTTTAATGACAGTTTAATATTTTTAAAAGTGAAAAGCAAGTTTGAGAGCATTTCTGTATGCAAAGCCTATGTGTTTTTGTAAACAAAATTTTTTTTCACACAAATCTCACAGAAAAGATATTTGGAGAGACTCTAAAACTTAGAAATTATCAAATTAGTTTTAGATAATTGTGTGTATCATTGAGATTCTTCATGGCAGAAACTGATTTGAGCAAACCAGTAGCTTCTAACTCTTTGCAAAAACAGCATATTATCACATAAATTTCTTCTGATCAAGGGATAATAAACTTTTAATCAAAATGTGCACCTGATGCAATGATAGGATGCCATTTAAAACTTTATTAATGGAAGAAAAGGAAAAGTGAAAGAAGACTATTAAGGTAAATGACAGTAAAGAAGACCATGATAATGGTTAGTTTAAAATGCCCTTTAGAAACGAGCCTCTAATGCTTTTCTCTCTCTTTCTTATAAGGTAAATAGCAGTCCAAAAAAATTAATTTAATCTGATTTTCAGTTAATCTCATATTTTAAATCAAACTTAATGATAGCTTTGTTATTTGGCTATCAATCTGAACACTTATCTGGATTATTTTTCATTTATGGGCAACATCTATTTCCCACCGGAAAATGGGGAAGACTGCCCTTCAAAATGCTATTCCTCCTGTAATGAAGACACACAAATGATTGGATATAAAATAACCTTCTACTTGAAGATTTCCCCGTACACAGGCAGGAACAGGAAGCCCCCATTTTCAGTGTACAGCTCCTGAAGAAGTTAAAGTTGTGTGATAAGAGAATAAGAGGTTGATCAAATTCAAAAAAAAAAAGAAAGAAAGAAATAAAATCCTTTACATATAAGTATAGTGTTTTAAAAATACTCAAAAATGCTCTACATACAATAAGATGATAATGCTTATATACAGTAAAGTGATAACAGAATGACACGTAATTAAGTCACAAGTAGGAAATCAGTTTAGTAAATCTAACTGAGCCACACTGATCCTCAAGCACTGAACCTAACAAATACTGAATGAAGAAAATAAAAAGACAACATTTTTCCTCTCTAGAAGCATAAATGTGCTCTGGTTTAATGCATAAACAATTATAATATAAAATAAAACAGAAAAGTATACAATATCTTGTTCTTGATATTGTCTGGGAGTGGTTAGATTCAGAAATTGGGATGTTACAAATCTAGAAAATTGAGAAAACTACCCTAAAGTTATATATTTAAGCAATCAAAAAATTTTTATCAGTTATATCACATAGTTACAAAAGATCATTAAACCCTGATATTCTCAGAAAATGATGAGGCCTAATTTGGATATCACCAGCTTTTCTTATGCATCCTTATGAAATGAGAGGTTAATCAACTCTTTTTTTAAAATTATTTTATTTTTTATTGAAGGATAATTGCTTTACAGAATTTTGCTGTTTTCTGTCAAATCTCAACATGATCAGCCATAGGTTTACAGGTATTCCCTCCTTTTAGAAACTCCCTCCCATCTCCTGCCCCATCCCATCCCTCTAGGTTGATACAGAGCCTCTGTTTGAGTTTCCTGAGCCATACAGCAAATTTCTGTTGGCTATCTGTTTTATATCTGGCAATGCAAGTTTTCATGTTACACTCCTCACATCTCCCATTTCCTCCCCTCTCCCCATGCCCATAAGTCCATTCTCTATGGCTGTTTCTCCGTCATTGCCCTGTAAAAAAATAAACCATTTTTCTAGATTTCACGTATATGCATTAGAATACAGAATTTATCTTTCTTTTCTGACTCATTTCACTCTGTATAATAGGTTTTACATTCATTCACCTCATTAGAACTGACTCAAATATGTTCATTTTTATGGCTGAGTAATATTCCATTGTGTATATGTACTACTTCTTTATCTATTCATCTGTTGATAGATATCTAGATTGCTTCCATATTCTAGCTATTGTACATAGTGCTGCAATGAACAATGGAATACATGTATCTTTTTTCAATTTTGGTTTCCTCAGGGTATATGCCTAGGAGTGGGATTGCTGGATCATATGGTGGTTTTTGTTCCTAGTTTTTTAAGAAATCTCCATACCATCTTCCATAGTGGCTGTATCAATTTACATTCCCACCAACAGTGCAAGAGTGTTCCCTTTTCTCTCCAGCATTTATTTGTAGACTTTTTAGTGATGGCCATTCTGACCAGTGTGAGGTGATATCTCATTGCGGTTTTTGTTTGCATTTCTCTAATAATGAGTGAGGCTGTATATTGTCACCCTGCTGATTTAACTTATATGCAGAGTACATCATGAGAAACACTGGGCTGGAGGAAGCATAAGCTGGAATCAAGATTATAGGGAGAAATATTAATAATCTAAGGTATGCAGACAACACTACCCTTATGGCAGAAAGTGAAGAGGAACTAAAAAGCCTCTTGATGAAAGTGAAAGAGGAGAGTGAAAAAGTTGGCTTAAAGCTCAACATTCAGAAAACAAAGATCATGGCATCTGGTCCCATCACTTCATGGCAAACAGAGGGAGAAACAGTGGAAACAGTGTAAGACTTTATTTTGGGGGCTCCAAAACCACTGCAGATGGTGATTGCAGCCATGAAATTAAAAGGTGCTTACTCCTTAGAGGGAAGGTTATGACCAACCTAGACAGCATATTGAAAAGCAGAGACACTACTTTGCCAACAAAGGTCCGTCTAGTCAAGGCTATGTTTTTTCCAGTAGTCAAGTATGGATGTGAGAGTTGGACTGTGAAGAAAGCTGAGCACCAAAGAATTGATGATTTTGCAGTGTGGTGTTGGAGAAGACTCTTGAGAGTCCCTTGGAATGCAAGGAGATCCAGCTAGTCCATCCTAAAGGAGATCAGTCCTGGGTGTTCTTTGGAAGGACTGATGTTGAAGCTGAAACTCCAATACTTTGGCCACCTGATGCAAAGTGTTGATTCATTGGAAAAGACCCTGATGCTGGGAGGGATTGGGGATGGCCGAGGATGAGATGGCTGGATGGCATCACCAATTCAATGGACATGAGTTTAGGTAAACTCTGGGAGTTGGTGATAGACAGGGAAGCCTGGCGTGCTGTGATTCATGAGGTCGTAAAGAGTCGAGCGACTGAAATGAACTGAATAATGAGTGATGTTGAGCATCTTTTCATGTGTTTCTTAGCCATCTGTATGTCTTTTTTGGAGAAGTGTCTGTTTAGGTATTTTTCCCACTTTTTGATTGGGTTTTTTTGTTTTTCTAGTATTGAGTAGTATGAGCTGCTTGTATATTTTGGAAATTGATCCTTTGTCAGTTGTTCATTTGCTATTATTTTCTCCCATTCTGAGAGTTGTCTTTTCACCTTGCTTATAGTTTCCTTTACTGTGCAAAAGCTTTTAAGTTTAATCAGGTCCCAGTTTTTTACTTTTGTTTTTATTTCCATTACTCTAGGAGGTGGGTCATAGATCAAGTCTTCTGCCTATGTTGTCCTTTAAGAGTTTTTTAGTTTCTGGCCTTACATTTAGGTCTTTAATTCATTTTGAGTTTATCTTTGTGTGTGGTGATAGGAAGTGTTCTAATTTCATTCTTTTACATGTAGCTGTCCAGTTTTTCCAGCACCATTTATTGAAGAAGCTGTCTTCACCCCATTGTATATTCTTGCCTCCTTTGTCAAAAAATAAGGTGCCCATAGGTGCATGGGTTTATTTCTGGGCTTTCTATCTTGTTCCATTGATCTGTATTTCTGTTTTTGTGCCAGTACCATACTGGCTTGATGACTGTATCTTTGTAGAATAATCTGAAGTCAGGAAGCGTGATTCCTCCAGGTCTATTCTTCTTTCTCAAGACTGCTTTGGCTACTCAAGGTCTCTTATGTTTCCGTATGAATTGTGAGATTTTTTGTTCTAGTTCTGTGAAAAATGACATTGGTAATATGATAGGGATCACAATGAATCTGTAGATTGTGTTTGGTAGTATAGTCATTTTCACAATATTGATTCTTCCTACCCAGGAAAATAGAATATATCGCCATCTGTTTTTGTCATCTTTGATTTCTTTCATTAGTGTCTTATAATTTTCTGTGTATAGTTCTTTTGTCTCCTTAGGAAAGTTTATTCCTAGATATTTAATTCTTTTTATTGCAATAGTGAATGGATCGATTCCTTAATTTCTCTTTCTGATTTTTCATTGCATTTCATAGAAATGCAAATGATTTCTGTGTATTGATTTTATATCCTTCAACTTTGCTAAATTCACTGATTAGCTCTAGTAATTTTTTTTAGGGTTTTCTATGTACAGTATCATGTCATCTGCAAACAGTGGGAGTTTTACCTCTTCTTTTCTGATCTAGCTTATTTTATTTCTTTTTCTTCTCTGATTTCTCTAGTTAGGACTTCCAGAATATGTTGAATAATAGTGGTCAAAGTAGATACCCTTGTCTTGTTCCTGATCTTAGGGGGAAATGCTTTCTGTTTTTCACCATTGAGATTAATGTTTGCTGTAGGCTAATCATTATGGCCTTTACTATGTTGAAGTAGGTTCCTTCTATGCCCATTTTTTTAATAGTTTTAATTATAAATGGGTGCTGAATTTTGTCAAAGGATTTTTCTGCATCTATTGAGATAATCATGGGTTTTTATCTTTCAATTTGTTAATATAGTGTATCACATTGACTAATTTGTGCATATTGAAGAATCCTTGCATTCCTGGAATAAACCCAACTTGATCATGGTATATGAGATTTTTGATGTATTTCTGAATTGTTTGCTAAAATTTTGTTGAGGATTTTTGCATCTATGTTCATCAGTGATATTGGCCTGGAGTTTTTTTTTTTTTTTTTTTTTTTGTGGTGTCTGTCTGGTTTTGGTATCAGGGTGAACGTGGTCTTGTAGAATGAGTTTGGAAGTGTTCCTTCCTCTGAAGTTTTCTGAAAGAGTTTTAGAAAAATAGGCATTTGCTCTTCTCTAAATGTTTGAAAGAATTCTCCTGTGAAGCTAGGGCTGGGCTTTTGTTTTTTGGGAGATTTTTGATGACAGCTTCAACTTCAGTGCTTGTAATTGAGTTGTTCATAATTTCTATTTCTTCCTGGTTCAGTATTGGAAGATTGAAATTTTCTAATAATCTGTCCATTTCTTCCAGGTTATCCATTTTATTGCCATGTAGTTGTTCATAATAGTTTCTTATAATCCTTTGTATTTTTGCATTGCCTCTTGTAACCTCTCCTTTTTCATTTCTAATTTTGTTGATTTGATTCTTCTCTCTTCTTTCTTGATGAGTCTGGCTAAAGGTTTGTCAATTTTGTTTATCTCCTCTAAGAAACAGTTTTTAGTTTTATTAATCCTTACTATTGTTTCTTTCATTTCTTTTTCATTTATTTCTTCTCAGATCTTTTTTTTTTATTATTAGTTTTGCCATACAATGACATGATATCGCCATGGGTTTACATATGCTCCCCCTCCAGAACCCTCCTCCCTCCTCCCTCCCCCCGGGAAATCTCAGTGCACCAGCCCCAAGCATCAATCCTGGGCTGGCGATTGATTACACATATGATAATTAACATGTTTCAATGCCATTCTCCCATATGATCCCACCCTTGCCCTCATTCACAGAGTCCACGAGTCTGTTCTATACATCTGCATTCCTTTTGCTGTCTCGCATACAGGGTTCTCGTTACCGTCTTTCTAAATTCCATATATATGCGTTAGTATACTGTATTGTTGTTTTTGCTTCTGGCTTACTTCACTCTGGATAATGGGCTCCAGTTCCGTCCACCTGAGTAGAACTGATTCAAATGAATTTTTTTAATGCTGAGTAATATTCCATTGTGTATATGTACCACAGCTTTCTTATCCATTCGTCAGTTGATGGGCATCTAGGTTGCTTCCATGTCCTGGCTATTGTAAACAATAATGAACATTGGGGATCCACAGTCATTAAGACAGTATGGTACTGGCACAAAGACAGAAATATAGATCAATGGAACAAAATAGAAAGCCCAGAGATAAATCCACGCATCTATGGACACCTTATCTTTGACAAAGGAGGCAAGAATACACAATGGAGAAAAGACAACCTCTTTAACAAGTGGTGCTGGGAAAACTGGACAGCCACTTGTAAAAGAATGAAACTAGAACACTTTCTAACACCATACACAAAGATAAACTCAAAATGGATCAAAGATCTAGGCATAAGACCAGAAACTATAAAACTCCTAGAGGATAACATTGGCAAAACACTCTCTGACATAAACCAAAGCGGGATACTCCATGACCCACCTCCCAGAATATTGGAAATAAAAGCACAAATAAACAAATGGGACCTAATTAAAATTAAAAGCTTCTGCACAACAAAGGAAACTATAAGCAAGGTGAAAAGACAGACTTCAGAATGGGAGAAAATAATAGCCAATGAAGCCACGGACAAACAATTAATCTCAAAAATATACAAGCAACTCCTGCAGCTCCATTCTAGAAAAATAAACGACCCAATCAAAAAGTGGGCCAAAGAACTCAACAGACATTTCTTCAAAGAAGACATAAAAATGGCTAACAAACACATGAAAAGATGTTCAACATCACTCATTATCAGAGAAATGCAAATCAAAACCACAATGAGGTATCACTTTACACAAGTCAGAATGGCTGCAGTCCAAAAATCTACAAGCAATAAATGCTGGAGAGGATGTGGAGAAAAGGGAACTCTCCTACACTGTTGGTGGGAATGCAAGCTAGTACAGCCACTATGGAAAACAGTGTGGAGGTTCCTTAAAAAACTGCAAATAGTCCTGCCATATGACCCAGCAATCCCACTGCTGGGCATATACACCGAGGAAACCAGAATTGAAAGAGCCACGTGTACCCCAATGCTCTTCTCAGATCTTTATGATTTATTTCCTTCTACTAATTTGGGTTTTCTTTTGTTCTTCTTTTCCAGTTGTTTTAGATGTTAAATTAGGTTTTCTATTCAATGTTTTCTTGTTTCTTGAGGTAGGATTGTATCGCTATAAACTTCCCTCTGAGAACTGCTTTTGCTGCATCCCATAGGTTTTGAGTTGTTGTGTTTTCATTGTCATTTGTTTCTAGAAATTTTTGATTTCTTCAGTAACCTGTTGGTTATTTAGAAATTTGTTGTTTAATATCCATGTGTTTGTGTTTCTTACACTTTTTTTTCTTGTAGTTGATGTCTAGTCTCATAGCATTGTGGTCAGAGAAGATGCTTGATATGATTTCAATTTTCTTAAATTTACTGAGGTTCAATTTGTGACCCAAGATGTTATCTATCCTGGAGAATGTTCCATGTGAACTCTGCATTTGGATGGAATGTTCTGAAGATATCAATGAGATTCATCACATCTAATATATCATTTAAGACTTGTGTTTCCTCATTAATTTTCTGTTTGAATGATCTGTCCATTGGTGTAAGTGGGATGTTAAAGTCTCCTTCTATTATTGTGTTACTGTCAGTTTCTCTTTTTATGTCTGTTAGTGTTTGTCTTATGAACTGAGGTATGCCTACATTGGGTGCAAAGATATTTTACAGTTCTGTCTTCCTCTTGGATTGATCTCTTGCCATTATGTAGTATCCTTCCTTTTAATATTCTTTGTATTTAGTCTTTGTTAGTGTGACCAGTATGTGTCTTGGCATGTTTCTCCTTGGGTTTATCCTATAAGGGACTCTGTGCTTCTTGAATTTGATTCACCATTTCTTTTTCCATGTTCAGGAAATTTTCAACTATAATCTCTTCAAAAATTTTCTCTGAGACTATCCTCAGTTCTTTTCATTCTTTTTACTTTATTCTGCTCTTCAGGAGTCATTTCCACCATTTTATCTTCCACCTCATTGATTCGTTCTTCTGCTTCAGATATTCTGCTATTGATTTCTTCTAGAGTATTTTTAATTTCAGTAATTGTGTTGTTTGTCTATGTATGTTTATTCTTTAATTCTTCTGGGTCTTTGTTAATTGATTCTTGCATTTTCTCCATTTTGCTTTCAAGGTTTTTGATCATCTTTACTATCATTATTCTGAATTCTCTTTCAGGTAGTTTACCTCTTTCCTATTCATTTATTTGGACTTCTGTGTTTCTAGTTTGTTCCTTCATTTGTGCAGTATTTCTCTGCCTTTTCATTATTATTGTTATTTTTTTTAACTTATTGTGTTTGAAGTCTCCTTTTCCCAGGCTTCAAGGAAAGTTGAATTCTTTCCTTGAGGAAGGTTGAATTCTTTCTTCCTTTTGGTTTCTGTCATCCTAAGGTTGGTCCAGTAGTTTGTGTGAGCTTTGCATAGGGTATGATTTGTGCTGAGTTTTTGTTTGTTTGTTGTTTTTCCTCTGATGGGCCAAGCTGAGTGAGGTTGTAATCCTGTCTGCTGATGATGACTGAGTTTGTATTTTTGTTTTCTTTGTTGTTTAAATGAGGCATCCTGCACAGGGTGCTAATGGTGATTGGGTGATGCTGGGTCTTGTATTCAAACGTTTTCTTTGTGTGAGTTCTCACTGTTTGATACTCCCTATGGTTAGTTCTCTGGTAGCCTAGGATCTTGGAGTCAGTGCTCACACTCCAAAGAATCAGGGCTTGGTCTCTTAGCTTTGTGCTCTCATTCCTCAGCCTTTGGGGTCTGCTTCATGATGCTGATATAGCTGCCTTCACTAATGCCTACCATGTAGATGCCTCTTAATCAATTCTTAATTCCTATCCTTAACCAACCCCTTCCACTCATCCGATCTCCATCCATAATAAAAAAGAAAAGACAGCTTTAAACCTCAAAAGAAAATATAACTTTCCCTCTTCTGTTCCTTCTTTCCTACCTCTTATTTATCAATATATATCTATACAGAGCCTATAAATCTATAGCTTTTTGACATATAAATGCCTAGAGATTACACAATCCCTTCTGCTTTTTATGGCAAGAATATAAGGAAGGATTAAGCTTCCTTTGCTTACTTTTTCAGTCAAAACTTCTTTGCTTTTTACTTACTTTAAGTATAGCATTAAGCTAACTCCTGGAAAGGAGAGCTTGATCCACATCTTCCAGGTGTTCAACTGTGGTTGGGGAAATATTAATAGTAGGATTATTTTAGGATATAATCAGAAATACATTCACAAACCAAGTTTAAGCCTTTTATTTTTCTTTTTACTCCTTTTTTCTCTTTTCAACTGCCTAAGCAAACAAAACCTGAAGTTTCCTGAAGTATTCTTCTGCAACCAAGTTTTACCTCCTGAGATTGACCTTCAGTTACCCTTTTCCCCTGTTATAGAAACTATCTATGGGCTGACTCATTGCCAGTTCCTCCTACCTCCTCCCTGACTCCTTTTTTTTTTTCTCATCAACCTCTGCAATCCAGAGGGAAACAAAGTAAAGCAAGTAGGACATTTTACTTTTGCTTGGTTGTTCCCCTCACAGGATGAGTGGGCAGATTCTGACCTGCCTTCTATCCGAATTTATGTGGGTAACTCTACTTTCATGTCCTTTTCTGTGAGGCAGAATAATGTGTCACACTACTTCATTCTCCCTCAGGCAAAAACCATAACTCAATTCTCTGTGTATGAAAAAGACAAACACGAGACAACAATATTTTTTGTGTGTAAACCAATAGATGTCTGCTTCAACAGAGTGTACTGTGCAACCAACAGCCTAAGGAAGACTTACAAATATAGTATTTCAAAATATGTATTTGAACCTACAAATTTGCAATGGTACCAATTTATGTCAGCCCTAAGACAGTCACTAGTTTTACAAAGAAAATGGGTCTTATCTCTTAGCAATCACAATTAGGAAACTACTAAAAATATATATATCATGAGCCTTAAAATAAGATTATTTTCAATCATTAAAATACTTTTCTGAGGGATTTTTAATGGTACTGGCATATTTTCAGAATATATGATTGAGAGGCAGAAAGTAGGATACAAATGTAGAGAAGGATATAAAGTAATTTTTGTTACTTGACTATAAGAGCTCAGGAATCATATTTCCTACATTCAAATCCCAAACTCCACTTCCTGCTGTTCTTTCACCTTGGGCAAGTTACTTTTTATGTCTCAGTCACACTTTTTTTTATCTGAAAAATTAGGGGAAATAAGAGTAATAATGTGTATATTTTGAATGGGATATAGCAGGATGCTTGGCATGTAATAAATTCTCCATAAACAATAATTGACATTGGAGTGGCCATCGTGATCATGGCATCCTTAGGGAGATTTAATTTTCAGATGCGTGACTTGTAGAAGATTCATTGAATTCTGCTATAAATAGCAGATGAGATTGCTGGGACTGTGTACAAAATCATAAACAATATATTTTCTGTTTTTGTTTTATTTTCAGAGAAAGTAATAGTCTTTACAAAGAATCTGATATCATATATTAATTCATATTTACTTGGGAAATCACTAAAGAATGGCTGTTTACTGTCGAGTTAGCAGAGGATTGTTATCTAAAGACTATTTTATTTTTAATGAAAATCCTGAATCTTTCCCACAAAGTCTTGAAAAGCCCTTCTGTGGATAGACAGGCTTTGTTTTCTTCTAGAGTACACTGAGTAAAATCTCAAAAGGGGAACTGTGTAAATAGTGTAAAATTCAGTATACTCAAAGACCAAACAAATTCCTCCAACTTGTGTTTAATAAATAAATCATCCAGTCACTCAAATCTCTTGAGTTGACATTGATTCTTTCCTTTATTGCCCTGAAATATAGGGAAAATAAACATTTTCTGATTGATCCTAAACAATTTCTCCAACACACTTTCCCGTTTCCCATCCTCTTTCAATATGAGCAGGAATCTCTTCCTGTATTTTTTTTTTTCCCCTAGAATTGCTTTTGGAGTCATTTTCTATTCATTGATACATAAACAGGAAATGTCTCTCTTGCCCTCACCTAAATAAATTTGTTCAATACTCAGTTCCTTGATGGGGAAGAGACGTCACGTCTAAGCTTCACCTTTTGTTTGTGTGCAAAAGCTAGGCACTATAATCAGTTTCTCTCTTTCTCAAAGAAAATTGAATGCTCCTGTTATTTGCTTAAGAATAACAGCCAAAAGAGAGCAAGCTCCCTACCATCTCTCTGTCCCAAATATTTCCCCCATGATTCTTCTCTCCGTGTGTAGCCTTAAGATTCTTTCAGTGGAACAGCTACAAATGCTCACAACAGAGCCAATTAAGGCACTTTGAAGTACAGCACAAGAAACGGTATATTGCAGTTACTCAGACATCACAGTCTCAAAAATATAACTGATTTATGTCTTCTAGCCAGAGCAATTTACACTAAAAACACAGTACTATTCTATACACTGAATGTCACAATTCTATACCACCAGTGTAATATATTTACTATGGTAGAGGAAATGTGGCTTCCTGGGAGGTTGAATAGTATCAGTAACTGTCCACTCAGGGCCTCTTCTTCTGGCCATTAGCAGTGTGGAAATGATTTCTACGGAAAGGCTACTTTTAGAGATTATTGTGATAATGCAATTTTTTAAAGATCACAACTATTGAAAAACAAAGTTAGTATGATTGTGGAATTTGTGAATGGCTCTGGAAAGAATAACCTGCCTTTTATTTTCTGTTATGAGCCACTGTCTGATGATTTATCTTTCTCTAACTAGGCGTATTTGTTATCTATTGCTGAGTAACAATATTACAACATTATGAGCTTAAAACCATACAGTTTAGTACCTCACAGTTTTTGTGGGGCAGTTATCCAGGCAAGACTTAACTGGATCCTCTGCTTGGATTATTATATTAAAATACAAATCAAGGTGTCAGACAAGGTTGTGGCCTCATCTCAGGCTTGACTAGGGAAAAATCCTCTTTCAAAATCATTCAGGCTACTGGTAGAATTCAGTTCCTCATGGTTGTAGAACTGAGGGTTTCAATTTCTTTTTCTTGGCTCTCTGTCCACCAGAGGACACTCTCAGTTCTTACTGTGGAATTCTACGCAACAGGTGACTTCTCAAAGTCAGAAATAAAAGGACACTCAGCAAGGCAAGTGCTATAATCTTATATAATATAACCTCATAATCGTGTGTACATAATCACATATGTTCCATCAACTTCCCCATTTTATTGGTTATAATCAAGTCATCGTTCCTACATAAACTCAAGGTTAGAGTATTATGGTGGACAACTTAAACCTCTGTTGGACATACCAGGGAAATACTTTATAACTTTTAATAAGATGCTTACCTGAATTTAGTGAAACAAGTTGATGGGCTTAGAGTAGTTAATTCCTAGAGACTTTAATGGAGTAGAAAGCAATGTTGATTCTGAACTAGATTCTTCTTTTGAAAACGGTTTTTATCTGCATTGTAAAGGAATTTAGAAGTAAGTTTGGGACTTTCCTGGTGGTCCAGTGGCTAAGACTCTGGGTTTCCAATATGAAGGGCCTGTTCAATCCCTGGTTAGGGAACTAGATCTCATATGCTGCAACTAAATATCCTGCATGTTGCAACTAAGACCCAGAGCAGTCAAATAAATAAATATTAAAAACAGAAAAAAGTATACTTGATTCTTTCTCTAATCAAAACCAGATTTACTATAAATATTAAGGTGTCCTAAATATAATAACTAATTTTCAATTGTTTTGACCTATAGCCTAATTTTATATGAGTCAACCTGAAACGTCCTACATATTTTGTTTTCTACATTCCAGGGAAAATCCCTGGAAATAATACTATTATGGAATAATATACACTGAATAAATGAAGAAAGTGAAATTCACTGGGATTATGTGACCAGCCTAAGTTTACAATAGTAAACAGCCAAGTAAGAGATTCAATCAGTAGAGAAATACAAGTCTGTTATTCAAAGCCTATACTTTAATCATCTTTCAAGGACTTATTTTTAAAAATAAATTAATTGACTGAATAATAATTATTTCTATCAGGCACTTTTTACCTAAGATGAAGGTATGCTATTATTTTTTGTAACAAGCATTGAAGAAAGAGTAGAAATAGAGAATAAAGACAACGTTTCTTTCTGAGTCTGCTCCTAGTCTAGTTGTCTTTAATCTTTAGGTGCTTTTGGTACTTTTAAGTTTGTTTTGTGTCTTTGGCATTCTGCTGTTTCACTATGATGTGCTTAAATGTGGATATAGATTTCATTTATATTGTTAGGTATACATTTTGACCATCTGTGAAATCATGTCTTTAACAGTTTTAGAAAATTAATAGCTATCCTCTTTGCAAATATGTTATTTCTTCCATTCTCTCTATTCTTTTTATGTTGAGGCTGATAGTATGCATGATGTTTGTTCTCACCCAACCCATTATATTCTTAAACTCAGATTTATATATTACCATACTTTGCTCCACTCTCTGTGCTAAAAATCAAATTATTTCTTTACATCATGTTTCTGATTCATTAGTTTTCTTTTTGTTGTTGTTATTATTTTTAAGAGTAGTTTTAGTTTTATAACAAAACTAAGAGGAAAGTACAGAGATGATTTTTAAATACTCCCTGGCCCAACAGATGCATAGCTTCTCCCAGTATCAATATCCCGTCATAGAAGTAGTGAATAAATTTGTTGTAACTAATGAAACTACATTGACACATCATTGTCACCCAGAGATCAGAATTTACATTAGGGTTCACACTTGGTGTTGCACATTTTATGGATTTGAACAAACGTATAAGGATATAAGTCCACCAGTATAGTACATAGAGTAGTTTCATTGCACTGAAGGTATTCTGTGTTCTGCCTATTTATCTCTGCTTTTCCACTAACTCTGAACAGCCACTGATCTTTTACTGTCTCCATAGTTTTACCTTTTCCAGAACATTATCTAGCTGAATCATGCATTTTACAGCCTTTTCAGATGGCTGCTTTCTCTTAGCAATATGCATTTAGGTTTCCTCTGTGTCTTGTTTGTGATCTCTTAACTCATTTCTTTTCAGTGTGGGATCATATCCCATTGCCTGGATGTACCACAGGTTTCCAACCCCTTCACCTACTGTAGGGTGTCTTGGTTGCTTCCAAGTTTTGCCCTTATGAATCAAGCTGTTATAAACATTCATGTGCAGGTTTTTATGTGGACATACATTTTTAATTCCCTTATGTAAATACCAAAGAGCATAAACTCTAGATCGCATGCTAAGAGTATGTATAGTTTTGAAAGAAACTGCCAAACTGCCTTCCAAAGTGGCTGTGTTATTCTACATTCATTCCAACTAGTGATTAATGACAGTAATCACTGTAGCTCCACATGCTCACTATCATTTAGTGTTGTTAAGTATTCTGGATTTTAGCTCTTCTAAAAAGTGTATAGTGGAGTCTCATTGTTTTAACTTGCCTTTCTCTGATGGCATGGTGTAGAACATCATTTCATATGCTTGTTTGCCATTTGTATACCCTTAGTGAGATTTCTATTAAAGTCTTTGCCCCCCCCCCATTTTTCTTTATAATTGGGCTGTTTGCTTTTTTATTACGGAGTTTTAAGAGTTATTTTTATATTCTGTGTAACAGTTATTTATCAGATGTGCCTTTGCAAATATTTCCCCCCAGTCTATGACTTGTTTTCTCATTCTCTTGGCATTGTCTTTCACAGAAGTTGTTTTGTTTTAATAAAGTTCAGTTTATTAATTATTTATTTAATGGATTATACCTTTGCTATTGTACCTAAAAAGTCATTACCATGCTCAAGTTCATCTATATTTTTTCCTATGTTATTTTCTAGGAGAGTTACAGTTTTTGTTTTATTTTACATTTAGATCTCTGATTCACTTTGAATTAATTTTTTGAAAGATGTAAGTCTGTGCCTAGATTCTTTTTTTTTTTTCTAATATAGATGTCCACATATTCAAGCACCAGTTGTTGAAGAGATTATCTTTGGTCTACTGTGCTCCCTTTCTCCTTTGTCAAGTGTCAGTTGAATCTGTTCATTCTCTACTCATAATTCTCTCTTCAGTTATATGTAGTAGCTTGGCTAATCCATTATTTGGGTTTTTTAAACACATATATTTTTAAATTTTGCATATTTAGGTAGATTCTTGATATTTGGCTTTGAACAAACATAAAACTTCCTTATATTTTGCTCTTTTCATATGTCAAATAGAAATAGAAAAATTGTTTCAATCTCAGACAGTAGATGGATAGTTTAATCATTTGATATATTGAAAGCTGCTTTTAAATAGTTCCTAGTCTATTGTAAGTTATACAGGTACTATAATTCCAGCACCTAAAATCCTTGACAATCTAAATCTGATATTTGCTATTCTATGAATTCTTAGGGAGAAATTTTTTCCAGAGAAGATATACATTTTCTTCTTCAGATCTCAGAATACATTAGCCTCATTTCACAGTTCAGTATAATTAAAATTATTTGTTTCAGCACCTCCATTTCCCTGCTACCTAAGTCTAAATGCCCATCACAGTGCTTGCACTGAAAGTCAATTATTTCATATTTGGTTACAGCCCTTTCTTTTTACCTTTCAATGTGTCTCCTTTTTGATTTTTTTAAAGATGTATTTTGTTGAAATACATGTTGATCTACAATGTTGTGTTAGTTTCTGTACCAAAGTGATTCATGTGTGTATATATGTGTAAATGTGTGTATATTCTTTTGCTTTCTGGCTTATTACAAGATATTTAATATAGTTCCCTGTGCTATACGTTAGGACTTGTTGTTTATACACACTATCTATAATAGTTTGTATCTGTTAATCCCAAATCCCCAGTTCACCCCTTCCCCACCCTCTTCCCTCTTGGCAACCACAAATGTTGTCTGTATTTGTGAGTCTGTTTCTGTTTCATAGGTAGGTTTGTTTGTGTCTGATTTTAGATCCACATGTAATTGATATTGTATGGTATTTGTCTTTCTCTTTCTGACTTACTTCACTTAGTATGATAGTCTCTAGTTCTATGTTGCTGTAGATGGTATTATTTCATTCTTTATGGCTGAATAGTTTTCTATTATATGAATGTATCATATCTTCTTTATCCATTAATTTATCAATGGAATAAGTCTTCTTTCTTATTTAGATCTTGGAAATGTGATAAAGTGGGATTTTGTAAATTATACAGTGCTCAAGTAATTCAAATTGTTTATTCTACCATAAAACTGCAAACAAAATCTCTAATCTTGTCATTACCAGTCATACAAAACTATCACATAAAGTTATCAACGAATTTTCAGTTGTTATAAATTTGCTTACTATCCAATTTAATTTGCTACAGCACAACAAATTGGAGTGTATTTCCTACATTTTTTCTAATAAGAGGATAGGAAACTATGGTATAAAATTGAGAATTGTTTAGAATTTTAGTTTAGATGTTACATATTTTAATATGATTCAGAAGCTTTCTTCTGTTTTACTTTTTTTTTTCTGTACATAGCTTGTCATTGTATAATGGACTTCCCAAAATTAGTCTTTACTATTTCATGAAAAATTCAACCAAATGGTATTTATTAAAGTGAAATCACATCTTTGTTTTAAAGACATTACCAAATTCCCAAACTTCCAGCTTTTTTTTTAATGCATTTTTTTTTTCTCAAAAATAGGCAATTCTCATAGTTACTTATAGGAAAAGAAGAATTCTCCTGGAGGCTTGAAAATGGTTTTTAACTACCAAGGACACAATAATTCCTCTCAGAATGAAGTGGTAGAAATAATGACATGGAGGAGTTGAGCCCATCAATCGTTAATAGCTTCTTGATTTAAGCTTGGTCATCAGTCAGTATATAAGTAAACATTTTTATCTTTGATAACTTTAGTTAATATTTTTCAGAGGGAAAGTGGCTTTGGGGGTTTTACAATGCTATAGATTTTCCAGAACCCATTCACATATTCCACTGCAGTGGACCAAATTGCCTTTAAACAACATTTCTAGCCTTTATTGTGTTGTCTGGCATTTTGCTTTTGTTCCCATCATGTATTGTTATTTAGTGACAATATTATCTCAAAGCCGCATTTGTAATTGGAAATGCTGCAAAAAATTTATACCTTAAAATATGAAGACTACACCTATATACTTTTTAAAGTTACAAAAAATCTGTAGCCCTTTATCCTGTCTTTTCCTTTTTCATTATGCTCCTTCTATATTTTGAAGTTTAGTTGTGAATTACCTTCAATGTACTTCCTATAACATCCCTTAAGTATAGTTAATGTAGGACTAGAATTTTTTCACTGTTTCAGGTTTCTACTAAAAGAACATGATTTGCTATATACTTGTGGACAAGAAAGTATCTGTATTTATGTTTAGAGACTCTGAAAATCCGAAAACCAGGAGGGGTGGAATATGAGGAGACTGGTCATACCAACTGGCTTTCAAACTAGATGGCTCATGTCCATTGCCAGCATCATTGGTCAGTTTGTCTGAAGAATATTTCCTTCTACAAAAAAATCATAAACTTAAAAAAAAGATAGAGAGAAACTGGCTTTAGATCCATAGAGAGAAGACTTTAGATAAGAGGATAGTGATATCTAAACATATTTATATGTCATTAAACAATGGCAAGAATTTTTATTTTTGATTGTTTTAAAATTTGAACTTACAAAAATACACAATGTATTATTTTATGAAAGCATCATGGCATAGTAAAATTACTGACTTTGAAGATTACAAGTGCTTAGCTTGACTTAAGACTTTGTCACTGCTTTTGTGCCCTTAGAAATGTGTGTAAGCTTTCTGAAATGTAATATTCATATGTGTAAAATGGTGAACTCAGGATAGATTTGTTGTGAAAATTAAGTAATACAGTGAAAGGCTTGATGCATATGGCACACAGTTTTCAACCAATAAATAATTCAAATAATTATTTGGAATTGGTGGCCACTGAACAAAGAATTTAATAAGTGTATTAATTTCCAAATGTTATTGAATATTGAAAAATAAAGAATAAAGATCTTATGATATAGCTCATAATAGTATCTCAAATAGTCCTTTTCTCATGGTAGATATACCAAAGAATTAATAAATAACATGACCAATATTTATAAGATAGAACCTACTTCTTTCCTTCTATATATAGGTGTTTTAAAATGTATTAAGTAGAAGGTCTCTTTATTGATAATCAGAATTAACAATTAATTATTTCATAAATTTTGTGCATTGTTCTCTAAAATTCTGTTGACTCTATGGAAGAGCATAATATTTTCTTAAATAAATTATTTTCCCTCTCCTCTACCATTTCTGCATTAATTATAGATTTAACCATCTAGAGACTTTGTAAGTTTGAAAAATGTTTGATTTGGAATTCTACTGTTTATAAACATATGCAGTTTTCTAAATAAATGAATGTACTTTTCATTTGCTCAAATATTTGTTCACTTACTGTTCTTTATTAACTGACTAATCCATGCCAGGCACTTTTCTGACTTCTGGGGAAACAGAAGTGAAGACATGATCTTCAAAGATAGCACATGTCATTGATTTAGTCTAAAACCTTTCTAAACACTATATTGTTAAAGTGTGTTGCAAGAATGAAATTCAATCTATGACCTAGATGAAAATTACCATCTGCATCCAAGAATCAAATAGATTTGAATTAGAACCTTGGCTTTGCTTTTGATGTCTTTGCAATCTTAAATGATTTATAAATTGTTCTTATACTCAGGATCATTATTTTGAAATAATTTGTTACACGCACAGATGCCTACTCCTTAAAGGTGACAGGAGTATTGATATTTCTGCTATGATTTCTGAAGACTTATCATTCTATTAAATTTCCACAATTTGTTCCCCTCTGAACATAATACCAGTGGTAGTAAACAACTCCTGATGAGTAGTCAGACTCAGCAGCCATTCTCAATTTCCCTCAAATCATTTTAAAGCATTTGTTTATTATTAGTATTATTTTTTTTCAACCAAGTCATTCAGTTCCTAGAAAGTGTTTGTTTTCTATTGGAATTTTAATTTATGAGCTCATGTAACCATGCATCATTGCAAAAACAATTATGAAATGGTAAAGGCAAAAGTAATGATGCATTTTCACATCATGTGTTTACATCTGTTTTCTTAGATTTTATTCTGGGACTTGCATAGGAAGATGACCTCAAACATTTTGCATAAAAAAGTTTAGATATGTAATTTGCTTTGTCCATTATTTCTGCCAACTTTCGTAATAACTACTGATGAGCCAGGAGTAGAAACAGTGACAGACTATTTTCTTGGGCTCCAAAATCACTGTGGATGGTGACTGCAGCCACAATATTAACAGATGCTTGCTCCTTGGAAGGGAAGCTATGACAAACCTAGACAATGTATTAAGAAAGAGAAACATCACTTTGCTGACAAAGGTCCATATAGTCAAAGCTATATTTTTTTCAATAGTCATGTATAGATATGAGAGCTGGACCGTGAAGAAGGCTGAGCACCAAATAATTGATGTTTCAAATTGTGGTGCTGGAGAAGACTCCTGAGAATCCCGTGAGCAGCAAGAAAATCAAATCAATTAATCCTAAAGGAAATCAATCATGAATATTCATTGGAAGGACTGATGCTGAAGCTGAAGCTCCAACACTTTGGCCACCAGATGCAAAGAGCTGACTCATTGGAGAAGACCCTTATGATGGAAATATTGAGGGCAGGAAGAGAAGGGTGACAGAAGATGAGATAGTTGGATGGCATCACTGACTCAAAGGACATGAGTTTGAGGAAACTCCTGGAGAGAGTAAAAGACAAGGTAGCCTTGCATGCTGCAGTCCATGGGGTTGCAAACAGTTGGACATGAGTTAGTGACTGATCAACAACAACTATGATGAGCCATACATTTACAGCGTAAGAGGCATATGAATACCTGATTAGTCCTATTTCTTCTTAGAACCAATAATACTCTTATTTGTAGTTTTAATAGCTTAATTTTACTGATGTTACAGTTTGAAATGAACTTAGTCAAAGTAGCCTTTGACACTCAAAGGTACCAGGCTTTGCTTCCACTGAATTTATTTTTTAAGTCCCTTATTATCTCAAGTTACAGCATAGCAACTTGATGACTTTACTCACATTTCAGAATGTGTGCAGTTTCGGTAGTTCATAATTTACTGGAATGAGGGCATAAGGAATTTGATGGTTGCTGAGGTGTTTGTAGTTTGCTGAAGGGAGTCTGGTTTTATCATCTTGTTTCATCTACTTTTAACTCATGAGTGAGCATGTTTATTTCAGAAAAAAGCATCTCTGACAATAACCATGAGAATAGATAGAGTACTAGGGGGACTCAAAATTCGTATTCTTGGTGGCATTTAATGTTCCTCAACTTACAAAGACATCTGGAGTCCATTTTGATAACAAATCATACTTCCTAAGCTGATTGCATTTAGCTTTAGCTCAATAGTCTATTAAAAATACATTATAGGATTTCCCTGGTGGTACATTGGATAGGAATCCATCTGCCAACACAGGGACCATGGTTTCAACCACTGGTCCAGAAGATTCCACATGTCACAGAGCAGCTAGATCAGTGTGCCACTGTTCCTGGAGCCTGTGTACCCAGAGCCTAGGCTCTGTAACAAGAGAAGCCACTGAGTGAGAAGCCTGAGCACCACAATGAAGACCAGCCCTCACCACAACTAGAGAAAGCCTATGCAGCAGTGATGACTCAGTACAACCATTTAGTTGATATAAATATGTTATAGAGAAAGCTAGCATAATTTCTTGGAAAAAATAGATTACAGATTTTAAAGGTCTTTAAGTATAATTACCTAAAGGACTCACTGTATACCCTTAGCCTCTCTGCCCCTCTAAATCTAAAATGTATCTCTGAAACTGGTCAGACATGGAATAAGGGAAGTCTACAAGGTTCTGGCCATTAGGCTGTGATATTTCAAGAGTGAGATCCATGGAGTTCTAATAAGAGAGGTCCAGCAAAAGACAAGTACAGTGAGCAGAGGATCCACCAAAGTACTCTGGCAATGAAGAATTCAAGTTATTGAAATAAAGTAAAGAGTATTGCATTACTCTTATGGGTAAACCAGAAGTCCAGGTACTAGAATTAGCCCAAAGGTAGAGCTGGACTATTAAGATACAATGGATTCTGACTATTCTGAGCATTGATTTTTTTTTTAAATCTCTTTTTCACTAAAGAAAGGATAAGTGTTGGCACATTAGATTGAACTCAACCATCAAGAAGCTGTCTATGGTACTATTTGTGAAGGTAAAAATAGATCTGAAGGTTAAGAAACTAAGTAGAATAAGATAATCTATCCTGATGTAGCTTTCCTTTATTATCTTTATCTGTCTTTTTCAATTTTAGCTTATATTTCTTTGTCTTTCTTTTCTTTACCAATCTTTCTTTTTCTTGTGAAAGAAAGAAATCAAAATTAGTGAACTTTTTAAAGATTCCTGCTGACTCTTTAAAAGATTTCTAAGGTATAACAATCAGTTATGTTCATATTCCAGAAATTAAGTTTAATTTAAATAATGATCATACCAGTGCTATTTTTTCAGTCATTTGATTTGAAATAAATGTGATTTTAGAAAAATGCTGGTTTCTTGATAGTTAACTAAATTAAATTTCTATTTTCTCCTTATTCCTCTTTGACTCTCCTGTGAGTCAGTTTATCTTACTTAACAACAATGGTTAGCTTTAAATAATCACTTAACACATGTCACTCACAGTGTTTAAAATTGTGTATGTTTCATGTATTAGCTCCATTTAATTATCTTAACAATAAAAAGCACAGTTTTCACTGGTAAAGACAAACTCTAGTATTATCTCATTTATAGATAAAGATGCTGAGCATTAGTAAAGCGTAGGTAAAAACCTCAGGCTGTAGAGCAGTCATTCAGTTCCAGAGAAGGCCTTCTCTCCCTACCTTAAAATAAGTTATTAGCTAACTTAAACAGTGTTTAAGATACCTTCGTGAATAATCATTTCTCTAACTGCTTTATTACTCATTTCCAAATTTTGATCAACTTTTCTGTGGAGTAAGTTCAGTTCAGTTGCTCAGCCATGTCCGACTCTTTGCAACCCCATAGACTGCAGCGCCATGCCTCTTTGTCCATCACCAACTCCTGAAGTTTACCCAAACTAATGTCCATTGAGTCGGTGATGCCATCAAACCATCTCATCCACTGTCGTCCCCTTCTCCTTCTGCCCTCAATCTTTCCCAGCATCAGGGTCTTTTCAAATGAGTCAGCTCTTCACATCAGGTGGCCAAAGTATTACAGTTTCAGCTTCAGCATCAGTCCTTCCAATGAACACTCAGGACTGATCTCTTTAGGATGGACTGGTTGGATCCCCTTGAAGTCCAAGGGACTCTCAAGGGTCTTCTCCAACACCACAGTTCAAAAGCATTAATTCTTCAACACTCAGCTTTCTTTACAGTCCAACTCTCACATCCATACATGACTACTGGAAAAACCATAGCCTTGACTAGACAGACCTTTGTTGGCAAAGTAATGTCTCTGCTTTTTACTCTGCTGTCTGGGTTGGTCATAACTTTCCTTCCAAGGAGTATCTTTTTATTTCATGGCTGCAGTCACCATCAGCAGTGATTTTGAAGCCCCCCAAAATAAAATCAGCCACTGTTTCCATTGTTTCCCCATATATTTACCATGAAGTGATGGGACCAGATGCCATTACCTTAGTTTTCTGAATATTGAATTTTAAGCCAGCTTTTTCACACTCCTCTTTCACTTTCATTAAGAGGCTCTTTAGTTTTCCCCTGCTTTCTGCCATAAGGGTGGTGTCATCTGCATATCTGAAGTTACTGATATTTCTCCCCACAATCTTGATTCTAGCTTGTGCTTCCTCCAGCCCAGCATTTCTCATGATGTACTCTGCATATAAGTTAAATAAGCAGGGTAACAATATACAACCTTGATGTACTCTGTTACTGATTTGGAACCAGTCTGTTGTTCCATGTCCAGTTCTAACTGTTGCTTCTTGACCTGCATACAGATTTCTCAAGAGGCAGGTCAGGTGGTCTGGTATTCCCATCTCTTTCAGAATTTTCCACAGTTGATTGTGATCCACACAGTGAAAGGCTTTGGCATAGTCAATAAAGCAGAAATAAAGCAGAAATAGCAGTGGATTAAGTTAGTCCTCATCTAAAATGTCACTCCTTCTAAATCTTGGTTTCATAAATCTTACAGTAATTGAGAAGGTCTGGCATTGCTTTGCTTTGTTCTTCCATCTATATGCTTGCATATAGAAGTATCCAAGTATATGAAGTAACTCCTTGTACTCATCTATCTAAACCTTGATTCCTTAGGTATTTACAAATAAGTCCATTTCCTCAAACCTCTAAAATGTGTTCTTTTTTTAAATTTTAAAAAATTCTTTACTTATATTTATTTATTTTGCCTTTGTTTCTCCAGACCCCCTTCAAAAGAAAAATCTAAACTAAAACTGGTATTCTGTTAATGCTTGTTTTAATTAATTAGAAATATTAATAATTAGTATACCCTTAAAGATATGTAAGTAAAATTTTTCATCACAAATTTAATACATCCTAATTTTAGAAAATCTAATTATCCACTCAAAAAATATTTAAAAAGAAAAAATAATAAATCACCCAGATTTCCAGAAATCAGAAAAAGTTACCATTATTAAATTTGTATGATGAAATATTAAAGTGTTTATTTTGGCATATTTCATTTCTTTTTCTATGTTGCTCTACTTAGAACCATAGTATATGCAATTTTGTATTTTGCTTTTGGCATTAAACATTTTAGCATAAGTAATTTCCTTTATCACAATTTCATTGATAATATCAGTTTATTGCACAAGAGTTCATATTAAGAATACAGTTCTTTACTTAAAATATTCTTCTTAAAGAATATAAGTAATTTTCCATTTTTTCATCATTGAGAATTATGATGAGGATTTATATTTTAACTATTTTGGGTGAAACATGTTTCTTCTATAGAAGAGACAATCTCTTGAGCATGAATTACCATAGCAGGAATCCCTGATCCAAAGGAAATAGAAATTTTGGAGTCCTGATGTCTGTCTTCACATTGCTTTGGAGAAAATCTATTGTAACCTGACTGGTATCAATTTGCCCTCAGAATTTGGCATAGCAGCACTGACTTGGCTCCCTGGTCTTTGTTTTTTTATTCTCATACTTTTTCCTCTTTAAGTTTTTTTTCATCCCCACCCCAGCTTTATTCTGTGTTGACCATATTCTTGTATTGTCTCCCTAATCCATATTAGGCTTTCAGTCACTAAGTTTGCATATTTTCTTTTGTTCAGTCACCCAGTTGTGTCTGACTCTTTGCCACCCCATAAACTGCAGCATGCCAGGCCTTCCTGCCCCTCACCATCTCCCAAAGTTTCCCCAAGTTCATGTCCATTGCATCAGTGATCTTTTTCTTTACTGTTAGTCAGTTACTGGGCTGATATTTCTTTACTACAGTAAAGAAATTTCTTTAGTAATTGGTAATAGGAGACATTTTCAAATAGATGTCAGAAACCTATGCACTGGAGAAGGGAATGGCAACCCACACCAGTGTTCTTGCCTGGAGAATCCCAGGGACGGGGGAGCCTGGTGGGCTACAGTCCGTGGAGTCACAAAGAGTTGGACATGACTGAGTAACTAATACACAAACAAACCTGTGCAACATCTCTCTTTTTTAAAACTCTTTATTTAGGCATATTTTATATGTTATAAAATTCACCCGTTGCAAGTGTACAATTCAATGGTGTTTAATATATTGACTAAGTGGTACATCTAGCTCATGCATCAACTTTAGGGCTTTTTTTTATGACTATGATATGATTCCTTATACTTATTTACCCTTTCTTTTTGTTCCCACAGCCAACCTCAGTTAACTACTTATCTACTTGTCTCTACTCTTTTCTTCCTGTCTCTTTAAATTCCCCTTTTCAAGACATATAAATGAAATCATATAGTATGTAGTCCTATGTGTCTGGGTTCTTTCACTTAACTTAATGATTTTGAGATTTATTCATGTTGTGGCTTGTATCAGAACTTCATTCCTTTTTAGGATTGAATAATATTTAATTGTATGGATATGCCACATTTTATTTATTCATTTATTAAATGATGCACATTTGAGGTTTTCTCCTTATGGGCTATTATGAATAATGCTGTGATCAACATTTCTGTACAACGTTTTACATGGACAGATGCTTCATTTGTCTTGGCTATACACCTAAGGAAGGACTGGCATAGCTGGATCATAATTCCTATGCATAACTGTCTGAAAAACTACCAAACTGTTTCACAAAGTAGCTGTACCATTTTACCTTCCCACAGCAAAATATGAGGGCTCTTCAGTTTTTTATATCTCCACCAATATTTGTTATTGTCTGGCTTGTTTATTATGGTCATTATAGTGGCATCTTCTTGGGATTTTTATTTGCATTTCTCTAATGACTTATGATAGAGAGCTTTTTGTGTGCTCATGCACCAAGTTTATGAGTCTTCCTTGAAGTTGATTAGTGTAATGGTTAAGAATTTTAATTTAAATTCAATCAGACATATTTTAAAGCTCAGTACTTCCTCTTATCATCTGTAAATGAACATCCTGACCATCCTGAGCTGCAGACTTCTTTCCCATAAAAGAGGAAAGCAATATATGGATTCTAATGCTGTGGAGGATTAAATGACATAATATGTATAAGATGGCTAGCTGATTGGAAAAAAAACAAATGGTAGTTACTCTTCCTGTTAATAACTTTATCAGTATTTATCCTTTAGAGAAACCCTTAAAAGCAGTTAAAACTTTAGGGGCTCAGAACTTATTTGGACTCTTAAAAATTATTGAAAACTCCCAAGAGTTTGTTCTATGTGCATTATATTTCTTGTTATTTATTATATTGCAAATTAAACCTGAAAAACTCTCAAAATATTTATTTACTTATTTTTGAAACAACCAGAAAACCATTATAAGTCAAATGAATAGCATTTTATGGAAAATAAATATTTTTTCAGAAAAAGAATAATCTAGTGAGAAGAGTGGCACTGTTTTGCTTTTTGCAGATCTATTCAATATTAGCCTTAATAGAAGACAGCTGCATTCTCAAATCTTCTAGATTCAGGCTATTACATTATCAATGCATGTAGCCTCTGGAAAAAATGCTTAGTAAACTTAGGAGAGAATGAGAATGAAAAAGGCAGATAAAGTCTTGCTGTTATTTTGAAATAGTTTGACTTATGGGTTCTCAAGGAAGCCCTAGGTCACACTTTGAGCAACAGTGGTGAAAGGATATAAGGAGGTTTGTAACCCAGTTAATTGGACCCTCTACTATGCACACTCTAGAGGAGGAAATGGCAGCCCACTCCAGTATTCTTGCCTGGAGAATCCCCTGGACACAGGAGCCTGGGGGACTACAGTTCATAGTGTTGCAAAGAGTCAGAGACAACAGAGCTACTGAGCACGCAGTTCAGTTCAGTCACTCAGTCATGTCTGACTCTTTGCAACACCATGAATCGCAGCACGCCAGGTCTCCCTGTCCATCACCAACTCCCTGAGTCCACCCAAACCCATGTCCATCAAGTCGATGATGCCATCAAGCCATCTCATCTTCTTTCGTCCCCTTTTCCTGCCCTCAATCTTTCCCAGCACCAGGGTCTTTTTAAATGAGTCAGCTCTTCACATCAGGTGGCCAGAGTACTGGAGTTTCAGCTTCAACATCAATCCTTCCAATGAACACCTAGGACTGATCTTTAGGATGGACTGGCTGGATATCCTTGCAGTCCAAGGGACTCTCAAGAGTCTTCTCCAACACCACAGTTCAAAAGCATCAATTCTTCTGTGCTCAGCTTTCTTTATAGTCCAACTCTCATACATGACCACTGGAAAAACCATAGCCTTGACTGTACGGACCTTTGTTGGCAAAGTAATGTCTCTGCTTTTTACTATGCTGTCTAGGTTGGTCATTACTTTCCTTCCAAGGAGTAAGGGTCTTTTAATTTCATTGCTGCAATCACCAATGCAGTGATTTTGGAGCTCAGAAAAATAAAGTCAGCCACTATTTTCACTGTTTCCCCATCTATTTGCCATGAAGTGATGGGACCAGATGCCATGATCTTAGTTTTCTGAATTTTGAGCATTAATCCAATTTTTCCACTCCCCTCTTTCACTTTATCAAGAGGCTCTTTAGTTCTTCGCATTCTGCCATAAGAGTGGTGTCATCTGCATATCTGAGGTTATTGATATTTCTCCTGCCAATCTTGATTCCAGCTTGTGCTTCCTCCAGCCCAGCATTTCTCATGATGTACTCTGCATATAAGTTAAATAAGCAGGGTAACAATATACAACCTTGATGTACTCCGTTACCAATTTGGAACCAGTCTGTTCCACATCCAGTTCTAACTGTTGCTTCCTGACCTGCATACAAGTTTCTCAAGAGGCAGGTCAGATGGTCTGGTATTCCCATCTCTTTCAGAATTTCCCACAGTTGATTGTGATCCACACAGTGAAAGGCTTTGGCATAGTCAATAAAGCAGAAATACATGTTTTTCTGGTACTCTCTTGCTTTTTCAGTGATCCATCAGATGTTGGCAATTTGAACTCTGGTTCCTCTGCCTTTTCTAAATCCAGCTTGAACATCTGGAAGTTCACGGTGCACATATTGCTGAAGCCTGGCTTGGATAATTTTGAGCATTACTTTACTAGCATGTGAGATGAGTGCAATCGTGCAGTAGTTTGAGCATTCTTTGGCATTGCCTTTCTTTGGGAATGGGATGAAAACTGACCTTTTCCAGTCCTGTGTCCACTGCTGAGTTTTCCAGATTTGCTGGCATATTGAGGGCAGCACTTTCACAGCATCATCCTTCAGGATTTGAGCACACAGGCACTATGCAAATTGTAGTTGAATTGTAGTTACTTTTTGAAGAACTTAATCTATTGTTGGAAATGAAGCATAAAATTTTTGAAATCAGTGACTGTATAAATAGGCAATATTACAAAATATTATTGTGGGGAGAAAGACTATTTGGGCAAGTGGGAAATGATTGTGAGGTATTAATGAGTAACGTCTTAAGTTATATGACAATTCCTGGGATATTAGAGATAGTTTCATAGATTTTTAACTCCTTACATTTTATTTATATAAAAAAGAGTTCCAAAGTTATTAATGAATGGCTGGACCAATAAAACATTGCCAAAGTTTGGATAGTCAGAAATTGGACAGATGTTTTTATCCATTCATTTAGCTTCGATATTTTGCAACCAACCAATGAAGTGAGTGTTCTATAATTTTGGGGCTTAGAATCATGTTCTATTTAACCAGGCATGCAATATTTATTTCATGATAAATAAATTCCTAGAATATCATATAAGAGTTTCTGATGAAACCTGGTATGAGAGACAACTTGGATGCTATGAGTTCAAGTAACCTAGTGTTTTAATGTAGCAGTCACATTAGTTGGGCTCAGTGCCTCAAGGATGTTAAATAAACTGAATGTAGTTTCTTCAAAATTAATTTTTGACTTTGGAAACACTTGAAAGTTTCTAAGCATATTTGATATAACATTTATCCTTTGAGAAAAATCATTATACCATTTTTATTAAACTGGATATGTTGCACATTCACTCTTTCGTTTATCTGCTCATTAATACTTTGATTTTTTTATCTTATTATATGTTATTATCAGTACTTATATTTTATTTTCTGAAATATGATCAAACTCTATGTTCTTTAAGGAAAAGGTGAAGACTAAGGGTATACACTACCACACATTATATTTTATTACAACTTATGTGAAATGGACCTTGACACTTCAGAAAAAAAATCTTGTGATCATCAAGACAGATTTCTCTATAGAGAATAAACCTGAGCTGCACTAATTATAAAGGAAAAGTGAGATTTTTTTTTCCCTAGTGAAAAAGAGTTTGGATTCCCATGGATTGATAATATCTGAAAATGGTAGGGAAATGCCATGGCATCACATTTACTTCCTCTTCTTCATGCTCAGATCTTGTCTCAGCTGTCACTTGACACCACTTAGGAGCAGAGACAATGGATTCTTAGGTTGAAATACCACTTTCACTACTTACCAGTTTTATAAATTATCTAAGACTTGGCTTGCCATATATAAAATAGAAATAATGCTTATTTCGCAGCTTTATTATATGGAATACATAAATAGGTGGAAAGCACTCAGCACACTGTCAGACCCCTAGGAAGCCCACAAGTAAATGATTGCTGTTGTTATGGATCCTCATCTTCCAGATACCTCTCTTCTGGCAGAAATCACACTTAGAAATGCTATTGACATGGTGCAAAGCCAGTACTGGGAGAATGGTTGACTGAGATGACCTTAAATTCCTATCATTGATCTTCTCTTAATAATCTCCTTTTCCATGTTTGTAACTCTACTTTCCTGAGCAAGTAACTATGGCATCTCTCTCATAAAATGATTTTTTTTAATTGAAATGTAGTTGATTTACAAAGTTGTTTTAATTTCTGGTGTATATGTATGTGTATTTGTGTGTGTGTGTGTATATGTAAGTGAAAGTTGCTCAGTCATGTCCAACTCTTTGTGACCCCATGGACTGTAGCCCACCAGGCTCCTCTGTCCATGGAATTTTCCAGGCCAGAATACTGGAGTGGGTTGCCATTTCCTACTCCAGGACATCTTCCAGATCCAGGAATCAAGCCTGAATCTCTTGCATCTCTTACATTGGCAGGCAGGTTCATTACCACTGAGCCACTTGGAAAGCCCCATGATTTATCATAGGATATTGAATATATTTCTCTATGCTATACCTTAGGACTTCATTGTTTATCCATTCTGTTTATATGTGTGTGTGTGTGTGTGTATGTATGTATGTATATATATATAAAAGCTAACATCTGCTAACCCCCAACCTCCCTCTCAATGTCACCCACAATGCCTCCCTCTGGGCAACCACCAGTTTATTCTCTATATCCATGATTCTGCTTCATGGATAGGTTCACTTGTGTCATATTTTAGATTCCACATGTAAGTGATAGCATATGGTATTTCGTTTTCTTTCTGCCTTAGCATGATAGCTAGAGATTAACATCCATGGTTCTGCAGCTGGCATTATTTTGTTCTTTTAATTATTATTATTTTGTTCTTCTGAGTAGTATCCCACTGTATATATCTACCATATCTTCTATGTTTATTCATCTATTGATGGACATTTAGATTGTTTCCATGTCCATTGTGAATAACCCTACTTTGAACATATGGGTGGTATATTTTTGCATTGTAGTTTTGTCTGTATCCAGATAAAATGTCTGTGTCTGTCTATTGTTAGTTTTCTGAGGAACCTCCATACTGTTTTTGCACAGTGGCTACACCAACTGCATTCCCACCAAGAGTGTAGGGACATTCCTTTTGGCACACACCCTCTCCAGTGTTTGTTATTTGTAGGCTTTTTAATGATGGCCATTCTGACTGGTGTGAGGTTGTTCCTCATTACAGTTTTGATTTGCATTTCTCTGATAATTTGCAACACTGAACATCTTTTCATGTACCTATTGGCCATCTATATAAAATGATTGATAGTGAAGAATAAAACAAGGATAACAGATCAAAATTATGAAATATTGATATGCTCAGTTTTTAGACAGAAAATCTTATAATCTTGTAGTACAAGGTAGCACAATAAAATAGCATTTATAAATTAATGGACAGAATATAAAATATAGGCAAGTTATTTTTTTTAAATTTTGTTAATTGAAGGATAATTGCTTTACAGAATTTTGTTTTCTGTCAAACCTCAACATGAATCAGCTGTAGCTATACATATATCCCCTCCTTTTTGATGGGCAAGTTATTCTTGATAAAAGTTTCAGCTAATTTATATTTAAAAGCTAATTTAATTCTCCACTTTTTCTTACTAAGCATCAATACACACAAGAGACACTTTTTAAAAAATTCAATATAGTTTAGTAATAGGTACATTTGAGAACTTTTAAAAGGTTAATAAGATTAGAGAATGTTTTCAAGAGAAAATTGATATTATAAGAGAATTGATTTTAGAATACAACATTTTAACTAGAATAGTGAAGAAATATATGCCATATATGTAGAGAAATTTCAGGATTTCTTTTTTCCTTGCTGAAGAGCAATCTCAAATTCTTTTGTTTCTTAACACTTTAATGTATCGATGTTAGCATGGGTATTGGATAAAACAGTTGAAATCTCAGAGTCCTTTAAATACGCCAAATTTTTTCTCACAAAGAATGAGAATATAAAGTAAATTTTCCTATCAAGTTTAAGATTTGCAATACATGACTCCTTGCCTACTGTGAAGAACACCAGTTTCTTATGTAACATAATTATTCAATGTATACATAGAAAATTGATGGTGAAGCATCCCTATTTGTCATGTTCACAGTTGACAGCTTTTAAACTTCTAATTTCTTACTGTTATTTTGCAATCAAATTTAGGCTTGTGGTTTGAAATAAATACAAGGCAACATTTAGTGAGTTATATTTTGGCATTATTTTCCAGAATCAAGAGGTGGCCTTAAAGTTCCTAAGGGCCTAAAAATAGTTCTGAAACAGAAGTGTACACCCTAGGGGCATGATTATCTTTGTGAGCATGCAGTTGTATTTTCAACACAATTAGCTGCCTAACTGTGTGACTAAACTTTTTTTTTTATGTATTTGCAAATGTAAGGAATTATGATGGAATTAAAATATAAAGAGCTCTCAGCCTACATTGTTTTATTTTTTATAAATTGAAGTAAAATGATATTTCAGTCAAAACTATTGAAAACTTTAATTTGTAAATTCATTCACTGAATGAACCAAAGTGTTGAAGAATCATTTTTTATTTTTGGTCAAAAAAGGAGATAATACAAACTGTGATAATACACATAAAAGAACTTGTAAAACTACCTTCTCACATACAAGTTGAGTACACATATAAATATGAATTTAAATTTGTATTAATTTATGATAATGTCAGTTAATAACTGTAACAGTTATATTTTATTTATAGTGATAATGTATAATTTTACCCTTCAATATTCTTCATTCCTAAGCATCATTTAGGTAACTTACATTAACTTTTTGTGTGATTCATACTTTATACCCTTGTACTTTTCCTGAGTTTAACTCTGAAAAGAACATTTAATACCTTACTTAGTATACTCTCTAGATATAAATTTTCCCTATATATCAATCCCATAAGTGGATGCCACACTGTAAGGCATTTATTAGTACCACCTGTGCCTGGTGGGTATAGGGTTTGATTGTATTGTGAATGCAGCCCTCCTGCCATCTTATTGTGGCTTCTTTGTTTTTGGAAGTAGAATATCTTCTTGGTAGGTTCCAGTCCTTCATAACACAGGTTGTTCAACAGTTAGTTGCGTTGCTGATATTCTTGAGTAAAGAGGTAAGCTCAGGTCCTTCTATACTGCCATTTTGTCCCAAATCTTTGAATGAATCAAGTAAAGGAAAAATATTTATTTTTAGCCGAAAAGGAAATAATATAGACTACAAAGACACATAAAAGAACTTGTAACAACCCCCACATGCTTTTATAGTACATACATAAATATAAATTATAAATGCATATTAAAGATATATCTCAGTTAATGACTGTAATGATTTTTTATTTATAGTGTTAATTAATAGTTTTTTCCCTTCAGTATTCTGCATTTCTAAGCATCATTTGACTAACTTATGTTAACTTTTCTTGGCACTCATACTTTATACCCCTGTACTTTTTCTGAATTTAACTTTGAAAAGAACATTGAAAATGTTACTGAGTACACTCTTTAGATATGAATTTGCCCTTTATATAAACTTGTAAGTGGATATCAAGCTGTCCATCATTTATAAGTACCACCTGTGCCAAATATCAAGGTACCACATCTGCCTTATAAGAAACCTTTCCTTTTATCTATGTGAAGAATGTGCGTAAGGGATAATGAGCACATTGTAAGACAATACTGAAGTTCAGCAGGTAGATCAAGTATCAGTTTCCTCTATTCTACCCATTTCTGCTATTTGAGATATTCTCTTCTATATGTCAAATGAATATTTTAAATCATTCTATATTGCATGAGTGTAGTTGTTCACATCCTAGTATTAGTTTTTAAATTACAAAGGCCACTCTATATTTGGATTAGTTGGTCAAGGTTGTTCATTTTACAAAATTCTAACTTAGTTCTCCAAAGTTTGAGTCAGTCACTTTAAACAAGGAAATCATTTAAAACTTGAGTAAACGGCTTTTTCAGCCATTTTTAAAGGGTGGCTCTTTTAATGCATGATTGAGTATGATGTTGGCTGTTAAATCCCTTTGTTCCTTAAGTGATCACTTTAATTTAGCAATCTGAAAAATCTTCAATAATAGATATTGTCTTGCAACTTTGCTCTCACCATTTCAAACTCTCTGGTTGTCTCATTTTTTAAAATGAGCAGATAAGTATCTCAACCAGATGGTTTACTGATCTCTAATAGCAGGACCTTGTTTGGACACCCTTTCCTAGTTCTTGTGACTGAACATCTCAGGGTTGAGAGGTCATCCCTTATGACTTCATCTGAACTAAACTTATTAGCATGTGCGTTTGCTTGCAGAATAGATGCAGAAAAGGTGAAGAGCTTTCTCAGAATACTCTTTCATCCAAGACAGCTATTAAAGAATTCTTTTCTACAGATAAACGTTAACACTCACTTCTACTCCTATTTTCTATTTTCTGTCCTTTGAAATGAGAATCATTTCTGTGTTTTAAGATTTGCACATAGAAGGTGCTCAACACGTATTAATGTGCATTTTCTTCTATCCATTAAAACACGGAAAGAAAAACTGTCAAAACTAAGCCAGAAAGAAGCAAAATCAAGATGCGTATGTGCGTTAAATTGTTTCAGTCATGTCTGACTCTGCCACATATGGACCTTAGCCTGCCAGACCCCTCTGCCCAGGGGATTCTCCAGGCAAGAATACTGGAGCAGGTTGTCATTACCTCCTCCAAAGGATCTTCCCCACCCAGGGATCGAACCCAGCATCTCTTATGTTTCCTGCACTGGCAGGTGGATTCTTTACCACTAGCACCATTTGGGAAGCCCATAAAGTCTATGAGAGATCTCAGTTTGGGAAAGAAGCTCCCTGCTCTCTCACTCTCCCCTTGGGAATAATGCCTTTAATGAGAGGTACCTCCAAGTACAAGTGACCAGGACAATCTTAACATTCCCCTCCCAGCTTTAATACAGTTTAGATAGGTTTCTTTTTGTCTTTGACTTCACTTTTCTCAGAACATTTACTTTAAAAAGCTTGCCATTGTAAATTGTTTCTCTACCCTTTGAAATGTAAAATTTTTTCCTGGCTTTCATCCAATTGTAAGACCCAGGAATTCCTTTCCCAAAGATAGGGAACTACCCCTTTGAAATATAGTAAGACGTGTAGAGCACTTGTTTCCCTCTATGAGAAGAAAGGGACCTCTTCAGTCAGCACCAATTAGCAAACACAGATGGACTAAACACGTTAACTAATATCCTCAGGTAATTTTCTATTAATATAATCTCAGTCCAGCACTTGAAAACTCTCCTACCTTTGCTTCAGTGATATTGAGTTAAATCCTATATTGAAGTCTCTCTCTCCTACCACATTAGCTCATTAAAATCTGTCTTCCCTTTTTTGACAAGTGCCCCATGTAATTCCTTTTTAAGCCTCCATATTTTGGTGAAAATCTCTTTTCCCCCTCAAGTGACACTAAATGGACCAGATAATGTACAGTTAGCAATATTCATTGTGTGCTAAAGATTGGAGGACCCTTTCCAGATGTTCAGAACTGAGAATTTCTAAATGTTCCTTCCCTGAGAATTTTTCTTTGCAATGTCTTGTGATGACATTTTTATTCAAAGGAGACCCAGGTAGGGATTTCTGGAACCCTTTCTCTTCATAGCTCCCTCTGCTCTGGTATGGCATGTTACGAATACCAGCTACCTCACCTCTTCAAACTGCACTTTTGACCATGGGTTATCTTTTTAAGAATATTTGTTTAGCAAACAGATGAGAAAGACAGAGGTTGTAGATCTCTTTGGTAAAAGTTAGATCTTTTATTCATAGTTCAGTATAACAAAGATAATGTTTCTTGCTATAGTAAAGGTCACATAGGCTTACTGCACATTATAAAATATGTGGTTTCCCAGTGCTTTGGCTCCCTTTCCTGTGGTGTGATTCATTGTGTTTGGAGGTATCACCTGTCTCTCTTTGTATTACCCTGTGGAAACTGGGAAGGGTATAGTGGGCTCATCGAGTAAAAGTATGTGTGGGAAAAATCTCCGGGGCCGTCAGCAGTGATTCTTCCCCCAAACTCTTGTTTTCAGAGCTGCCAGCTTGGATGTGACTGTGGAGTGTGTGCCCAGGGGAAACCGTGCTGGCCTCAGTCAGTGCCTAGTGCAGTTCAGATGGCCAGGTCTCCCAGGGCTGAGGGACTGTGGTTCTCCTTCATAGGCTGGAAGGAGATTGATTGTTTCTTAAACAATTGAGAAATTGTTTCCACGCTGCTACTCTGGGTCCAGCTATTGCTGTGAGCAGAAACCGTCCTTTGTTTCTGACCTAAGGAGCTCAGGTCTCCTGCCAGTATCCATGAAACTGGGACAGAATAAGTTGTTACCTTTTTTCAAAATCTCAGATAATTTATAGTGGTTGGCACTCTATTGTTCACCTTTGGAATAATTTTTCCTGACTGGAAATATATGTTTATGTATTGCTTTCATGCTTTTCCACTGTTAGGTAAGCTTGATAGGATCCAGAATTGTTTTATCTTTTATTTATAACTGTGGTCAAGATGATTGCGATGAGATCAGTACATTTCTTGAATGAATAAACATAAATGCTATATACATTCTCCATCAGGGTTCTTTTGAATATAGTAGTAAATTCCGGGAAAGTGCTATGTAATCTGAAGTTCTATACAAATATGTTAATCATGTTTCCTTTTTAATAAAAAGTATGGCTTCAGGAGCTAATAGTTCTGGGTTTCAAGTTCTCTTCCTAAACAATATGTTTCTTTAACAGACTGCTCAACCTTTTTGAATTTTTATAAAATATTCGTAATGCCTACTTCAGAAAGCTCTTATTAGAGGCAATAACAAGTCATTAAAAGTTAAGCAATGAAATGCCATATTCAAAACATTCTTTAGTAAACTTATTATAGCAGTAATATGATATGCTAGACTTGCCAGGTGTCTCAGTGGTAAAGGATCCACCTGCATGCAGGAGAAACGAGTTTGATCCCTGGGTTGGAAAGATCCCTAGAGAAGGAAATGGCAACTCAGTGCAGTATTCTTGCCTGGGAAATCCTATGGGCAGAGGAGCCTGATGGGCTACACTCCATGGGGGTCACAGAAGAGTCAGACACGACTGAAGTGACTAAACAACAGCAACAATGCGATAGGCCAGTTCCACTGGCTTTTTTCACTGAAGTAGAGAAAAAGACAAGAAGTTCCTTCTTTACCTGTTTTCATGGAGGATAGTTTGGTTGCAAGCAGAAACTAAATATATTAAATTAAAAAATTTTAAATAAAAGAACAGTTTAGAGAATGCAGGAAAACATAAAAAGAGAGGTGAATAACTGAGGATTTGTCAGTCTTCTTCTGTGGAATTCAGTCAACAATATTCACTTCATCATGGACTTTCAGTTTGCTTCTATTTTCAAATGTAAATCTTTGTATCAGGTATTTACAATTTTAGACAAGAAACCAAGGTCAGATATTCTAGCCTGGGCATTAGAAAACTCATGGCAAATACATATTTTCACTGCTTCAGCATTATCAAAAAGTATTATTTGGAGCTTTCTGGTAGTGAGAGGCAAATGTTAAAATATATTTGTTTAAAAATAAAGACTTTTTACAAAATTTATTATGTACATAAAGTACTTCGGTCAAAGAAAAATCACACTTTGAGAGAGTTAAAAAATATGTTATTATGCTTTTGATTATGGAAGAGTAGTATTTTGAAATTTAAATTTTAACATTTAGATAATTCTTATAAAAGAATACTTACTACAAGTTGTAAAAAAAACTCTATATGCAATTAACTACCATAGTATAAGAAAACACTAAGAAGAAACATAAGTAGAGTCATTGATAATCAGTTGAATGACTCTGAAACAAACTGAGTTTTATATCAGTTTTCACTTTCTGATTTTACCAGTATTTCAATATACACTGTAAGTTACTTTTGAAGGTTACCAGTGAGTCCAACCCTGTTTCTCCAACAACCTTTAAACATCAGCAATCTGCCAAGGTATGGTTCTTATTTCAAATTATCATTTTATTTATCTAGTTACTAAATAAAATGAATAAAATTCTGATCCCCAAAACTAAACATGATTTTCTCTGAATATTTGCAGAAAGATCTTCTGATATAATATAATTGATTAATTTTTCAAATCTAAATTTTATTTTCTATCTCTTCAAAAATATGGCCCCAAACAATTAAAAATCATTGAGGTAGAATCTGAAGTTTGACTACCATGTGTAACAATTCTGAGGGACCCTATTTACATCCTAGTCTCTGTGAACAGGGTCCTCTCTCCAGTTGTACAATAAGAGCCTGACCAGTTGTTCATGGCCAGATTTGTATGGAAGGCAAAGCCATTGCTTTCAGAGACTTGCCATGATAATAACTAATGTAAATGTAATTATAAGAGGTCACAAGCTTGGAAGATGCTTGTATTTGTTCACTTCTTAGCACAAAAGAGTCTTTTTCTCAGGCATTTCATCTAAAAATACCAGTATATACTTCCTTTTGTGGTGGTGGTTTAGTCTCTCAGTCATGTTCAACTCTTGTGACCCCATGGACTGTAGCCCCTCAAGCTTCTCTGTCCATGGGATTCTCCAGGCAAGAATACTTGAATGGATCACCATTTCCTTCATTTTCTATTATCCCTTATTTCTATTTGTTTCTTTATTTGTGCACATTTAACAATGTGTCCCTTAAGTATGATATTAGAAGTATCTGTTAAATCATGAGATCAAAATATTTATAGAGATATCAGAAGACATAGAATATTATATATAAAAGAGAAATGTGTGTTTGAATTTTTTTTTTAATGTTGGAAACAGAGTGTCTCAAGATAGAATAAGGAAGAGGGGACCAAGGCATGTACCAAAGTTTTAGTGACATGCAGAGATTCAAACTGTGAATATACCTACCATGCTTAACAGGACAGCTGGTGGCCAGGGGCTGTGGAATTAGCCAGAGGGATAAGGAACTGAAAAACCTAAGGAAGGATTTATAAAATTCCATTGAACTTACATTGGTTGAATGTCTCTTATGTTAAAGATGGTATGGTGATCATTTTAATGTATTTTACTTATACATTATTTAAAGCAAAATACACATCAAACAAAGCAATGTGTCGGCAGGCAAGAAGCAGGAAAATTAGAATCAAATAGGCAAGAAAAAGAAGTATATGAATGGAAAAAAGTGTCAGTCAATAAGTCATGTCTTACTCTTTGAAACCCCATGGACTCTAGCTTGCCTGCCTCCTCTCTTCATGGAATTCTCTAGGCTGTAATATTGGAGTTGGATAGACATTTCCTTCTTCAGGGAATCTTCCTGACCAGGTCTCCCACATTGCAGGCAGATTCTTTACCATCTGAGCTCTGAGGGAAGTCCTAGGAACATGGTAAAGCCAACTCAAAGATTACAACTAGACAGAGATTTGAAGGAATTAAAATGGCAGTCTAAAGCCAGCAGCAGCTGCAGTGCTGAAGGGACTTTGAGGAGTTACTCCATGTCCAAGGGCAAAGGAGGCCCCAGCAAGATGGTAGAAGGGGCAAAATCATGTTCAGAATCAAACCCCATACCCACCAGAGACGCCCAGAGGGCTCAAACAAACCTTGTGCTGACCAGGACCCAGAGATGTCATAGAGACTGAGACAGAACTGTGTTTGAGTGTCTCTTGTGGAGGTACGGGTCAGCAGTGGCCTGCTGCAGGGGCAGGGGCTCTGGGTGCAGTAGACCTGGGTGTGGCATAAGCCCCTTGGAGGAGGTCACCAATAATCCCACCACAGAGCCATCAGAAATTACCCAGGACTGGGGAAACAGACTCTTGGAGGGCAGAAACAAAACCTTGTGTGCACCAGGACCCAGGAAAAAGGATCAGTGACCCCACAAGAGATTGACCCAGACTTGCCCCTGAGTGACCAGGGATATCTGGCGGAGGCATGGGATGGCAGTGGCCTGCTGCAAGGTTAGGGGTACTGATATAGCAGTGTATGCATGGGACCTCTTGAAGGAAGTTGCCACTATCTTCACTACCTCCTCCATAGTTTGGCCTCAGGTCAAATAACAGGGAGGAAACATAGCCCCACCCATCAACAGAAAATCAGATTAAAGATTTACTGAGCATGGCCCTGCCCATCAGAACAAGACCCAGGTTCCCCCACAGTCAGTCTCTCCCATCAGGAAGCTTCCATAAGCCTCTTATCCTTCTTCATCAGAGATCAGACAGAATGAAAACCACAATCAAAAAAAAAAAAGAAAAACAAAAACTAGCCAATCTGATCACATGACCAGAGCCTTATTAACTCAATGAAACTATGAGCCAAGTCCTATTGGGCCACCCAAGATGGATGATCCTGATGGAGAGTTTTGACAAAACGTGGTTCACTGGAGAAGGGAATGGCAAACCACTTCAGTATTCTTGCCTTGAGAACCCCATGAACAGTATGAAATGGCAAAAAGATAGGACACTGAAAGATGAACTCCCCAGGCTGGTAGGTAACAAATACGATGCTGGAGGTCAGTGGAGAAATAACTCCAGAAAAAATGAAGAGATGGAGCCAAAGCAAAAACAAACCCAGTTGTGGATGTGACTGGTGATGAAACTAAAGTCCGATGCTGTAAAAACTAATATTGCATAGAAACCTGGAGTGTTAGGTCCATGAATCAAGGCAAATTGGAAGTGGTCAAACAGGAGATGGCAAGAGTGAACATTGACATTTTAGGAATCAGTGAATGAAAATGGACTGGAATGGGTGAATTTAACTCAGATGACTATTATATCTAATTCTGTGGGCAAGAATCCCTTAGAAAATGGAGTAGCCATTATAGTCAAAAAATACTTCAAAATGCAGTACGTGGATGCAATCTCAAAAATGATAGAATAATCTCTGTTCATTTCCAAGCAAACCATTCAATATCACAGTAATCCAAGTCTATGCCTTGGCCAGTAATGCTGAAGAAGCTGAAGTTGAATGGTTCTATGAAGACCTACAAGACCTTCTAGAACTAACACCCAAAAAAGATGGCCTTTTCATTATAGGGGATTGGAATGCAAAAGAAGGAAGTCAAGAAATACCTGGAGTAATGGGCAAATTAGACCTTGGAGTACAGAATGAAGCTGGGCAAGGGCTAATAGAGTTTTGCCAAGAGAATGCACGGGTCATAGCAAACACCCTCTTCCAACAACACAAGAGAAAACTCTATATATGGACATCACCAGGTGGTCAATACCAAAATCAGATTGATTATATTCTTTGCAGTCAAAGATGGAAAAACTCTATAGAGTCAACAAAAGGAAGACCAGGAGCTGACTGTAGCTCAGATCATGAACTCCTTATTGCCAAATTCAGACTTAAGTTGAATAAAGTAGGGAAAACCACTAGACCATTCGGGTATGACCTAAATCAAATCCTTTAGGATTATACAGAGGAAGAGACAAATAGAATCAAGGGATTAGATCTGATAGACAGAGTGCCTGAAGAACTATGGACAAAGGTCCCTGACATTGTACAGGAGTCAGTGATCAAGACCATCTCCACCCAAGAAAAAGAAATGCAGAAAGAAAAAATGGTTGTCTGAGGAGGCCTTACAAATAGCTGAGAAAAGAAGAATAGCTAAAGGCAAAGGAGGAAAGGAAAGATATACCCATTTGAATGCAGATTTCCAAAGAATACCAAGGAGAGATAAGAAAGCATTCCTCTTTAAGCAGTGCAGAGAAATACAGGAAAACAATACAATGGGAAAGACTAGAGATCTCCTCAAGAAAATTAGGCATATCAAGGGAACATTTCATGCAAAGATGGGCTCGATAAAGGAGAGAGATGGTATGGACCTAACAGAAGCAGAAGATATTAAGAAGAGATGGCAAGAATACACATGAGAACTATACAAAAAAGGTTGTGGTGACCCGGATAATCATGATGGTGTGATCATTCACCTAGATCCAGACATCCTGGAATGTGAAGTCAAGTGGGCCCGAGGAATCATCACTAGGAAAAAGCTAGTGGAGGTGATGGAATTCCAGTTGAGCTATTTCAAATCCTAAAAGATGATGCTGTGAAAGTGCTGCACTCAATATGCCAGCAAATTTGGAAAACTCAGTAGTGGCCACAGGACTGGAAAAGGTCAGTTTTCATTCCAATCCCAAAGAAAGGCGATCCCAAAGAGTGCACATTTGCACTCTTCTCACACGCTAGCAAAGTAAGGCTCAAAATTCTCCAAGCCAGGCTTCAACAGTGCATGGACCGTGAATTTCCAGATGTTCAAGCTGGATTTCAAAGACAGAGGAACCAGGGTTCAAATTGCCAACATCCTTTGGATTATCGAAAAAGCAAGAGAGTTCCAGAAAAACATCTACTTCTTATTTATTGATTATGCCAAAGCCTTTGACTGTGCGGATCAAAACAAACTATAGAAAATTCTTAAACAGATGGGCTACCAGACCACCTGACTTGTCTCCTGAGAAATCTGTATGCAGGTCAAGAAGCAACGGTTAGAACTGGACATGGAACAACAGACTGGTTCCAAATTGGAAAAGGAGTACATCAAGGCTGTATATTGTAACTCTGTTTATTTAACTTATATGTGGAGTACATCATGAAAAATGCTGGGCTGGATGAAGCACCAGCTGGAATCAAGATTGCTGGGAGAAATATCAACAACCTCAGATACAGAGATGATACCACCCTTATGGCAGAAATCGAAGAAGAGCTAAAGAGCGTCTTGATGAAAGTGAAAGAAGAGAGTGAAAAAGTTGACTTAAAACTCAACATTCAGCAAACTAATATCATGGCATCTGGTCCCATCAATTCATGGCAAATATCTGGGGAAACAATGGAAATAGTGCCAGACTTTATTTTTTTGGACTCTAAAATCACTGCAGTGGTGACTGCAGCCATGAAATTAAAAGATGCTTGCTCCTTGGAAGAAAAGTTATGCCCAACCTAGACAGCATATTAAAAAGCCAAGATATTACTCTGCAGACAAAGGTCCGCCTGGTCAAAGCTTTGGTTTTTCCTCTAGCCATGTATGTATGTGAGAGTTGGACTATAAAGAAAGCTTAGTGCCAAAGAATTGATGCTTTTGAAGTGTAGTGTTGGAGAAGACTCTTGAGACTCCTTTGGACAGCAAGGAGACCCAAGCAGTCCATCCTAAAGGAAATCAGTCATGAATGTTCATTGGAAGGACTGATGCTGAAGCTCAAACTCCAGTACTTTGGCCACCTGATGCAAAGAACTGACTCATTTGAAAAGACCCTGATGCTGGGAAAGATTGTAGGCAGTAGGAGAAGGGACAACAGAGGTTGAGATGGTTGGATGGCATCACTGTTTGAGAGAGCTCTGGAAGTTGGTGATAGGGAAGCCTGGCGTTCTGCAGTCCATGGGGTCACAAAGAATTGAACACGACTGAGTGACTGAACTGGACTGAACTGAACTGAACTGAAAGCCTGCGGAAAAGCTGAGACTTGCTAGTTAAAAATAATTTTCCTAATGAGGATGATAACGATGATCATGAATATACTGAGAAAATGTAGCAAATATTTATACATCAGGTGCTTGACCAGACATTTTATATTCAATGCTGCGTTAACCTCACAACAATCCCACAATATGAATAAAATTTAAGCTTGATGATGGCTCAAAATCCCAACTTTATGACTGGCAGTTGGATTTGAGAATGAAATGAACTCTATGAATAAACTAAACTCCGAATGGCCTACTTAACAGTATTTCCTCAAAATTAAACAAACCCACTCAGCTTCCATCACAAAATGAACATCTATTCTCACCAAATGGAGCAGATAAACTAGCTTATGTGTAAAAATACTATTTTCTCACTCTTACAAATATATATGAACGATATATGAAGAATAGGAGTAAGGAGTGGCAGAAAATTGTTCCAGTTAGAAATTGCATTTTTGTCCTATGCTGGGAAAGACTGGGGGTAAGAGGACAAGGGGGTGACAGGATGAGATGGTTGGATGCTATCGCTGACTCATTAGACATGAGTTTGTGAAAACATAGGAAGATAGGGAAGCCTGTTGTGCTGTAGTTCATGGGATCACAGAGAGTGAGACACCACTGAACTGACACTCCCAGTGACTTAGCTATCATGTTTTTGTTACATGACAAGAATTTTGGAGTACATGATTTACTGACCTTGTGATATCAGAATATGGATACTGTGAGTCTTTTGGACTTGCTCTAGAAGTTAAAATATGGCTGCCTAAACAATCATGCTTGTATTCCATTCTATAGGAATAAAAAAAGGCAAAATTATATGGGTGAAGTTAGTGTGTATCTGTACAGCCCAACATCTACTACCCCACCAGACTCCTTATATAAAGAAGTTTCTCAGCACTTCTTCCCAGTGAGTTGCATATACATTTTATTGATCAATGTCATATGAGCACTTCTAGCTGGAAGATGGGCATGCTATGTAGATTTTAATTTTACAGTAGTCAGGTGTATTGTTTCTGGATGTATTAGGGTTCTGTTACTACAGAATGGAGACTGAATATTGAGTAAATAAGTAGGTATTATGGGATAGGGCATGTTAAACCGTTAGTGTGTTTTAAGTAAATAGTAACCCACTCCCAGTATTCTTGCTTGGAAATTCCATAGACAGAGGAGCTTGGTGGGCTATAGTCCGTGGAGTCACAAAAGAGTCCGACGCAACCTAGCAGCTACACAACAAAACAATGACAAAAAGTTCCCTTATGAAAATACAAGTAGAGGATAGAGCTCTAATCTCTGACATTATGACCCCCAATTTATAGTTCAGCTATTTTAGGCTTAGAAAAGCTAAATAACTTGCCCGAAATTACATGTACAAAAGTAGATTTATTGTCAAACCTAGAAATGCCTTTTCTAAGAACCTAATTTGGTAAGCATTGGCTACCTCTTTCTTTTTTCCGGTGTAAGTCAAGAACTTGGGACCACAAGTTAATGAGGAGTGGATATTGAGTTAAGAAAAAATAGCTCTTCCTTTAAGATGCAATAATGTGAAAGTCAGTTTACCACTGGAACTCAGAAGTTTTGAGCTAGTGATTTGTTTTCAAAATATGTTATCTTATTGTTTGCATCAGAATCATTTCACCAAATACCTGGGAATGGAGCCTGGTAACTGCATTATAAGAAGCCCCAAAGAGCACTCACATATGCATGCTAGAACTTGAAACTTCTAGAGAGGATGGCATTGCTCCCATCTAAGCGTGGAAACATTTTTGGAGAAGGGGGTGTTTAAGTTTGTTTTTAGAGAGTAGGGAGACTTAGAAACCTGAAAATAAAAGTTCACATGGAAGGAGTAAATTGAGGGATGACGTAGACGAAAAACAGTATGTGGTGTGCAGCGATCAGAGAGAAAGTTTGAAGTGCACAAAGGGTAACTGGGAACAATCAGATTAAAATGAAGGGAGACTGGAGTAATTGGTTTCAGATGATCACAGAGCAGAGGACTTAAAGACATGCACACAGGTATGGAAACTATTAGTGACCACCAGGAATATAGAATATGAATTATTTTATAAGAAAATATCACTTATCCAAAGTAGAATAAATATAAATAAATACATTTGTATAATTATTTTTCTAACTCAGCAACTGTGTCTGCAGATGACCTTACCCTGCTGATTGCACGGACTATTCATAGATGACTTGGTTTCAGGGACAAAGGGCAAAGTAAAACCCTGATATCCCACTGGGTCAGCTGCAAAGAAGCTTCATGAGCAAAGGAAATAGGGCTTCCATGCAGAGAGGGGTCTGTAGGTGAATTTAAAACTTTCCAAGGAGTATTTCCAAGTATACTCCACAGTGCTTTCTACCTCTTTTACATTTTTTCTAGTATATGGTTCACATAGTTCCTAAGATGGACTTAATAAATATCAAACTTTATGAAATAAAATAAAAATGCATTATTGAATATGATTAAATACCACTCTCTATTGTGTCATTTCATAAAAATCACCAGGAGCTTTTAGAGATTGTTTTCATTACCTTGGCTAATGGAAAATTCAAATATCATTTCCTATAGAACACCTTAGAAATAAATCACTATGCATTGCTTGACTGTTCATGTCTTTGACATTAAACCACACTAATTGGATAAATTAAAAAGGAATCTAGGACTGTTTACAAGTATTTGTATAAAATTGTATGATGAACAAACCCAAATGAACTGAGGCTTAGTAGAAATGACAAAATTTAACTAACCATAAACTTATTATGAGAAAAAAAAAATTAAGTTATTCAAAGGCATCTACTGCTGCTGCTGCTGCTGCCGCCAAGTCGCTTAAGTCTTGTCCGACTCTGTGCAACCCCACAGACGGCAGCCCACCAGTCTCCGGCTCCCCTGTCCCTGGGATTCTCCAGGCAAGAACACTGGAGTGGGTTGCCATTCTCTTCTCCAATGCATGAGAGTGAAAAGAGAAAGGGAAGTCGCTCAGTCGTGTCGGACTCTTAGCGACCCGTGGACTGCAGCCCACCAGGCTCCTCTGTCCATGGGATTTTCCAGGCAAGAGTACTGAGGTTGGGTGTCATTCCCTTCTCCTAAACTACTGAATACTTATTCAAAATATTCTTATTTTCTCTTTATTTTAATATATTTAATGCAATCTTTCAATACCTGAAATTTGGTATGTGAATTTCATTACATTGTCTAACTGATTGTTAGTCTATATTGATTAACATTTTGTTGTTAGTATAAGTATGAATTTCAGAAAGAAATAAGATTATATTTTGAGAATGATACAAAAGTTAACTGTTCTGCTCTTGATAATGTCTATATTTTATATGCTTTTATCTATCTCAAAACTACTTTTAATATCACTAATCATTCTGTTATTTAATTCTGTTTAAATATAAGTTATATATAATGAAATTTATTCTGTAGTCACAAGTTCATGAGAAAACGTCACAGATTTTGGCTATCCAGACAACTAGATAAATGTGTATGCAGTCTTTTAAAAATACTTATTTGTTGACTGGATAATTGAAATCTAAAGTGAGTATTTTAAGTTAAATAGGTTGTGTTAAGATGAGGGGAACAAAAGGGTAACTAACTTTAAAATCCTTTCAAAGACTGGCATAAGAATATCATTTATTTGCTTTTATGTTTTAGATTTTATCACATTGTTGGAAATATAGGCTTTAGCTTTTCCAGTACTTAGAAGAATAAACTTATAATTTTGTTTAGAGGGCAGAACATTGGAGAATAATTTTCTCTTTGGATCAAAATGTGAGTTAACAAGAAATTCTTAACAAGTTGGTTTTTATCAATCTCAACCTTTTCTATCACTACTGGCCTGAAATTGAAGCAAGTTAGTAACCAATTTTGTGGTATGTATCTGAAATACCAGAATTAATTAGCAAGTTCCATGTAAATACTGATCTAATTATTATTGATTTTCAAATAACAACATGTAATTACACACACACATACACTGATGGGAAATAATACATTTGGAACCATTTAACTCTGAGTTGGTTCAAATACAGTTTGCATTAATATATGTCATTTGACTCCTTTCAAAATGCCTGTGTTTGAAAAAGAGAATAAGCCCTACCTTGCATGATTGTGGTAGAAGTTAGAAGTAGAATATACAAAATCCCTTACACAAATCTGACCTCTATTTTGCACCTCAATCAGGTAGCTGTTATTAATAACAGAATGGGAACAGGATAGTGGATGTATTCTTTAAATAGCTATTACAAGTTGTAATGTTAGTATTGGGATTATTGAAATTTCTATAAAGCCAGTGTTCACTCACTAAATATTTGTAGCTAAGAGAGAAATTACTTCTTTATATTGGGGAAAAAAAAAGACACAATACACAATTTTGAGTAAAGTTGATCAATAAATCACCATCAGTTCATTTCAGTTCAGTCCCTCAGTCATGTTTGACTCTTTGTGACTCCATGGTCTGCAGCATGCCAGGCTTCCCTGTCCATCTCCAACTCCTGGAGCTTGCTCAAACTCATGTCAAGTCCATGATGCCATCCAACCATCCCATCCTCTGTCATTCTCTTCTACCCCTGCCTTCAATCTTTCCCAGCATCAGGTTCTTTTCCAATGAGTCAGTTCTTCTCATCAGGTGGCCAAAGTATTGGAGTTTCAGCTTTACCATCAGTCCTTCCAGTGAATATTCAGGACTGATTTCCTTTAGGATTGACTGGTTTGATTTCCTTGCAGTCCACGGGAATCTCAAGAGTCTTCTCCAACACCACCATTGATTCAGAAGCATCAATTCTTCGGTGCTCAGTTGAATATATATACTTGATTAATATAAATCACCATTGAGCACTATTAATTACTTTTGAAAATTTTGACCTTTCCCTTTTTCAGCTCTTTCCATATCTTCTTGAGATGAATGTACAGCCCATGAAAAAGTAAAAACAGAACACACTATTCAGCATAAGTTTCTTTCTAAAAATGTTTCTTTCTTTCTCTTTTTAATGGGCCTGAATTTTGCATATACATTAAATAATTAATAGCAAGAGCAGATTCTTGCTTATGTTGTGATTTGTTTTTAAATTAGACTTTGCAATTTCTTATTCTTATTTTCATCCAAAACTACCAAAATTTGTTTGAAATTTATATGTAACTATTGGTTTCAATCCTGAAAAATTTTGAACACTAATTGCTTTTTCTCCAAACAATACATTATTATTGGTATTTTATTCCCTGTAAGGAAATTTGACCATAATTATTCTCTTTTTGATCCATAATATCTCAAATTTTAAATCTTATGGCTCCAGCTCACAGAAGTTGGAAAATTTATTGAATATCCTGTATTTTCAATGGAGAAAATTGAGATCTTATCCAAAGTGCATTTGAATTAAGTTTTTACCTCTGTCTTTCAAGAACTTCTTGAGGACAGAGAAAGAGGGCAAAATGGTATCAGAGAATGATTAGGAAAAGTTGTGGTTAGTGGTAGCTCCACAGACTTTTCCTACACATGATATTTAATTTTTAAATCAAAATATACTTAATTTACAATATTAGTTTCAGGTATACAACATAGTGATTCAAAATCTCTAGAGATTATACTCCATTTGTAGTTATTATAAAATATCAGCTATATTCTCTGTGTTGTAAAGTATATTCCTACAGCTTATATATTTTGTTCATAATAGTCTATATCTCATAAAGTAACCTGTTTGTGTATGTATGTATGTCCTTACTTTTGCTTCAGTTCTCCTGTAGATCTGAGGTCTGGGACAAGAAGGATGAGATTACTTATTTACATGTGTCTCACACTCAAGAACTGAAGTAAGGACAAACTCCAAGAGCCTCTCATTGTAATTGATCACACATTGTAGACAAGGGAAATATTCAATGATTTACTATTTCACTGACCATTATTTGCTTTCTTATAGTAACTGGAGAATGGGAAAGATTAATATGTATGATTGAGATGTATGCTTGACTCTGATAAGGCTTTTTGTTTTATTCATTCACAAACACATTGTGTGCCTTTATGTCAATATTACAGCAGGTTCTGGAGTTACAGATGTATCTACCCTCATGGACCAAGGCTTGTATAAAAGAGACAGACAATAAGTAAATAATCAAGTGACTAAATCATTACTCATGCAAAGTAGAGTAGACAGATCAATCAGAGAAGGCCTAACAGAGCTGATGACATTTGAGCTGAGATTTAAGATGAGAAGGAGCTAGACATTGGACTGAGAAAAGAACACTACAGACACACTACAGAAGAACACAACAAATGCCAAGGCCTTGAGGCTGAAGGGTTTTTTTTTTTTTTAATTTTCTTTATTGTGTTGGTTTTGCCATACATTGACATGAATCCACCATGGGTATACATATGTTCCCCCTCCAGAACCCCCCTTCCTCCTCCCTCCCGATTCCCTCTTACAGTTTTAAAAAGTGAGATCAACGTGGTTGTGGCATACTTGAGTAAAAGGAAGGTGATTCAGGTGATGTGGGCAGCCCATGATGTGAAGTTTGGGGTTTATCCCAAGTTCATTGGGAACTCTCATTTAATTCTCCCCAAAGGAGCAAATCTTGAACTTAAAAATCAGGAAGACCTGTCGCTTACTAGTTATCCAGTCATTTGAGCACGGATTTTTTTATCTTCTCTGGGCTTTAGAGATAATGATGCCCACATCACAGACTTTTTACCAGAAACAGAGTTAAATGGAATATGCTATACAGTGTTCTATGATAGTGCCCAGCCCACGGGCAGATTTTATTTCAAATAGGGCAGAACAAAGGTGCACACCCTCTTTCCTTAACCAACACTCTGTTTCCTTTCCTTTGTTTGATAAAGAGAAGTTTGTACTCATCTGTGTGATTTTATTTGAAAATTCACCGTGGTAAAGGCCTGTCTCTAGGAACTTCAGGAGGTAATGTGTCTGAGCTCTCACCTCATCCCTTCCCATGTGGAACATCAATTTTATATCATCTGCCACATGTTAAGCAATTGTTGACCTTTGAAAGGATCTGCAGTCCACATACTCTGAGTTTATGAGGTTTTAACCCTTCAGTTTTTGCAACAGCCTTCCCATTCACCACTGCTAATGTATTAATGCACACACACACACACACACACACTCACCAGGCTTTCTATTCACCACTTCTAACGTATTAATACACACACACACACACACACGTTTCTAGACTGGAATGAGAATCATGAAGCATCTAAAAATGTGGCTCAAAAATGAAAAAGTTTGGAGGTTGGTATAGGCAGGGTAGGTACACAATAACCCAGGCCTAACTAGATGGTAGATGTAGAAAAATTTAGGACTCAGAACCTTTGCCTTTTAGTGAATGAGGCTGAAGGGTGTGAAAGGAGACTAATCATGCAAGCAAAAGAATCAGGAGAGTGAATCCGGGATATTAAGCAGACACTTTATAGATACTCAAGAATTAAGGAAAGAGAAAATCCATTTGAACTAATTAGATGAAAATAATTATAATTACAACCATTATAAAAATGGCCTCTATATGACTAATTATCATATATACAAAGCTCTTAGGCTTGCCTTTAATAGTGATATATAACAGCTTTGTTTGGTTGTAAGTTTTAATAATTGCAGCATTAAACTATATTCAGCTATGTTTCATATCCTATGACTCAAGTTGCAAGTCATCTACCAAAAATTAAAATGGATAGGATATGGTTTTTAAAATCTTATTAGGCAGCTAAAGGCCAGGGGTTGGCAAAGGTTAAAAGACCCCCAAATTCCTCATGAGGATAACTATTGGGGAACAAAGAGAAAGCATGATCTTTCCATGTTATTTCTCCAATTCCAAGCATTCTGTGTTTATTAGGCCCATGTAGAAATTTCTATTTGTGGCAGTCTTCCTGCATCCAATACTGGGACTCCTGGCATAACCGTGTTCCTGATCCACAGCTGCAGGTCACCATCCTAGGCTGAAGCACATTTAACAAACAGTGAGGCTCTGCTAGAGCTTTCACATCAAGGCGCTGTCACTGTGCTAAGCGAAGTAAAACACTGTGTTATTATTCTTATTTTTTTTTTTTTAGGCAGATAAAGGCTTGTCTTTTATTGAATGAGTGACTATGCAATTGCTGAGGCCACTATGTACAGAGAAGAGGGGGGGATCTTTATTTCTTGGTCTCTTCCTCCTTGGACAGGGTCTTGATGATTTCCTCCTTCTTGGCCTGGAGCTGCTCTTCACGGCGATTGCGGGCTTCCTTGGTCTTAGACCTGCGGGCCTCAGCCTGGTCCACCAGAAACTTCTTGCGAGCCTTGTCTGCCTTCAGCTTGTGGATATGTTCCATGAGAATCTGCTTGTTTTTGAACACGTTACCCTTCACCTTCAGGTATAGGCTGTGATGCATGTGGCAGTCAGTCTTTTTAGATTCACGGTATCATCTGAGCGGCCGGCGCAGAATTCTCATCCTCCTCATCCAGGTTACCTTCTCAAGCATACGAGCATTGGCAGTACCCTTTCGCTTACCTATACCCATATGCCTGCCCTTCCGGTGAGCCAAGGTGTTTTTCCGGCATCGAGCTGGGGAATGGACAGTCATAGGCTTCAGGATGATCAGCCCATCTTTGATCAGCTTCCAGATCTGCTGGCGGGAGTTGGCATTGGCAATTTCGTTAGTCTCATTGGGGTCCAACCAGACCTTCTTTTTGCTACACCGAAGGACACTGGAGGCAAGCCTCTTCTGAAGCCCGAGCATACTCATGGCCACAGCCGCAGCGGCGAAAGGAAAGACTATTCTTATTCTTAAAGCCTCTGGGGTCACTGCCATGTGCTCTGTGTGCCACTGGCTTAGCTAAAGCACCGAATGCCCACAGATAGCTTCATCTGCTGATTCCTTCACTGACCGCTACCTCCCCGAGCTGTGGAGTTTGGGCTTTGTTCTCAATAGGTTGGGAACTCTCATTTAACCCTCCTCAAAGTCCCATGAAGTAGAACTAAATCCTAGACTTAAAAGTCAAGTAGACCTGTCACTTACTAGCTGTCCAGTCTAAAGCCTGGTTTTTGTCTTCTCTGAGTTTCACAGATAATGATTCCCACAAAGGCTTTAGAAGTTCAGCTGCTCAGCTTTGCCTTACACCTGGACGTGATTCTGCCTATGTTGCTTTTAGGCAGTGTGAGTTACCATAAAGGGAAAATGCCTAAAACCTAAAATGGCAATGAGAGCAACAAACTCTTTGATGTGCGCTTTCCTCTTAACCAGGAAAAAAAAAAAAAAAAAGGCAATCCTAAGGTAGCTGCTCATGCATTTGGCTTTTCAGTTATAACTTTATCATCTACTCTGCAGGAGCTACAGAGTACCAGCCTCCTCCATGTATCTCTGCATAAAATATTTTGGATGTGCAATTAATTGATGCTAATGATTATGAGATACACTCTGCCTGGATTATGGCAGGGTGTAGCATATCATTGCATTTGGAACCGTGATCTAAGTAAAACTGAGTCAATGCTATTTTTACAAGAAAGAGTTAAGTTAGATATAAATCATTATTATTGCCCAACTGGAATACACCCTGGAATAGTTAGGTATAGATGTTTGCTTTCTGTGTTGCTCTCTTCAGACCATGGTGGGAGAGGCCGTGATGAACACATAATAAGATATTTGCGAAACTGAATTTACCAAAACACAGATTTCCAAGGAAATCTTGCCACATGTGATAGAATATACCTAATTTTCTGAGAAAATTATTATTTATTATTGCCCAAAGGAAAGCAATTTAGAAAGATACTTTGGTGTACAGAGATGGATGGTGGTAAAGTACTGAATTAAATTTAGAATTAGAAGACCTGGATTCAGTCTGTATAATGTTGAGCAAATCAGACACTGTAGGTCTCAGACTTTTTCTGTTCTGATAAATGAGAATGATACTCCTGTATCTAAATCACAAAATTACGTAAAAGCTCAGATGATACCCTGACTATGTAAGTATTTTGTAGACAAGAAAGTGGTAAATACATGGAGGTATTATCAAAGTTTTAAGATCTCATGTCTGCAAGAGAAAAAAGTGAAAATGTTATTCTTTGTGAGAAAGTCTATGGTCTATGGAGAATATAATAGGAGAAATTATTTTTTGTCCCTAAACTTCCCATCTGTGTAAAGCTGTTAACTAGTTTTGGTGACAGAATCTTGAGTTCCAGAAACAAACAGACAAAAAGGATCATTAGTATGGGCTGTTTGTGTGTGTGTCAAACAGTGTTGACACACGCAAGTATTTCAACTGCTGTGGCAAACTTTTGGTGAAAAGTCATGAAGATTTTAAAACAAGTATGGAGAATAGTTCTAGGTGTCATTTTATTTTACTCAAAAATATTCATACATAAAGTTACACCTAAAAAAGCTAATGTTGCCTTTAAAATGCCTGCATGGGCATATTTTTAGAAAGTAGGTTTTTCTGGTTCTCCTTAAGCAGATGTGCATGCCAGCCATTTTACTATTTGCAACTGTAGTGATTTGTACAGAGATTTTTCTGTAGGTTAATTGAGAGTATGGGCCAAGTGAAAGAACAGTGAAGGGGCTAAAATAGAATATTAAGCTATATTGGTTGCTTAACTTTTAGATAATTTGCCATTTCCCATGAGTAGAAAAAATAACAGTTATTAAGGAAGAGCATATGTTGACTTTAAATTAAGGAGAAGCCAAAACATTTTGATGAACTTCAAGCCACCCTAATTATTTTGTTTTAAAGCTTTGAAATAAATAATAAGGCATGGGTTGTTATGGTTATTTAAGATATAAGTAAATTAGTCTTTCCAAGGGCTGGCCAAGAAAATTATTTTCACTGACACAATTTGTTTCTGAAAAGACAGATAATGAAAATGTTTTAGGACAGAATGAAAAAATAATGATGATTTTTAACTGTATACAAATCTATGTAAATATTACAGAAATGTGAATGGTAGTATTTTATACTATTGAAGGTATAAATAGGTTTCTAAGAGTCACAATTTTATAAGCTTAAAAATTGGTTAATTTTTGTTTTATGTTTTTAAATAGCTATTTTTTCAATTATTAATGGTAGAATAAAGCCCTGTTTCAGGAATAAATATACTTATTGATAGTCTTTGAGGTAAATAATTTCAAATAATTAATTCAATGTAGAAATAACCATTTTCCAGCCATGAACAGGAATGAATTCTGTGTTTAAGAGTTGCAGTGATCACTGCTTTTGATTTATGGAATCATTTTTAAACTTAGGAAAACACTAAAATTGCAGGACAAAAAGAAAAAAAAAAACATGTAATGTATGATTAGATTAAACAAGAACAAAAAGCACCTACTGTCCAGGGCCTGGCCATTCTCTCTGAGACCATGTGAATATTCTCATATAACATGTTCTGATGAATAATGTATCTTAATGTTGCATTTGAAAGAAAATACAGAGTTACAGCAAAATGTAAAGCATAAAAATCCTGCCACCTACAGTAAAAACAAAGGTATGATTTAGACATGTGAGTCAATGAAAACCCTTCACAGATGAGAGTTTAGTCCTGCAAATTAGGGAGGCTGCTTGGTGATCCTGTCAGCCTCTGTTCCAGGCGTGTCTCTGGCACCAGTACTGGCCTCTGAGAACATTTAATCCAGCAGACAGTGACTGCTTAATGGAGTTGAGGAGCAGCCTGGCTTTCTTGCCACATTTGACAAGGAAGTTCAGTCTCAGCTAGTAAACCTTATTTAGGAAGTGAATGCTATCCATTTGTGTACTTGCAAATGATGTGCTTCAGGCAATGTCATAAAATGAATTATCAGGAAATAAACTAAAAATGAAACCCAGGTCTCCAGACCAATAAATTACAGTGCCTCTGATTTTTATGAACCTCATAACAAGTGTCACAGTTTGCAAATGAGAATCAACAATAGGCTGCATTTATTTTCATTTTAAGTCAAATTAAAATATGGCTTTGTCAGTTTAAGAAAAAGAAACAGCTAGTGAGAAAATGACATCAGGATTTGAGGTATCAAACCTGTTCCATTTAAAAGAATTAACTTTCCCTAAATAAACAATGTGTGACATTTTTGAGTTATTATACTGATAAAGAAAACTAATTTTAGCTTCAAAAGTTCTTAAAAATTATTTTACATCACAGCAGAGTGTACTTCAATAAGTGCTCCTTTATGAGCATGTAAAAGTCGCATGTAAAATATCCACTGACACAGCAATTTTACATACAGAAGAAGTTATCATGTTTAACAGAAACTATTCTAGCTCCCTATTTTCCCCTGTACTAGATATGTAGCCTCAGACATCTGTTTCCATGCAAAGAAATATGAACTGGAAATATATAGTTGTATTTACTTCAACAACCCATACAGGCTCAATAACTATTCCTAGAAATATTAGTTTTGTAACTTGGAATCTTGAAACAGATAAAGTTTACTTCAATTAGCAGTTCTTTTCAGCCCTGAGTTTTAAGCTCATTTTTTTACATCCCTTCAGTGCAAAGTCCCTTGAGTACTAACTTGCCAGAAACTTTAGAAGTCCAATTAACCTTTTTACTAAGAGAAGCTTTTCAAATGCACTTTTGTATGTAGTTTTGAGACGTATGGGTAACCAGGCTCTAATTTCTTTAAAACTTAGCTATAGTCTTTGAACTAGACATTCCTGTCAAGTGAGAGCTGGTGAGTATACATTTTTTTGCAGCTGTGTAAATACTCAACAGTCTTTATGGTGATTTTATAGCAGCGTCTTTCACTTTTACTCTCACATATGCTGATGTGGAATCATGAAGTTTTGCCCTTTAAATCTTGTTTTATTATTAAATGGAGTATGTGAGAGGCAGTGTGGTTCAGTAGGAAAGCAATAGATTAGGCACAACTATAAATTCTCATCTGGCACCACCTCTGATTCACTAAAGCCTTCTGTACTATAGCCCAAAATGCATTATTGACAAACATCAGTGCCTAAAGCTGTCGTTTGAATTTCTATACTGGCAGGAATCAGGAGATACAGTACTGTAAATCTGTGGCAGTTAAAAAAGACTCAAACAGGGAGGAACCTTACTGAATATCTAGTTAAACCACCTCTATGTTCAGGTGAGGAGGCTAAGATGCTGAAATTCAGAGATGTTACATGATTCATTGAAGGCCAAAGCATAAAACCATCACTTCATGGCAAGTAGATGGGGAAACAATGGAAACAGTGAGCGTCTTTATTTTCTTGGGCTCAACAATCATTGCAGATGGTGACTGCAGCCATGAAATTAAAAGATGCTTGCTCCTTAGAAGAAAAGCTATGACCAACCTAGACAACATATTAAAAAGCATAGATATTATTTTGCCAACAAAAGTCTGTATAGTCAAAGCTATGGTTTTTCCAGTAGTCATATATGGATGTGATAGTTGGACCATGAAAAGGCTGAACACTGAAGAACTGATGCCTTTGAACTGTGGTGTTGGATAAGACTCTTGAGATTCCCTTGGATTGCAAGGATATCAAGCCAGTTCATCCTAAAGGAAATCAGTCCTGAATATTCATTGGAAGGACTCATGCTGAAGTTGGCACTCCAATACTTTGGCCACCTGATACAAAGAACTGACTCATTAGAAAAGACCCTGATACTGGAAAAGATTGAAGGCAGGAAGAGAAGGGGACAACAGAGGATGAGATGGTTGGATGGCATCACCAACTTGAAGGACATGAATTTGAGCAAACTCCAGGAGTTGGTGATGGACAGGGAAGCCTGGTGTGCTGCACTCCATGGAGTTGTAAAGAGTCGGACATGACTGAGTGACTGAACTGAACTGAAACCCCAAAAAACCAAGTTCAGGTGTTTGATGGCCAGTTCTGTGGTCTGCACACTGTGGGTGATACCAAATGGAAACTGGAAAAAAAACATCTAAATATCTAGGCACTGTATATATATTGCTTAAAATCTGGAGCTTTTCTAGCCCTGTAGGTTATTTTTTTTAATTTGGAATTTGGGATCATGTGATAATCCAAATAGTAAAAATTAGCCAAAACACATTTAGTTGGGTTGGAATAGGAAGAATCACGTGTGGCTTTGGATATTGTCAACTGAACCTTCTTGCTGAATTGGGATCTATAGGTCAAAACAATTCAAAGGAACTGATAGATAAGCAAAATGAAGGAGACAGAAGAAAGAATTGACCTTTATTATCAAGAACCTTCCATGTGTTCATCATTCTGAGCAAGTGTTTTACGTAAATTGTCCCTTTTAAAGAAGTGGACAATTCTCTCTGTGTTTGCTGCATGTCAGAGTCATCATTGACTGCTGTATAACCTCAGATGAATCTTTTAACCTACCTTGACCTTGGATTGCTTATTTGTAAAACAGGCAGTGCCTAAACTGACTACTTCATAAACTGAAAGACCAGCTATGAAAGCTATAGAAAAATACAAGGCACCACCAGAATTTAAAATCATATGTAATTTACTTTTTTTTCCATTGATTCTTTGTGATAGTTATATTTTGCTGAAAGGAATTTTAATGTATATTCACTGACGTCATGTAGGATGGTGGGAGCAACACAAAAAAGGATTAAAGATTTATTAAGGATAATTAGCCAGATGTGTAGTACACTTGAGAAAACAAGGTTAACTGTTTGTTTCACCTTGCTTTCTTGTTTCTTTATTATTATTATTTTTTCCCTGTGTCTTTATGTTGAAAAGACAGCCTTGTTTTGTACAAATCCTTTTTTGGAAATCTATAAAAAGTACTTGGAAATTGAAAATTATTAAAACCAGTGGAACTTGAATACCTAGGGACACACTGTTTGTCTTTCTAAGTGGAAATGTTATTTCATGTTGTGTTTCAGTCACAAACTTGGGTGCAAGCAAAGAAAGCTAATTTAGTCATCGTTAAGCCAGGGCTCAGATACTAGGCAGGAGGTGAGGATCAAGCTTTCAGAACAGCCAGGGACCAGGGAGAGGCAGAAGGAGGAGGGCTGAGAACCATTGAAAAACAAAAAATTCAAAGTTTATCTATTTATTTTTTCTGCTACTGAAAATATTTAGCATATCTCACAATCCATAGTAAATATAGCATGTGTGTTACTTAAATAATGTTAATAAATCAACTAAATATCTGTGCACTTCCTTGACTATATGACCTTCTCCTCTCTTGGTCATCAGTGTCCTTGATTTTGTATTGATCATTTCTTTACCTGTTTTTATAATTGTACATACTGAAAGTAACATAGTAATATAATACCTAGGTACGTGTTTATAGTAAAAGTGTAAGAATACATTTCAGTGTTATCTTAGGATCAAAATTTATTTCTTTATTCCTCTCTAACCTGCTTTTTTTTAACATGTTGTTGGGTTCGATCCCTGGGTGGAGAAGATCCCCTGAGAAGGAAATGGCACCCCACTCCAGGATTCTTGCCTGGAGAATCCCATGGACAGAGGAGCTGGTGGGCTACAGTCCATGGGGTTGCCAAGAGTCAGACATGAAGTGACTTCACTTCACTTTCAAAATGCTAACTTATTAATCTATTATGTAAATATATTAAAATGTCTTCTACTGAAAGGAGCATATGGACTATTAGAACATTTTCCTTCTTTGTCTCTTTCTTTCTCTCTTCTATTATATGTAAAAGTACTATCAACATTTTAATTTTGATGTGTCTGGTGCAAAAGATTTTTGGGATTCATATTTAAGAACAAAAGACTAGGTCATATATTATGTGATTGTTCCGATTTAAGAGGCAATGTCAAATTATTTTCCAATTTTTTTTTTTTTTTTACTTTAGGCGCCAATAAGCAGTGAAAGCAGAATTCAGGTGTTTGACAAGCCTCTGTAAACAGATATTGAATTCTGCCAGTCTATGTATGTGAAATATCTAATAATATCCTCTTTCCAATTTGCATTCTCTGATCCTATCAGAATAAGCACTTTTAAAAATATGTTTGTCTACCATTCTTTTATCTTTCTCTATGAAATACCAATCTGATATTGAACCATTTTCCTATTGGGTTGTTTTACTGGTTTTAGGTATTTTATCTTTCCCTGGTTTAGATTTGCCTTTTCATTCTCCTTATGATGCTGTTGATGAAGAAAAGTTCAAGTTTGGCATTATATGCCTTCTCAATTGAGGACTTAAAAACATTATTTTATACTTGCCTCTGAAAGTTTCAAGTTTTGCCTTTCTCTTCTAAGATATTAATAAATTGGAAATATTTTTATATTGTGAAAGAAAGGTATTCTTTTTATTTTCTCCATATGCATAGATAATGGTACAAGAACTTTCTGTTATAATGTTCTTCTTCTTATTTATGCAGAGCCAAATCTACCATATATCAAATTTACATAAATGAACAATCTGTGCTTAGCTCTTAGTTTGGTACCAGTAGCCTACATTTCCATTTCTATTATTTTACAGTGCATCTTAATTGTTCTAAATTTAAAACACCTTGATAGCTAAGGGAAAGTTTTCATACCTATCCTTTTCTTTTTTCTAAAACATGTTGCTTATTCTTAACTTTGCTCTTATACTTTGTTACTTTTTTTCCCCCTATCTTTATGCTTTTAATTTTATTTTTTCTCATAGTAGTGTACAGGCAATGATAAAGAGAAGTTGTGTTAGTACATATCCTTATTGCTTTCATCCTATTTTATTTCAAAATTATACTTTTATTTTTTCACATTTAAATGTAATATTTGCTTAGATATTTGTGGATGTGCTATACCAAACTAAAATTGTTATCATTCTACTCTGAATTTGATAAGAGATTATATCATAAATTATTGTTAATCCCTATATCTATTGAAAAGATTATATATTATTTATCCTTTCATCTGTTAATGAAGTGAATTAGAAAATTAATCAGTGTTCTAATGTTAAAACAATACTGCAAAATAGTCTTCTGAAATAGCTTCAACTTTAGCATAGTATATATCTTATGTAATGATAATATTTCATTAGAATTTTAGTGTATATGTAAATGTACCACAACTAGAATAGATTTAAAAAAATTTTTTTATTTAAAAATAATTTTATATCAGTGATAGTATAGATAGTGAAATTGCCCTAAGCCTTTCCATTAGTGTCTCCTAAAGTTAGCATCTTTGTTATACGACATTAGTCAAAATGAAGAATAGTACTAGTACAAGACTGTTCACTCAACCACAGACTTTATTCAGATTTGACCGGTTTTTCTTCTGATGTCCATGTTTTGTTCCAAGATCCAATCTAGAATCTCACATTGCACTCAGATACTATGTCTTCTTGAAAAGTGAAATTGCTCAGTTGTGTCTGACTCTTTGCAACCCTGTGGACTGTGGCCCACCAGGCTCCTCCATCCATGGAATTTTCTAGGCAAGAGTACTGGAGTGAGCTGCCATTTCCTTCTCCAGGGGATCTTCCCGACCCAGGGATTGAACCTGGATCTCCCACATTGTGGGCAGACGCTTTACCGTCTGAGCCACCATGTCTTCTTAGTGTCCTACAAAATGTGGTAGTTTCTCCCAGTTTCCTTATTTTTCTTGTCTATTCACTCACTCTCTTGATTACAGTAGCTTTGTAGTAAGTCTTGAAATTGGGTAATTCAGTCCTTCAGATTGATTCTCCTTCAATATTATATTTGCTATTCAGGATCTTTTGTTTTCCATGCTAAGTTTAGAATCCATGATAACTAAAATCAGTTTAGAATCAGTTGGTCAATATCCAAAATAGTGTGCTAGGATTTTGATCTGGGTTGTATTTTTTGTAGATCAAGATGGAAAGAACTGATATTTTGCCTGTATCAAGTCTTTCTATCCACATACATGAACTATCTCTCCATTTATTTGGAGAGTCTTTCATTTCTTTATCAAGAGCTTAGTAGTTTTCCTTATGTAGATCTTGCACATATTTGGTAGATTTATATTTAAGCATTTTTATTTGGGGTATGCTAATGTAAATAGTATTATGCTTTAATTTCAAATTCTAACTGTTCATTGTTGGTATATAAGAAACCAAATGACTTTTGTATGTTAGTTTTGTATACTGAAAATGTGCTATGATCAGTTTTTATTTTGAGGAATTTTCTTTTAATTATTTGGCATTTTCTACAATAATAATCATGTTTGCAAACAAAGACAGTTTTGTTTCTTCCTTCCCTTTCTACAAGTTTTCTTTTTTTTTGTCTTATTTGTTATCTAGGATTACCAGTATGATGTTGAATAGAGTAGTGAGAACAGACATCCTTGACTTGTTTCTTATCACATTCCTAGTTTGCTGAGAATTTTTGCTGTGAATGGATGTAGAATTTTGTCCAGTGATTTTTCTGCATCTATTGAAATGATCGTGTGATTTTTTTTCTTTCAACCATACTGATTTTGATATAGATGTAAAATTTGCCTCTTACATAATTCCCTCTTTAAAACATATGATTAATTATATTCTGAACCTACTTTTTGATGTTGCCTTCCAAGTTTGCGGTTCCATCATTTTTCCAGAAATTGTTTTAAATTATTTTCTATTTCAAGGATGAATCTAAAGAAATGATTTTATTTTCCTTTCAAATGTATATATAGAACTAGATTCACCCCATCCTCTCATCTAGTACCATACTATCTTTTCTTGTATAAGTTCACACATAAATACACAGAATGTTTCTGTTCATACATTATATTTTGTTAATGTTTTCATTCACTGAAATAATATAACACTGTGAGTCTTGTTCAGAACAGACAAAATTTGGAATGGCAGTTTCCAAAAGAAAACTCACAACAAAAATAATAAAGACAGTTATTAATATTTTGGGCATGAATTTTCAGTGGAGCAAGAAAGACATGCCTTTCTTTTTTGCTCTCAATTTAACACATCCACTATATATACATACTCACACACACACACATATATATATTATATATACATATATAATATATATATATACACACACACACATACTTCCCTGAGTAGCTCTACTTTTCTATTTGTTATTTGTGTTAGCTAATCAAATTTTCAAACCCTGTTGGACTGTGACTTTTTAAAGCTGGGGAGAAAGCATGACACTTAACCAACATTTTCTAAAATGTCACATTTAAGGAGTTAGGATTTTCTTGAAATCCATCCAGATAATTCTCCCTTGGATTATAAAGATTATACAATTCCCTCTAGCTTCCAAAATCAATCAAAAGATGTGACCAGGTTTGGTTTTGTTTTTAAATTCCAACTTTAGCTATTTAAAAAAAAAAAAAAAACACGTTTAGGATTAAACAGAAAATGTGATGACAATTTTTAAAAAGATCTTGTTATGTAAATCTAGTACTAGGAAGAGGAAGCAGAATTTTATACATTTGTTTAGAAGACTGCATAGTCATTTAACATGGTGTTGAGTCAGAATGTGAAATTCCTTTATGATTATAATCAATTTGAGTAACAGCTGAGAAATTATAGTAGAAATCATACAGTTTTACCTTTATCCCATAAAAGTCATGAAATACCCTGACAGGGCCATTTGGCCTACTTGCCTCTTCCTATAAATCTTTTAAAATCTCTTTTTAATATTAGGTTAATTTCCCTACAGATAACCCAGAAATACTCTTAATGGATTTGGAACTACATCTATTTTGTTATATTTTGGTTGAAGTACAAAAGAGAAAAAAAAAATCGGTGTTGATTATGATAATCATTCAAAATTGACATTCCTTATTTATTATCAACAAATTTAGAAATAAATCCCATTAGGAATCTTTTGAAAAAGACAACCCAGTACTACAAAATGTTATTGCCTCCAAAATGTTTCCTACTAGAGCAAGAGACAGTGAGAGATAATATTAATAAGAATGGCCCACACAACATGGGAGATAATTGTGTAAATAAAAATAATTCCCTATTACTGCTTCCTCAGATGACTGGGACTTTTGGCTATGGAACTTGGGGCAGTTATCTTGTCCTTTATGTTCAGAGATGATGTGTTGACAGGTTATTTCCTGAGCAATAACTGAACTATGTGACCTGCTCTCCTGGCCAGGAAAGGCTGTTTTGTAGTTGACAGCAGCAGGCGCTGAGGGAAGGGTTTGACGTGTGTGGCCTTGTAGCCTTTGGGTCAGCTGAGTCTGTGTTTGATTCCTTCTGGCCTCTATGGAATCTGACTTCTGTCTTCTCTTGGTGACTGTTGCTGATGCTCCGTTCTTGCGAATGGTCTCTGCAGGCACCCTCTCTGTCCTCGCCCCCTGTGAACACAGTTACCTCCCATGTTGTGTAATCACAGACTTTCCATCCTGGTGCCATTTTCCCCACTCTCTTACCAGTGAAATATGGGAAGACCCATGGCAATGCAGATAAAGTCACATACAGATAGGATCTGAATTTCTCAGCTCTCCCTGCTGGACAGTTGGTTCTACGATCATCACCTGTAAAGAGATTACTAAATCAGTGATTATGCATTTCTTAACCTGCTTTTAGGCTGCTGGCATAGGGCATTGTTCCTACAGTGCATTAGATAAATGTAGTTTCATTAATGAATGCTGAATAAAGAGAAAGAAGTCTTAGGTTGACAGGGCTCTTTCATAATTGAAGAGTAAAAACAACAGTGCCAAAAAATACTTCCATCTTACATTTGAAAAATCATTTTGACTTCTGTAGCTTTTCTGATACAGTACAGATATTCCTGCTGTATGTACAGCTAATCACCTAAAGGACAAAGTTCCTTCTGTCTCAAGTGTGTGAAATGCTATCAATACAAATACATTTAATTCTGACTACCACATTCCTCTTTGAAACTATAGGAAAATTAGCATGACACCAGGCATATATATCTTAACATACATTTTTTAGGTTTTTTCCTCCTGATTTTCTTCTAGCTCTCAGCTCAGTCTATGTCACATTAGCTAACTCCACTTCTATATATTTTCCCCAAAAATGAATATCTTCTTCAGAGTTCTGGGATTTGGCCTACTGCCACAGCTCCAAATGTCATCTCTATGCAAATGCTTGTCAAATCTCTCTCATTCTCTCCTGCTGAGTCCTCCCCTCCATCCCTGCCCTGCTTCCACCTCCCCATCGTCTCAGTCTTCTTCCTGTCTGGGAGATATCTGAACTTGAAAGTCATCCCTAACACAACACAACACGAACAGCCTATCCTCTTTGTGAGACTTCTTTTCCTCCTGATTTCTTTATTATAATAATGTTTCTCCCGTTTTTGTTAGACATCCTGTATCAACACTTCAGATGTCTTGGATTCCTTCTTTTTTATTACCTCTTGCATGTAGTCAGTAATAAAAGCTTGACATTTTTATCTCAGTAGCAAATGTCTCATCATGTCCATTCTCATTGCAAACATCTTCAAGTATTTATAAATTTTGATTTTAGCCTGCTTGAAGTCTCCTAACTTCTCTTCCTGCTTCAGTTATACAAAGCAATTATATACCACTTATAAATCCATTATGTAAAGCAGTGCTTTCCAAACTATGTTTTTAGTATTGCAAATTTTTATTCAAATGAAATGGAACTCAAATATACAAAACAGAGCTGTTTTCTTTGAAACAGGGATTGCGTATTGGAACTTACACTTAATTGTAGTCATGCTTCTCTTTATCATACCTCTCCTCTGCCACCCATAGTGCTTCCGGAAATACTCTCATGGAAGTGTAATTGACAACCACTGCTAAAACATATTCTCAAATTTATTATGACTAGATGATAAAATTATATTTTAAATATGCTGCAAAGGAAGAAACTGTAGAAAAATTAAATTCAAATGTATCGTCTTAATAAAGATGGTTCATAGAGAAATAAAGATAATTAGATAAATATTAGATTGTATACAACTATACCAAAAATTCAACATGCTCTTAGCATGATAGTTGAGGTAGGTTGAAATTTCTCAAAAAAATTATAACCTCATAACTCATAAAGTTACATTGATTATTTTACCAGGAATGTTAACTACACCTTAGAAAATGTTATGAATTATATAAAGAAATTTTCTCCCAGATATGGTATGAAAAGATTTTCTTTCACACAACTAGTCATGTTAAAATCTTACTCAAAATTTCCAAAGGTCATTAGTTATCTGCCAAATGAGGAACATATTGTTTGGCTTGAAAATTAATAATAACCTGGCATGGACTTAGATTAATTGCTAGTATTTTTGCTGGTTTTCTTCTTTGTTTATTATTACAGTGTAAATCCTACTTTTGCTTATTTTTTTAACCACAACCATAAGTCTCTTTGTAGTGTCTCATGTTCCACTCCTTGTGTAATACACTTCTCCAGCTTGCCTTCCAATGTTTCTCTGTTTATATCTTATTCATTCTGCAAGGCCTAAGGTTTTCTATGTCACCTCTTCTGTGAGAATTTTCCAAAATATCTTAAATTGGATATAATCTCACCAATTTTTAATGTCTTTGAAGCTTTATATGCTTCTTTTATGGTAGTTGCCACTTTTTGTTTGTTTGTTTTGTTTTGTTTTTGCCTTGTTTTCTGTAAGTAATGGGAAACACAGAAATATACAACAGATGACTTATTGAGATCACTTTATAATAATATCAAAACTTGCATCTGTGGCCCCCATGTAGTTTGCCATATACTTGTTGCATCATCAAACATTCTGCTAACCTTTTAAAGGTAGGTTTGCAAAGTATAAGGGATAAAGGCTGGTTTTTAGAATTATTTGGGAGGACATCTTTAACTAGTTATGCAATTGTTGGCCTATGTATTTACTTGCTGAATCTTGATTTCTTCTTCTTCAAATAGAGCTAATTACACATATAGATAAGTAGATATCTGTTGAAATGATATTTGCCCATGGTAGAGATAAAAGCAATGGACAATGATAGCCTGAATATGAGAATTTACTGGACATCTCTGGGAATCTTGAGGACAGTGGGTACTGAAGCATAGTGATGAGGCCCTCTGAGGAGAAAGAAGCAGATAAATCTAAGACTATTAAAAATAGAAACAAAATATGCTTATATATACTTTCTCTCTCTACTTTTTCTGCAGATTCCTGATAACTTAGAAAATTCCAGAGGTAGAAATAATAAGGTGATACTGGAGAAGGTTTCCTCACCTCAGATGAAAAGTTTTCAGAACATTTCTGCTGACCCATGGAATTGGTGTTAGCTCTAAGTATTTCAAGTTTTATCCTAATTAATCCTCTTAACTCCAGAGCTTTGTCCACCTGTAATATACTAAATGTACTGCCTATAGAGGCAAAGCTATGCATTGTGGTGACAAAGTTTTAGTGAATAGAAACAGAACAGGCTTGAAGAATGAACTTTTCCACAGGGAGAGACCCAAGTTAAATGCTCTGCAACTGATTCAGTAATTCCTTTAACTAATGGTAAAGTTAGTAACTGTATCATTTCAAAATATTATTCTGCTATGAGTTCTGGTTGTAAAATTAAACAACTTATGAAGTATTCTCCCAGTCCAAGAATACAGAGAAGTAGGATTATGAATTATGAAAACTTGAGCTAGGAAACTATATTCACTCACTGAGCAACTATTATGTGCCAGAAACATGTTTGGGAGGCTAAATCTATCGACTGACTGAATATGGACGGTGCAGGGTATGTGGGGAAAGGGAGAAGTCAATTTGGTGAGAGAAGCTGATGACACAGGCTTTTAGGGGACACCCCAATCCCCCCACACACACCTTTTAAGTGCCTTATCTTTGTGGAATATAAAATAGAATGACAAATAATAATATATGAGGCACAGAAGCAGAATAATAATACAATCTGAGATATGGGTGGACAAAAGGAGAAGTCTCAGAAAGACTCCCTGAACAATATTATCTGTATCAGCTCTTTCGAAAAGAGGGCTGGGGGATTACTGTAATGAGGAATATGAAGAAAGGCTTAGAAAGCAAATAATGTACAAATGCGGAGAGGTGTAAAAAAGCTGGTTTGTCAGGAAGGTTACAAGCTTTTTTAAATGTTCAAGGCGTACAGTGACAGATATGAAATTACTGGTGATGGGGCTAAAGGAGAAGGAATGAGGTAAATGAAGGCAATTAATTCTATGACTAAAATGTTAGATATCAAACTTTCAAAATTCAGAGTCCACCAAGGGGTCTTACCAGGTCAGAGAGATGGTGAGCACTGACAGTTAGGATGACCACCACGATAGTAGTGAGAGGGATAGTTTTGAGAACTATATATGACAGAAGAGTTAGAGAAGCCATCGTTTCAGGCATCATCCTGAGAGAGCCAGAAAGGAAGGCCTGAAGTAGAGCAACAGTATTACAGTTTCTGAGGGATTCCAGTTCAAGAACTATACAGAAGGTGAAAAGTAACCATGTTTGATGAGAAAGGGGAAATAGAGGTTGAAGGGATAAGGCAAGAATATCTCCCAGTCATCTTGGTTACAAGGGCCTTGGGTAGGTGGTAATCACATTTACTGAGATAGGAGATATTAAAAAAGCAAAATTTTGTAGGTGATGACTTCATATTTGTATGCATTGAATTGAAAGGTACATTATAGTTTATGCAGTTTATATATTGAAGGCCACACATGTGAGGCTAGGGAGAGCAGTGAGCACCAAATGTAGTAATTTGGAAGTTGCATTTGTCTAGGTAGTAAATAGAACGTATGTGGATGGACATCTTTTACCTAATTCAAACACTTTATTTTACCAGTAGCATAGTTAGCATTTCAGTTATTGCAAAGAACAGTGCAATTTGAGTTAAAACATAGGAAATACATACTTTTTCTTTTAAGCAACCTTAGGATCAAGATCTCAAAAAAATCATACAATGGGATCAAGTAAGTATGTTTAGGGATTTTTTATAAAAGCATATACAATACATTTTTCCATTATAAAAAGAGCAAAGGCCATTTAGGATTTGGTGCTTGAACTTGATTCCAACATCCTTGGTACTTTATGTGTTCGATTTTAATTTGTATGTTTATTTTCTGAAGATTCTCTTACTGTTTTAAATGTGGTCATCCCACTGGTTGTTATTGAGTTAATATCACAAGCCTTAAAAAAAAATCTTTTAAGCCAGTTAAATAAAAGATAACTCTTTAGTGTTGATGGGACATATTTTGTGTAGCCCATCCTTCCTCCTTTTTTTTCCCTAATGTTTGAATTTAATATAGAATAGAGAGATCTCAAACATCTGTGTTGAATTATATCTGCACTCTGAGCAACATTTGAGTGTGGAGATATTTTGTATTCCTGTTCGGCTTAAAGAAAAATCACTCAGAACAGTTAACAACAAATAAATGAAAAAAAAAAAAAAACCTCAGAGCACATCTATGAGTGTGAACAGTAATGGAAATAACACAGGCTTTGGAGTCAGTCGAACTATGTATAAAAGTCGGCTTTGTTAATTATTAGCTATAAATATGGGCAGCTGCCAAACTCTCACTTTTCTCATCTTTAAAATGGCTTTATTTTAGGATTAAATTGCATTTAATCATTTATACCTCTTCAAACTATGAGTAACAGAAACTTTAACAGGTTTACATATCGAGAAGTTCAGGGTCATTTAATTCAACAGTTAATAAACACTGATAGAAATATGTATTTTTTTCTCTGTTATTTTGATGTGACAGCTTTTTCCCTGTTGCAAGATGACCACAGCACTTCTTAGAAGTCATATCTGGACAGGAATATGTCCAGAGAAGGAAGAAGACAGAGATTCTGTCATTTTTGAGATGTCATTCAAGTATTGCATTTTGGACTCTTTTGTTGACTATGATGGCTACTCCATTTCTTCTAAGGGACTCCTGCCCATAGTAGTAGATATTTTCAGGGTTCATTCTTGCCATCTCCTGTTTGACCACTTCCAATTTGCCTTGATTCATGGACCTAACATTCCAGGTTCCTATGCAATATTGCTCTTTATAGCATCAGACCTTGCTTCTATCACCAGCCCATCCACAACTGGGTGTTGTATGTAAAAAGAAATATTCTTATGAAGAATATCTTTCTATCTTTTTAACACTATTTGTGAAGATCATTTTTTGTCATTTAGTAACCAAAAAGTAGACTCCCGGAGTTGGTGATAGACAGCAAAGCCTGGTGTGCTGCGGTTCATGGGGTTGCAAAGAGTTGGACACACCTGAGCAACTGAACTGAACTGAACTGAAACAAAACATATAAATACCTAAGTGAAACATTCACTCCCCTCAGCATGTAGTGTTGAAAAAATCCTAAGTCAGTCCCAATGAAAACTTTTAAGTACTTGTGTTGAAGTTGCTCATTCATGTGTGACTCATTGCTATGGACTGTAGCCTACCGGGCTCCTCCATGCATGGAATTTTCCAGGCGAGAGTACAGCAGTGGGTTGCCATTTCCTTCTCCAGGTGATCTTCCAGACCTGGGGATCAAACCCAGGTCTCCCACTTTGCAGGCAGACACTTTACCCTCTGAGCTTCCAGGGAAGCCATTTTAAGTACTTAGCTCCATGTAACTCATTGCTTCATTTTTGCCTGGAATGCAAGTGATCAGTTTTATACTTAATTATTGTACCTTAACTCTAGAATATTTTTATGCAGTTATCCTTGTCTTCTCTAACTTTCATTTTGTAGTTCCAGTTATATTGACCTTGTTTTAAGTTTTGAAAGCTTATTGTATGCTTGCTTCTTTGAAGTTTTCTTTTTTTGGAAGTAGAGTTATAAAGGTTAGTCTCACCTTTCATCCATTCATATTCTTATACCCATGATTCTATACACCTGTCTTTTCTTTCAACAATCCATGCTTTATTTTACTACTCATTCTTCTCTCCATACATCTGCATCTTCCGGTCTATTCTTTTTTCTTTTGTTTTTAGTTTTTCTGCTTATAACCAAATATAGCCAGAGAAAGTGAATATGGTTCATGTGTGATTTTGAGTAGACCCATCGATCCAGAAAGTGTCTATGCTAGAAGTAGACCAATTTCTTTATTTTTAAAAAGAATTTTAGCTCCTTAAAAAAGATTTTTTTGACTGGTCTTTCACAATCCTAGCTTATACTGATACAGAAATTTCTGGATTTCTGTAGCTATTTAAAAAAATAGCATAATTATAAATCTTAATTCACCTTAGTAGACTTGTTTAAAATAGTGTCTGAACTTATATGTATGCATCTATATCCAGCATTACAAAAAAAAAAAGAAATAAATTAGGGGGATAAATATTCATAGAAGTCTCAATTGCCTTACATAGGAAACTTCCCTATAGCATTTGTTTTTTCATTAATTCAAGAATAGTAAAAGGAGTGATTCAATACAATAAACTTACTCAAGAAGTTCACAAACATTTTTTATTCGACTTTCTAGAAAAATACCTATTGAATGAATTATACACCCATATGTATTTAAATCATCTTAATTTTGGCACCCTGAAATTTATAAGATATTGATTGTAATAGAAGATTCAATATGTAAGACTATCAGATACAAGAAAAATGAATTTGTTCTTTAAAAATCTTAATATTATGCACTTGTACAGTGCAAATCCTTCCTTACAAGTCATATAATACTGAATTACTGTAGAAAGAGTAAAATCATTATCTACAGAATTGAGTCTCAACTCTTTCACTGTAATATTATAGCTCACTAAAATAATGACAGTTCTGTCAAAGTAAAAGTAACAAGGTGGCATGGAAATTCCAGAACATTTTTAGCATATATTAGAACTGGGATAATTTCAGCAGATGTGAAACCCTATAACCTTCATGAGATTAACACAGTAAGCAAAAGTATCTATAGTCTCTCAAAGCACAAGCGAAGCATATACATATTTTCTTATTTAGGTAGCCACTTATATTTTTATGAAGGTGAACATATGTTGACCAACAAAGCTAAGAATGGTATCAGTAAATAGAATCTGACAGTTTTGCAATGGCCGGGTTCATTTCTAGGTGCCAAAGGGGGTTTGTTTCCAAAGATTTACAACACTTATTGGCGAAGTATGCATAGACAAACTACACAGGTGATCCTCATATCACTATTCCAGTATCTAAAACAGTGTCCTACAGAGGACAGGTGCTCAACAAATAATTAACTGAAAGTGTTTGAAACAGTGTTGTCCAAAAGAACATTTAGTGCAGACAGAACTGAGCTATAGCTACACTGTTTAAAATGATAGCCATATATGGTGAGCAGAGTGACTGAGGAAGTGAATTTTTAATTGTATTTAATTTGTATCAATTTAAAGTTAATCAAGTTGAAGAGTAAGCTATTTCTAGCAGCTAGTGGATTTAACTGCACAGCTTTAGAAAGCAGTAAGTATAAGCAACTGGATGATACACATCCTGAAAATCCATAACAGATTCATTTGTTGCTATTTGCATTTGCTTTTAGGTTTCCTTCCCCTGTTGATATTCTTTTTGTCAATCTTATATTTCTGAAAGTGTGTAATCTTAACATGCTTGTAAGCGTTAAAAATACACAAAATGGATATCCTCTCAGAGACTAATCTCCCTCCTCCTATTCCTTCTACCCTATTCTTAGCATCTCTTGTAAATAATAAATTTCCTTTATCATTCATGTGTCTTTTTAATGTGAAAATAAACAGATTAACATGTGTCCTTATTTCCTCTTCATTCATAGACAAAAAGTAATATATTGCTATATATGAAATCATGAGTTCGCGCTGACACCTCCATTGTAATCCCATCCCATGGGTTCTTTGTCTTATCACATTCCGTAGTAGTACCTCCCTTATTCTATAATGAGAGTTTTGGCTCTCAAAAATATCTACATGATTACTCATTGTATCCATGCTACAACACGAAGTAATACCCTAAGGTATTTCCAACTGTTTTTCTGACTTCATTGTTTTCTCAGCCCCATATCTTGCTCTTTTGATTCACTTTTTGTTTTAAGATTCTATTGACAAGTATCTTCCTAATGAAGAGTTCTTGGAAATTAACTGTTCTGTCTATATGCATATCTGAAAAAATCTTTATCTCACTGTTCACTAAATTAGTAAATTGGCTGAGTATTGAATCTCAATTCTGAAATAATTTCTCCTTAGAATTTGAATGTATTGCTTCATATTTTTCCTTTCAGTATCCAGTGTTGCTGATGGAAAGTCTAATACCAATCTGATTGTAATATTTTATAGATGGCCTTTTTTCTCTTGAAGATTTAGTTCTCTTTACCCTCAGTGTTCTTTAATGTTTGAAGATATATCTCAGCATGGTAATTGCATCCAACAGTAGAACACAGTGGAAGGGGTACAGGCTCTCAGTTGCATGTCTGATATTGAATTCAGACTCTACCCTATCATTTTCCTGAGGAAACAAAGGTGATAACAGATATTCTGATTTTTAAAAGCTCTCTATTAGGTTTTCAGTTCAGTTCAGTCGCTCAGTCGTGTCCAACTCTTTGCGACCCTATGGACTGAAACATGCCAGGCCTTCCTATTCATCACCAACTCCCAGAGTTTACTCAAACTCATGTCCATTGAGTCAGTGATGCCATCAAACCATCTCATCCTGTATCATCCCCTTCTCCTCCCGCCTTCAGTCTTTCCCATCATCAGGGTCTTTTCAAATGAGTCAACTCTTCGCATCAGATGGCCAAAGTATTGAAGTTTCAGCTTCAACATCAGTCCTTCCAGTGAATATTCAGGACTGATTTCCTTTAGGATGGACTGGCTGGATCTCCTTGCAGTCCAATGGACTCTCAAGAGTCTTCTCCAACACCACAGTTAAAAAAACATCAATTCTTCGGTGCTCAGCTTATTTTATAGTCCAACTCTCATATCCATACATGACTACTGGAAAAAAGACAGCCTTAACTAGACAGACCTTTGTTAGCAGTAGTGGCTGAATATAAGAAAATACATTCAATTAGAGACATAGGATCTTTAGCATATGTATGTCTGAAGTATCAGCAAGTCCAACAGACAAGATTGCCTAACACAGCCAGAGGCTTGGGTGAGGTAGTGATCAGGAAGCATTTTACAGGGAAACTGAGATCTAAATTAAATGTGAAGAGTGGGTAGAAAGTTACCAGGTAGAGTTAAGAAAAGGGTTGAATTCAGACATACAGACAGTTGGACATGTTGGAGAGTTGGAATTTAGGGAGCTGAGATCAACTCTTTTTATTCTCATCCAGCAAATCCCCAGAAGCATGAGAAGGACTACCTCACCACCACAAGTCAGAAAAAAATGTTTCTCCTACTAGAAACCTTCACATTCTATGTATACACTTTAGCATCTTTAAAGATTCTTTTTTTTCCCACAAGACATTTATATTTACCTAAAAGTTGAAATTGTCAAGTATTTTACCAACAAAATAGGTATATTCAAAAAATAGGAAAGAATTACTACTCAGGACATGGAATCTAGGTACACAGGCAGGTTTGGAAAACAAAGGAGAGGAACATTCTTTTATAGAGAAGGGAGAGGGGGGTGGGGCTGATAAAAGCAAAATGCCCATTGGAGGAAACTGGGAGTTTGAAGTGTAGTGGCTTTTCATTGGCAGAGTCATGACAGTCTTCCATTGGCTGGGCTGTTGCCAGGCAAGGAAGGTGTCTTTCTTCTTTCTACTGGGCTTCCCTGGTGGCTCAGTGGAAAAGAATCCACCTGCCAATGCATGAGATGCGGGTTTATTGCCTGGGTTGGGAAGATCCTCTAGAGAAGGAAATGGCAACCCATTCCAGTGTTCTTGCCTGAGAAATTCCTGACAGCCTACAGTCCACGGAGTTACAAAGTCTGACTCGAATTAGTGACTAAATAACAAACAACCTGCTGGGTAGTAAAAGAGGAACCTTCTTCCTTTCAGAAATGCAAAGGTATGTCTCTTCCTGTTGAGTCTACAATTGATGTCAAGAGGTAGGGTGTGAGAACTGCCCCTTCTGGACTCCCAACTCCACTTTAAACAAAGCTTCTGTTTATTAATTTTCACATTTCCCTGTTCTTGTGACCCATGATACCTCCTACACTGTGTTTGGCTAGAGATACAGACCATGGTGCTCCTTTGCTTCTTTATTTTTCTTTCACTCTTCCTGTGTGCGTTTTTCTTGATACTAGAAATTCAAGTGGTTAATGAGTGATCTTGAGCAATAGATAAGATGAGTAATTCTAAAAGATGAAAATTCAAACCATTCAAAACTCAAAAACAGCAATAGAGTAGATAAAAATTGAAAGCAATACAGAAGCTTAACCAGCAGAACACACACACACACACACACACACACACACACACACACACACACACACCTGATTCAGACGGTAAAAGGAAAGAGAGAACAGAAAGGCTAAAATGTAAAAGCTGGAATATGTCAGAAGTATTGCAACTAGAACTCTCAAACACTGTTGATAGGAAAATGTATTTCAACTACTTTGAAAACTGTTAGTATCTACTAATATGGTACAAAAATGTATTCTATGATCCAAAAGTTCCACTGATGGGTATAGTCCCTAAAAATATGTATGTAAATTCCTTGAAAATATATACACATATCCCTAGTACCAAAAGATGTACAGTATGTTCATAGCATCACTATGTATAAACGTCTCAAATTAGAAATTATCTGAATACCCATTACCTGTAGAATGGGTAAATAAATATGTGATATAGTTATACAATGGTATACTATAGAGTAGTGAGAGAAAAATTAATCTACATGCAACAGTGTGAGTTAAATCTCATAGCCTCAATGCCAAGTGAAACTTGATACAAAACAATACATACAGTATGATTCCATCTGAATGAATCTAAACAGGCAAAAATAATGCACTCTCTTACACCTTTCCAATTTCTTAGTGTAGTAATTATCCATTGTAAAAGGAATTGCTCCAAAATTTAGCAGCTTAAAACAACAAATACTATCTTTCACATTTTCTGAGAATTAGGAATCCAGGTGTGGCTTAGCTGTGTAATTCTACTCTAGTCTCAAGACACTGCAGTCAAGATGTCATTTGAAGCTGCAGTTATTTTGAAGTTTGAGTGAGACTTAGCGGATCCACCTCTAAGCCCATCCACTTCTAGGATATACAGAAACAACTAACAAAAAATTTAAGAGGTAATGTGTTAATTCAATTAAATTAACGTGATACATAATGAGCAAAGGTCATCACAGAACATTACTTGGTACAGGTACAACTTTAAAGACTTAAATAGTTACATTCCTTTAACCATTTAACATGATATTAACATAGTTGAAAAGGACATGGCAGAAAGTGTGACAGAGCTAAATTTTACATTAAGTAGTCATGACTAATTCCTAAAACATCTAAATAAATGAATAGCATTTACTAATATTAATGATTTATTGAGAAACGTTAAGACTAAGATCTAGGGAAAACAGCTAAATCCTTTCATTGCTGGCTATACCCAAAGCTGAACACTCAGGCTAATTGAGTGATCCAGAATTTCATAGAGAAAAGATCTCTGCCAAAGGGGAAAAAAAGTATCAGTATTCTGAAGCCATGACAACAGTCTTTCTCTTTGCTATTTCATTTTTTAATTGTTTTGTCATTGTTTTTGTGTTTTTCACCCATCCAGATGTTTGCAAAGTAGATATGGAGTCAGCAGTGAGGTCAGTTAAATTTCTTGTTAACTGTGTGATGTGTCATAAAGCACACATTCTGATCCCTGATTCTCTCATTTGAAGAAAAGCAAAATTCTCACTGGTTATTGATTTTTATGATATGTCATATGTGAAGGACAAGTTCAGTTCAGTTCAGTTCAGTCACTCCGTCATGTCCGACTCTTTGCGACCCCATGAACTGCAGCATGCCAGGCTTCCCTTTCCATCACCAACTCCCAGAGTCCACCTAAACTCATGGCCATTGAGTTGATGATGCCATCCAGCCATCTCATCCTCTGTCGTCTGTCATCCTCTTCTCCTCCTGCCCTCAATCTTTCCAAGCATCAGGGTCTTTTCCAGATTCAGCTCTTCACATCAGGTGGCCAGAGTACTGGAGTTTCAGCTTCAGCATCAGTCCTTCCAATGAACACCCAGAACTCCTTTAAGATGGACTGGTTGGATCTCCTTGCAGTCCAAGGGACTCTCAAGATTCTTCTCCAACACCACAATTCAAAAGCATCAATTCTTCAGTGCTCAGCTTTCCTTATAGTCCAACTCTCACATCCATACATGACCACTGGAAAAAGCATAGCCTTGACTATATGGACCTTTGTTGGCAAAGTAATGTCTCTGCTTTTTAATATGCTGTCTAGGTTGGTCATAACTTTCCTCCCAAGGAGTAAGCGTCTTTTAATTTCATGGCTGCAATCACCATCTGCAGTGATTTTGGGGCCCAGAAAAATAAAATCAGCCACTGTTTCCACTGTTTCCCCATCTATTTGCCATGAAGTGATGGGACCAGATGCCAGAACCTTGATAATCAATGTTTGTTCTACAAATTTTAAAAATGAACAGTATGAGATATTTATAGAAGTCATGCATAATGTTTAACTGCACTTTCTGTTATTATTCATTTCTTTCCACTTACTTAGCATAATATAGAGAAATGATGACTTAGCATTATTTGAATTTGCAAAGTCAAATTCCTCTCTCATTGGTAATTTTCAAAGATAATTGTATAATTAGAAATATTTTAATCTGCACTTTATTAATGATAGAAAACATAGTTTAGTGACATCATTTGAGATGATTAGCTATAATGAGTTTGAATTATTTTTCTGACCTACTTAATCCAATAATTATGTGTCCTTGCCTACTTTCAAAAGCACATAATAAATTTAGCAAGAATTGAGAAAGGATAAAATATTCTTGAGTTACTACCATAGAGAGACTCAAGGTCTGGGAGAAATTGGCTCTATTGCCAGAAAATTAACATTAATTTTCCCAGGAGCACTGAAATTAAGAAACCCAAAGTATTTTACTTATCAAAAGGAGGCAATGCAGCTTTGGGGCTCAGAGAGCAAGCTCTGAAGTCTCAATTATCAGCTGTTTGACCTCAGTTTCCTCATCAGTAAAATCAAGTTAGCATTTTACTGGCTTCCTTGGTGGCTCAGATGGTAAAGAATCTGCCTGCAATCCGGACACCTGAGTTTGCTCCCTGGGTCAGGAAGATCCCCTAGAGAAGGGGATGGCAGCTCATTTCAGTATTCTTGACTGAAAACTCCCATGGACACAGGAGCCTGGTGGGCTACAGTTCATGGTGTCACAAAGTCAGATAGTTCCTGCCTTACAGAGCTGCTGTGAGGATTAAATGAAACAATGCATATAAAATGCTTAATACAGTGTCAAGATGAGTAAGCACTCAATGGATATGATTATTCTGTATATTCTGAATAAATTTGGTAGAGAAAGTACAGACTTCTAATGAGTTCAGGGCTGGCTTTGAATCTGGCAGTGTAAAATAGACAAGATAGTTTTAAGTTTGAAGCTGACAAGATATTGACCCAAAGGCCACTTTTGTTTAACAAATCTACACTCCAAAGTTCAGAACAGTTGATTCCACCTGGCATTTCAATCGATTAGAGTGAATTTGTTTAAAGTGTCCCTCTCTTTGATCGATGATTGTAGAACACAATGGTATATTATGTATAAACCTTGTTCCCTTGAAACTTAGGTAGATTATGGATTTTAGATAGCTTTGTCAATTTGCTTTTCCTTTTAAATTACCATTAACTGGATACTTAATTATACTCACTTTGTATTTTCTTGAAAGCATTAAAAAATTTCACTTCAACTCTGATCCAAGCAACCATATGTCCATAGTATGAATAAAGCCCACCCACAGCTGATGTTTAAACTAATGAAATGAGGAATGTATTATATATCAATTTTGAATAGTTCATTTATGCTGTTAGAGTGAAAAAAGTAGTAGTTTCCATCTGTACTTCAGAAATTAAACATTTGCTTCTCAAAGATTTCATTTTAATTGAAACTAATATTAGTTTATTAGTAAGAGGCCTCTAGAAGAGTTAAAATGAAATCATGTTGTATTTTCCTTAAAGTATGCTAAATCTTTCTCACATTATTTCACATGGCAGTGAAAACTAGATCTTTACATAATTTGATGCTTCTCTCTCTCTCTCTTTTTTTTTTTTTTGGCCAAGATCTCCATAGGAAGATGATGAGAGCAGTTTCAAATTGTAGAGAGATTAGTAACAGATGGAAGATATGGATAGAGTTAAATTTTATTGTATGGCACAGTTTTTTGCTTAATGAGAAAAACATGTTTTTAGTGGGGAAGACTTTGAAGAGGGTTTTGTAGTGATAAACCACCACGAGTTGTGATACAACATCTCTTTGCATTTAGCTATGTCTTTAGGGTTAATATTCTTTTTGTTCAGTTGCTAACTTGTGTCCAACTCTTTGTGACCCCATGGAATACAAGACACCAGGATTCCCTGGCCTTCACTATGTCTCAGATTTAGCTCAAACTCATATCCATTGATTCATTGATGAGAATATCAGAGTAATTAGGAGCTTTATCATTTTCTTTGGAGTGATCGTTTGGGGTGGGGGTAGGGGCAGTTGTTGTTCACTCCAGCACCTGGAAATGTGAAATAACTGGACACATTTTCTTAAGAGTTTCTTCTTCTCTCAACACTATAAAAGGAAAGATTAACTCATTAAACATACTGACTGTTCTCATAAGCCCACATTATATTTTTGGAGATTACCAAGTATGAACAAAACCCAAATTATACAAGCTGAACATGTTGTGTTGTACTTACATTTTTGTCTGACTTTTATATATTCATTCATTAACTCATGTGATAACTTACTTCATTTAATTATTTATCTATTATGAGCCAGGCTACACACTTGGGAGAAAGTTTCCAGGAACCAGTGAAGAGTTTTGAATCCTGTAGTGACATGATTTACTAATATAACAACTTACTGAGAATCTATTTTGTGCCGAACACTGGTGTCCTTACGACTGAGTTAATTTTTGTCCAAAGATTCTGTAAGTACTTAGGATGAGCCTGAAGAATGTGAAGATCTTAAGCAGAAGAGTTATGGGGAGCACTCGAGCAGGAGATAATGATGGTTAGAGGCAGTGGAGCTGTACTGGCAATGGCTTTACAATATATTTATATGGTTAGAGGAGATTACACTTGGTGGACATTTGGATATAGAGGGTAAAAAAGGGTGTGAGGTAAAGCAGACAGCTGGGTGTTTTTCATGGATGACCGGGCACCAAAATAGAAAATGATGGAAGAATATTAGGCTTTCCAGGTAGTTTGGTTTCAACAGACGGATTTGAAGTACTACTAAAAATTCAGGTAGAATTTTGCAGTGGGCAGTTGAATCTATAGTTTGAATTCAGGGAGAAGGCCCAGATTAGAAATATATTGATACCTTGGGAGTCATTTTGAAGTTAGTGGAAATTTGGTTCAGGGCTATTTCTCCTAGGCAAAATGCTTGAATTAGCTTTCTCTTTGCTTTGTTATTCTGTTCACTGAAAATGAGAAAGCCATTTAATGAAATTTCACTATGGAACACTATAGCTGGTAAAGAATCCACTATAGAATAGTATTATCCATTAGAAGTTTTTCTGATGATAGAAACATTCCATATTGCCACTCTCAAAACAGAATTCAAAAGCCTTTGACAGTGTGGATCACAACAAATAGTGGGAAATTCTTAAAGAGATGGGAATACCAGATCACCTTACCTGCCTCCTGAAAAATTTGTATGCAGGTAAAGAAGCAACAGTTAGAACTATGTATGGAAAACGAACTGGTTGTAAACTGGAAAAGGAGCATGGCAAGGCTGTATTTTGTCATCCTGCCTATTATGCAGAGTACATAATGCAAAATGCCAGGCTGGATGAAGCGAAAGCTGGAATCAAGATTGCCAGGAGAAATATCATTAACCTGAGATATGAAGATGACAGCACCCTTATGGAAGAAAGCTAAAGGAACTAAAGAGACTGTTGATGAAAGTGAAACAGGAGAGTGAAAAAGCTGGCTTAAAACTCAACATTCAGCAAACTTAGATCATGGCATCTGGTCCCATCACTTCATGGCAAATAGATGGGGAAACAATGGAAACAGTGATAAACTTTATTTTGGGGGGCTCCAAAATCACTTCAGATAGTGACTGCAGCCTTGCAATTAAAAGAGGCTTGCTCCTTGGATGAAAAGTGTTGACAGCATATTAAAAAGCAGAGACATTACTTTGCCAACAAAGGTCTGTCTAGTCAAAGCTATGCTTTTTTCTATAGTCTTGTAGGGATGTGAGAGTTGGACCATAAAGAAAGTTGAGTGCCAAAAAACAGATGCTTTTGAACTGTGGTGTTGGAGAAGACTCTTGAGATTCCCTTGGACTGCAAGGAGATCAAACCTGTCAATGCTAAAGGAGACCAGTCCTGAATATTTATTGGAAGGACTGGTGCTGAAGCTGAAGCTCCAATACTTTGGCCACTTGATGTGAAGAACTGACTCATTAGAAAAGACCCCAATGCTGGCAAAGATTGAAGGCAGGAGGAGAAGGGGACAACAGAGGATGAGATGGTTGGATGGCATCACCAACTCATTGGACATGAGTTTGAGCAAGCTCTAGGAGTTGGTGATAGACAGGGGAGCCTGGCGTGCTGCAGTCCATGTGGTAGCAGATTTGGACACATGAGTGACTCAACCGATTATGTCTATTGACCACCTGAGCTGTGGTATATGTGATTGAGGAAATAAATTTTAAAACTAATTTTAATGGATTTAATGTTTATTAGCTATATTTTGCCAAATGCAGCCAGGTGTTCCCCCACCAGCCCCTTTGGGTTTTTTTGGCCATGTTGCATAACTGCATGGCTTGCAGAATGTGACCAAGGATTGCTCCCAGACCCTCAGCAGTGAAATAGGAGAGTCCTAACCACAAGACTGCCAAGTAATTCCCAACCAGGTGCCTCTTTTTATTGGATTGGCTTCCCTGGTGGCTCAGCTGGTAAAGAATCCACCTGCAATGCGGAAGACCTGTATTCAATACCTGGGTTGGGAAGATCGCCGGGATAAGGAAACAGCTACCCACTCCAGAGTCTGGCCTGGAGAATTCCATGGACTGTATAGTCCATGGGGTCGAAAATAGTTGGGCATGACTGAGAGACTTTCTTTTTCACTTTTCACACCTAGAGAATGGACAGAGAAGGAAAGCAGAATGAACATCCCTGGGGGGTATAGTAACTAGGAACTAAGCTACAGATGATGTATTTTAATAGGTGGAGGCAAGAAGGTACTAAATAAAATATGCCTTGTGCTCATGCTCAGTTGTGTCCAGCTCTTTGCAACCCATTGAACTGTAGCGTCCAGGCTCCTCTGCCCATGGGATTTTTCAGGCAGAAATACTGGAATGGGTTGCCATTTTCAGGGGATCTTCCCAACTGAAGTTTTAAACCTGCATCTCCTGCATTGCAGGCAGATTCTTTACCATTTAGCCATAGGGGGAAGCCCCAAAATATGACTACCCATGTATATTACCAACATTCCCTCATATCAAAAACATGGCAGGTATGATTTTGCAAGAGATGGTATGCCATATATGAAGATAGGGATTTTAAAGTAGGAAAAAATAATAATTAATAATTTTGTATTAGATAAAGCTTTTTTATCTTCCCAGTTTAGAATTATGACTCTAAAAATTAGTCTGCCTTTATCCTGTCTCTTCACATGGGGCAGAAACTTCCTCCATATGATATGGTCTAGTAGTTAGAGTATAAACTATGCAGCTGGCAGTCAGAGTTCAAAACTCAGTTCTGCTGTATATTAACATAATGTCTGTCAAACATTCTCTCTTTGTCATTCAACTAAGTATTAGCCAGAGATTAAATTGCCAACATCTGCTGGATCATCAAAAAGGCAAGAGAGTTCCAGAAAAACATCTATTTCTGCTTTATTGACTATACCAAAGCCTTTCACTGTGTGGATCACAATAAACTGTGAAAATTCTGAAAGAGATGGGAATACCTGACCACCTGACCTGCCTCTTGAGAAACCTTAATGCAGGTCAGGAAGCAACAGTTAGAACTGGACATAGAACAACAGACTGGTTCCAAATAAGAAAAGGAGTACATCAAGGCTGTACATTGTCACTTTGCTTATTTAACTTAAATGCAGAGCACATCATGAGAAACTCTGGGCTGGAGGAAGCACAAGCTGGAATCAAGATTGCCAGGAGAAATATCAATAACCTCAGATATGCAGATGACACCACTCTTATGGCAGAAAGTGAAGAGGAACTAAAGAGATTATTGATGAAAGTGAAAGAGGAGAGTGAAAAAGTTGGCTTAAAGCTCAGCATTCAGAAAACTAAGATCATGGCATCTGGTCCCATCAATTCATGGCAAATAGATGGGGAAACAGTGGAAACAGTGGCTGATTTTATTTTTCTGGGCTTCAAAATCACTGCAGATGGTGATTGCAGCCATAAAATTTAAAGACACTTATTCCTTGGAAGGAAAGTTATGACCAACCTAGATAGCATATTAAAAAGCAGAGACATTACTTTAGCAACAGAGGTCCTAGTCAAGGCTATGTTTTTTCCAGTAGCCATGTATGGATGTGAGAGTTGGACAATGAAGAAAACTGAGCGCTCAAGTATTGATGCTTTTGAACTGTGATGTTGGAGTAGACCCTTGAGAGTCCCTTGGACTGCAAGGAGATCCAACAAGTCCATCCTTAAGGAGATCAGTCCTGGGTGTTCATTGGAAGGACTGATGTTGAAGCTGAAACTCCAGTACTTTGGCCACTTGATGTGAAGAGCTGACTCATTTGAAAAGACCCTGATTCTGGGAAAGATTGACGGCAGGATGAGAAGGGGATGACAGAGGATGAAATGGTTGGATGGCATCACCAACTCAATGCACATGAGTTTGTGTAGGCTCAGGGAGTTGGTGATGGACAGGGAGGATTGACGTGCTGCAGTTCATGGAGTCACAAAGAGTCAGACACAACTGAGCGACTGAACTGAACTGAACTGAAGTATTAGTCTATGATTAAAATCCAGGTTGTTTTAAGATTTAAATCATAGAGCACATACTGAAAAAAGTGCTTTGAATGCACTGAAGAGTTAATAAATGCTACTATCATTAACCTTAAGAGCAAAGTTGGAGAAATGTATTTAATTGAGACTATTTGATGGCACTAGTGGTAAAGAACCTGCCTGCCCATGTAAGAGACATGGCTTCAATTCCTGGGTCAGGAAGATCTGCTGGAGGAGGAAATGGCAACTCACTCCAGTATTCTTGTCTGGAGAATCCCATGGACAGAGGAGTCTGGTGGGATATAATCCATAGGGTTTCAGAGTCATACACAACTGAAGTGACTTAGCTTGCATGCATTTTGAAATCTTGGCTTCGGTGACAGCTAAGACAATAAAGAATCTGCCTGCGCAGGAGACTGGGTTCAGTCCCTGGGTCAGAAAGGTTCCCTGGAGAAGGTAATGTCAACCCACTCCAGTATTCTTGCCTGGAGAATTCCATGGACAGGGAAGCCTCATGGCAATGGTCCATGGCGTCACAAAGAGTCGGACACAACAGAAGACTAACACATTTTGTAACCTTAATTAGAACGTTCTATGGATTGGCATACTGATTGATATATCCCTGCATTCATTCAATGTTCTTATTTTAGATAAAAAATGTTTTATATATAAGATCACCAATTTATTTTCATTAATTTTTTGATGAGGGGGAAATATTTTATTAAAAGCAAGTTTAAAGTATTTTTATTTTTTCTATGAGATAGAATTAGTAGGTTTAGGTAATTTTCTTCTATTTTGCAACTCAATGTTTTAAAAGTATCTTTCTCTCTACAATTTCAACGTTATTCACACCAATTATTTTCAGTAATTTCTTTAGGCTTACAATGGATAGGACAAAAACTGATAATATGGTTCCAGACTTAGTAAAACAAAATGCCATAAAGGAGAAATATAATTTTTAAAAACATTTTCACTAAGATGTTTTTCTTGTCTTTGATTCTCTTTACATTTCAGAGCTTCAAGATTATCCTGCCATGATGTTTTGTCTCCATACATTTAAAAAATAATTGAAAGTTTATTAATCAAATATGTGTTTAACAATATGATTCTCCATTTCTCAGAAATCTGAAAATACAAATAGGACAATTTTCTCTTATTCATTTTAACAGCAATTCCTGAATTTGTAACACAAGTCAGTGTTGCCTTGGAAGCCTTAAGTAAAAACTCTTTGGATGTGTTTGATGATAGTCAATTCGTGGACATCTCAAAGAAGATCTATGATACAATTCATGATATCAGATGTTCAGTCATGATGATTCGGGTAAGTCTGCTTTACCTTCCACTGAAATATTGTAGCACTTTCCACCATCTGGAATCCCTGGAATGATTGCAAGAAATGTTTTATTTCTGTGCCGTAATGTCAATGCTGAAATCCATTAGAACTTTAGAAATTCATATGTATCCCAAAAGTCAGATCTACTCTCACGAACAATGCTTTTACTTATGTATATGGTTATAACTTATGCAAATGAGCACATTTAACTGCCGCATGTGCAGAAATGATAGAATTCATTGTGTACAGGGTTTGCTAAAGTGTCACATAGCATGATCAGAAGCCAAAGAACAATTCATAAAGTAATTACTTTCTTTCCTTGAATAGAAGAGGATCCTTCTAGTCATGATATTGAAATGTATAGGAAAATGTATTTAAAAAAAGGAATTTCTATGTCTGCATCCTCTCATACTAGGACATAGAATCAGTGTTCTGTAAGATATCTCACTTGGAACTGCCAGGAACAACAAATGTTTGAGTGTTGTCTGTTTGGGAGAATATATACCGTCTTCTCAAATGTGATAGTGAGTCATTTGTTGTGAGCACACTGAATATATGGAAACCGAGAGTATTTGTTCTTCCTTAAAATGTTACTTAGATATTTTCTCTGTGTGTGTGTGTGTGTGTGTGTGCATGCATGCGTGCGCATTTAACATTTATTTGGATGTGCTGGGTCTTAGTTGAGGCATGTGAACTCTTAACTGGGGCATGCATTGRCRGGCAGGTTCTTCACCACTAGCACCACCCCGGAATCCCTGTTGGTGTTTCATATCTATGTGTAAATTTTATAGTGATTAAGAGCTATGTGGTCTGGTCACTTGAGATGGTTGTTCTCTTGCTCTCTGTACATCCCCTTGCCAGACTAGTGTCTGCTTCACCTAAATCTTAAGCACATGACTGACCTTCCTATATACTTGCCCCAGGCCCCAGCTGGTGATTGTTCTCATCAAGGGTAGGAAGGGGCATGCCTCTCTGCTGGTTTCCCTGGAAACTGATGAGCCCACCTGACATCAATTCCTAATAATTGGTAATCTCCCCTTTCCCCTGGCGTGAAGACTGCTGCCATGTTCTGCCAGCTTTCTGCTGCACAGGATGGGGCATCACTCCAGGACCTGACCTCAGCTGGGTAAGCTCCCGGGTAAACCACTGATATCTCTCTAACTGACTCTGGCCTCTTTCTTTGGCCTTGAACCTGGGCAAGCCCGGGGCTTGTAGGCATAGGGTGAAGCCCTACAAGAGTTCTTACAGTGGCAAGTAACACATTTCAGTATGCCTCAGATTCCTCCTTTGCACAATAAACTTGGTGCTATTCCTACTTCAAAAGATTATTATGCTGACAAAATGAGTTATGATAGAAATGGAATACTTTAGTAAATAGTAGTCTCTTATAAGAAGTTTTCTATTACTATTAACACTGATCTCAGGTGGCCTTGGCCTGTGGCAGCTTGAATCAGGATTTTGGTTCCTGGCCAGATATTGAGGTCAGGCAGTCCCGGGGAGAGTGCTGAATCCTAACCACTGAGCCACCATTGATAGTGTCAAGGTCTTGGCCCGTGAGCTGTGTAGAAATGAATTTCCACATAGAGACAGAAAATAGTGAAACAAATGTTTACTAGGAAGAAAAATAGCACCATACATGTGGATGGACAGGCTCAGAGAGACATACATGGGCAGGCTCAGAGAGAGTCGTGCCCTCCTGGTAGTTTGAATCACATTTATGGGGCATTTCTTGAGTTTCCTTTAACCAGTCATCTTGCTTTGCTTGGTTTATCTCCTGTATTGGTTTAACCTGTATTTGGTTTATCTCCGGGTCTTCCCGTGTGTGTGCCAAGATGGATTCCAGCAAAGAGACCTATGGGTATCTGCATCACTTACCATGAGGTGATGTCCCTCCTCTTTTGACTTCCAAGGAGACTTTCTGTGCATATGTAGTCAGGGAGGTGTCCTTCACTTTGAGAATGAGGAATATGTGGTCTTTTATCTCCCTTTTCAATCATCCTGCTTTTATGGAGTTTCTGGTATTATTCTGTCCACAAGAGAGAAATTATTCAGCATAGGACCCATCTAGCACCTGCCTCAGTACTACTGATGCTGCCTATTATTTTGTATATCTTGAAGAATGTTAGTTACAGAAGCTACAGAAATATGCTCATAGAGCAACATGAAGCTGAAACCTGAAAAGCAACTTGAAAGAGTGAAGTTCTAAACAAAGAATTATGTTTTTTTCTCAAAATATTGTTTATAGAAGAGGATATTCATGTTTATTATCATTGAATACCTGAATTATAGATGATTTAATGCAAATTTTTCTTTTGAACCCATATTACTTTAAACTAGCATTATACTTCTGCATATTATTTTTTAATATTTCTTTATTGGCTGTGCTAGGTCTTAGTTGCAGTTCAGGGGATCTTTTTGTGGCTTGCAGGCTTCTTAGTTGTGGCGTACAGACTCTGAGTTGCAGCATGTAGCATCTAGTTCCCTGACCAGGGATCAAACTTGGGCCCCCTGCAATGAGAGCATGGAGGCTAACCACCACACCAAAAGGGAAGCCCTTGTATATTGTTTTTTATTAACCTCTTGAAACATACAAGGAGGCTCAATGTCTCATCTTTTTGGTAAAAGGTTCTTATAAATAGAATTTTTAAAAGGATGGTATAATTGAATTGTAAAGACTAACAGGGGTGGCCAGCAATGAAATACTCTCAAAGAGAGGCAAAGATTGAGCAAAAATTCATACTTTAATAGGTATTCAGAATGTAGAGTTCCATATATTTTCTTTGTGAATTTTCATATGTGACTTACCAAAAGCAAATGGAAAATATAGAGAAACTTTCCAAAGACAAATGTGAAGATTTTCTATGTTAGATTTCTAACTTTATGTTTCAGGGAAAAGCAACATACTTTGGATATCTCACTTGATGGAAATTATTTTTTGAATAAACAAAAATAAAACAGATTAAAAATACACATGTCCCAGTTTACATGGACCATTTTACATAAATCATTTAAATGGATTCTAGAGTTAACAAATAGTTTAATATACAACTTAAGCTTATATAGCCAGAAAAGCCTTTTGTGTTTGATTCTATTGTACATATAGGAGTGGATAGATTCATAGCTTTCACTAGAATCATATATAGTTCTTTTTTAATTTAAATTACTTACGCTGTCATGATTTCATTGAGCTTCTTTCATTGTCTTCCTTAACTTCTTCATGACCTCAGAATTTTTTTCTTCATATGTCTCTGAACAGAGCTGCTATTTTTCTCTTTGAAATCTCACTCAAACTGCCAGAGAGAAAGACCATGACCGTGTCAGTTAGAAGATAACCAATGTAAAAGGTTAACTTGTACAATTAAAACTCTGTGTAATTCAGTTTAGAAATGAATTAATGAAAAGAATATTGTGTAAAATCGGGACATGCATTCAAGTCCCTGTTTTGCATTACCACTTACATTGTTCCTTTGCATGATATCATTAGTTTCTTCACTGTAGAGGGAAATGGAAGTATACCATTGAATTACTACTTCTATCTAGTAAAGTAGCTTTAAAATTGTGCTCAAAATGAAGGACAAAACACTGTTCCTTTAGATTAGGAACAAAGTGAGAATGTCCGTGTTCCAAAGAAGTGTAGTGTTATAGATGTTCTGGCCACAAGAATAAATTAATAATGATAATAACATAGAATGTATGCTGATTACAAGGGAAAAAGTGAAAATGTCCACATTAGTAAGTTATATGATCAACTACATTGAAAATACTAAAAAAAATCAATTTACAACAAAATAACCCATTCTAGCAGAACAGATAAATAAGTATAGTAAGATCACAGAATACAAGTTTAATGTACCAATTTTATAATGCAAGGAAGAGGAAAATAAAGATAAGGGCAAAATTAATGAAATAAGAAATGTGCAATAAAGAAATAAAATGAAATCCAGATAGTGTATTTCTATAAAGTAGCAACTAACAATAGGAATTGTTAGTTTTTAATACTTTTTAAAAGGACATTTCAACATTAAAAATAACAAAATAAACTTGATAAATTTAATAAAGATGTACAAGATCTAAACTTGGAAAATTGTAAGATATTGTTAAGAATAATTAGAATGATTTACACATTTGAAGATTTATCATATGGTTGGACTGGGAGACTCAATATTGTTAAGATGTCAATTTTTCCCAAATTGATTTATAAATTTAATGCTGCCCCAAACAAATCTTTATGAAGACTAATCCAAGGTGGTTACATGGGTATACAAAACTGTTAAAACTCAAGAGATTATACACTTAAAATAATATGTAACTTACATTGATAAAGTTAGTTTTAAAAAATAGTGTTTTACCCAGTAACTAGCACCTTACAAATACAAGCTACTAGTCCTATACTAGGACTAGTTAGTAAAGCCTGCACAGACTTCTGAAACTGCTGACATTTTGGATATTATAAAATTAACACCTTTCTATTTTATGACTGGCTGCTTGCCAAATATTTCTAATACATGACTCCTATTTTGTTGATTTTTACCCTTCAGGTTTGTGACTCATTATGTAGTATCTTAGATCAGGGGTTGACAAACTTATGACAGACTTGGGTCATATGTAGTCTACCATCTATTTCATATGGCCTTTGTGAAGAATGATTTTAATATTTTAAATGGTTGAAAAATATGAAAAACCATAATTTTCTGACATGTGAAAATTATATGAAATCCTGATTTTAAGAATGCAGACAGCCATATATATCTGTTGCTCTTAGTGGTACAATAACAGAAACTCTACAGCTTACAAAGACTCAAACATTTGCTATTTGGCTCATTGCATAGTAAGTTTGAAAAGTGAAAGTGTTAGTCGCTTAGTTGTGTCCAATTCTTTATGACTCCATGGGCTGTAGCACCCCAGGCTCCTCTGTGCATGAGATTATCCTAGCAAGAATATTGGAGTGGGTTTCCATGCCCTCCTCCAGGGCATCTTCCTGACCTAGAGATTGAACCCTCATCTCTTGCATCTTCTGCATTGGTAGGTGAATTCTTTACCACTGCACCACCTGGAAACCATGTATTTTTTTAAATGAATTTAAACATGCAGTAAATTACGGTAAAAGTATGTCTTGGTTTCCTTAGGATAAATTTGAATTATCCCCCTTTGACCCTCGAAAGTATCAGATTTGGAGGATGTAATGTTACGTTCACTAATTTCTAGGTCGTGATTGTGCTGCTTGAGGCCTGGTGTTGCATAATTTTTACCCACCAGTCTTCATTCTATAGGACCTGGACATTAATGATCACAGTTCCTAATCAAGCCAGTTTTTCCAACCCCAGGAACACTTTCCATCCACAGGCCTAACTGCTAGCTAGCAAAGGTTATCTTACACTCTTCGTACTCTGTGGAGCCTTTGTTGACTGTGAAGAATCTGTTCAGGCACCATTTCATATTTATTTAACATATAAGAAATGTACATGTCTTCATTTTTCAGTGGAAAGCTAATTTCCTGAATTCATTTTAGTTACTCTACATTCTCATAGGGGTCTTGCCAGGGAGTACCAGTTAAAATACTTTGTCCTTTTTGGAAGTGATGTGGCTCCTTTGTAGTGGCAGAACCAGTCTGTAAAGAAGCCAATTACCTGAGGACTTCCTAAGGGAACTTAATAAAAGATGTGTAGCAGAGTAACCTTAGCTTTGTATGCAAATTTAAATCAAACATCACTGGAAAGAATTCTGTAGTGGGGTTCTCACTGCTTCCTCTGAAAACAAAGAGTTCGAGCTAAGGAAAAGCAGAACCACCTGCTAGCACCCATCAGCAAGAGATGAAACTGCATGTTCTCTGTGCGCTTAATGGCCTTTGTTGTGTGTGCACCATCGGAAGAGACTTTTTGACTAAGGGAACAGAGGTGAACAGAGTAGGAAAGACTGTTCATTGAGAAACCTATTGGCTAAGCTACAAAGCGGTACTCCTCAGTGATCTCTGTTGCTCCTGCTGGGAGAGGGATGTTCAGCCCGAAGTCATTCTGAGAAGTGCTCTTTCACCAAAGGGTCAGAGCCGCTGGACTGGCAGGAGAGTCCCTGGTCCAAAAGGGCTTTGATGCAGACCAGCCTTGCACACAGAGAATTCCACCCCAGTGCTATGTGGAGCCTCTGATTCAAAGTAGGTGAGTTGAAGGAGTCGAGCATCTCTCTTTGAAAATACCTTCAGAGGAAGTAGCTAGCCCACTAAATAGAAAAATAACATGGGGAGAATATTTTAGTTGTGGAATCTTAAGGATTTTTTGTTGTCATTTGTTTCTGATAAGTTAATTATTAAATAATTTGTTTACATTTTATAACTAAACTCGCATTTGTAATTAAATGAGCAAATGTATTCAGTGTTAAATCTAATAATACATTGTTATTACTTTCTATTTTGTTTCATCCTAAAAAATCTTATGGGGTGCTGGTTGCTTACCTCGAAATGCTTGATTGCCTACATTTCAAAAGTAACTTTTGAAGGACTGAATAAGCCTTCTAGAGAAAAAGAAGTCTGAAAAATACAATTTATGAAGTGGTGACTTTTAGGAAATAGACTTTGGCATAATTCATAGAAGGAGGGGTCTTGAAAATTTTGTATTCCCAGTATGTATAAAGTAAATGATGGAGTTTCAAAGGGAAAAAATACTCTGGAGCATAATAGCAAAGGTCAGGAAGTAAAGTGAAGCACTCAGGGTCGCACACTGATGAGGAAGCAACCGGACAAGATCCAGAGGCTTTGAGCGCCTGGTTCAGGGCATTCCCTTTACCTCAGGAGATTGATGGGCCAGTTATAAATACTGGAATCCCAAGGACTGCTTTTTGGGCAAGTTGTTGAAGAACACTTAACCTACCACTCTCTTCCCCATACCTTCAAATTCAGATATTAATACATAGCCCTCCTGGCTGTTTCTCCCATTTGCCAGACATGCCTGCATTTCTGGTGTCTTTCCACTTACCGCCTTCTTTAACCACATGTTTTCTACAAGAATTGCACTGCAGAATTCTTCCCGTCTGAGTTATCATTACCTTACATAATATCCTGCCTAAACCCTGTACAGATCATAAAGAAAATAGCATCTCCCACTTCAGCCAGCCTCTAGCTTCCTACTCATGTTAATGTTTATCATGACAAATGACATATAAACTTACATGTTTACCTATTGTGTGACTGCACATACAAGGATGCAGACTATATAAAATGAGGAATTTTTAGAAATTGAAACTAAAATAAGATGTTAGACATTTTCACAATTAAATGAAGTGATGGATTTGGTTGCCAAATTTGACATTTGTTTGAAATATCACTGGACCTCATAGAAACAAGGGCAAGAGAAATACTACTTTGTTTTGTAATATATTATGAAAAGTGATGGAAAATAGGAAACTACCTTGAGAAATATTTTCACAAAGAAATTTACTTGATCTTTGGTTTAATAATTTTGCAAGGATTTTTACTGAATATTTATTCTGTGACCACTAATGTGACCACTAATGCACATGCATGTCTGTGTCAGTGGTATTTGTCTCAGTGCGAGCTTCTGTAGAGTAGAGTATATGCAGTTGTTTTAAAATGTCCTTTATATTACCTTGTGCCCATGACCAGATTCCTTTTTAAAGATGATGACAATTGAGGAATAGTCCTGATGAGACTTTTTGATTGTGTGCATTTGCTATTAGGTTGTGGGAGAAATAAAAGTCCTTGAGGATCGAGTTTGTGGGACTTCCTGGAGTGTATTTTATGCACATTATCTTGTATTATCAGTCCCTTGGTAATATAGGCTTTGAAGAAGATCACAAAATTATCCACAAATTTAATGATTAAATTGTGTTTTAATACTGTATTCTATTGCAGTGTTTGGAACAGAAATCAGAAATTCAGTTAAAGTCATAAAATATGGAAAGATGTCAAAACAAAAATTATTTCTAACCCTTAGAAATGGCTGTAAAATACATTTTAACCAGTACATAGTGTCCTGTTTACTACAAAATATAAAAAATATAACCAAGGATTTTTGCACAAGCATCCTCCATTATCACTAAAATTAGTGATTTGGGAATAAGTTCAGAGTACCTGTTCAACAAAAATTTACATCGACAATGCATTTATAGATGACTGACCTCACAAATCAATTTTGCTAATTTAACTCTTAGAAGATAACCTTCCTTTAGGTTTGCCTCATAGTGCTCTATCTTCAAGGAAATTCTCTTTCTTTGGGATATCTTTGTGACTCTCAGTGAATCAGGTCTTTAAGTTTTGGATTTGCATGTATAAAACAGGGAAAACAAATATACCTGCCTAGTAATAAGGTTGATCTGAGTTTAAATAGGATAATATATGCACAGCACTAAGCAACATTGTCATCACATTGTCAAGAATCGGTGTTGGTATTACATATTAGTAATACAAGTAAATTAAATTTGTTATGTGTATTAGAGTAACAATGCTACCTGCCATAACACAACTCCCAAATCTCAGTAGCTTGTCTAAATGATGGTTTATTTACATTTATACATTGGTCAAACACTAGCCAGTTTCCTTGATAGGTCTCTACTAGGTGATGACTCAGTGACTGACAGTCCTCCGAACTTTTGATATTACCATCTTTATAAGTGATAATGACTTCCCTGGTGGCTTAGATGGTAAAGCATCTGCTTACAATGCAGGAGACCTGGGTTCAATCCCTGGGTTGGGAAGATCTCCTGGAGAAGGAAATGGCAACCCACTCCAGTATTCTTGCCTGGAAAATCCCTTGGACAGAGGAGCCTGGTAGGCTACAGTCCATGGGGTCGCAAAGAGTCGGACACAACTGAGCGACTTCACTTCTTTCTAATTGATAAAGATGGCATCTTTCTAATTGCCACCTTTATAATGTCACTGCAGAAATGGAAGAGACAGTAGATGATTAAACAGAAAGTTTGATGACTAGACTTCAGTGAGGCATACATCCCTCTGCATCCCATTGACCACCACTCAGTCAAATGAAACCCAAATCAACTGCAAAGAAGCTGATAATATCTTCTTCCCCTTTATGTCAAAGAAGATGAAATGGGATTAGCGAACATCTGGCCATTCCTTGTCACACACTCTCTCTCAGTAGTTACTGCTGTGCAATGAATCATCCTAAACTTAGTGACATAAAACAACAATCAATATGTATGCTCACAAATTCTGTAGGTCAGAAATTCAAAGGGCATAGACTTATTCACTTACATGTCTGATGTCTGGACTGAGGTCTAGAACACTAAGGAAAACTGCATTTAACCTCTCCTGAGGCTTGACTTTCTCATAATATTACAGCCTATGGATATTGGGCTTCTTAATGGAATTTCAGGAATCCAGGAATAAGTTTTACAGGTAATAAATCACATACAGTATTTTCCTTTTTAAGCTAACCTCTGAAATCAGGCACTGTCACTTCTGCCATAATTTATTGCTTGCAAGCAAGTCAAAATCCTCCCCAATTCAAGAAGAAGAAACATGAACCCCCACTTTTCAATGGAAGGAATATAATTTAGGTGTCAAAAGGAGTATGTAGGATGAGAAGTAATGGTGTGCCCATCTTTGGTAAATGCAATATATCTTAATTATTAAAATACTCTTATCATTGTCATCATCTTTATTAATTTTCTGTTGATTAACTTTGTGACCCTAAGTTTCGCTTAAATAGTCTTTTGCTTATTAAGTTACAAACGAATGGAAATATGCTTAAATTATTGCAGGTGATCATTTGTTTAATTACAGAGTTTTGGGAGTTCTGATTAACCAAATATTCTAGTTAATTAGAAGTGTTTTACATTGCCACATTTTAATGTCTTCTCTAAATGTGTCCTTTGCTTATTTAAGATGTTAAGCTATGCACAATCATTTTTGATACCTTCTTTGAAAAAATGCCTTTGATATAACTATCTAGCAAGTACAAAACAGAATAAAACCTTGAGAAGTATATATAGAATATGAAATTATCATAAACCTGAATAGCACGGAATGAGGAAGCTATTATATTAAGGAATAATTTTTATTTCGTTATATAGTCTCCTCAGTCAACCGCTTGAAAAATATCTGAGTATCGTCTATCTTGTAAACACTGTGCTAGGTTTTAAGAACACAAACACAAGTGAGACATAATCCTTGTTCTCAAATAACTGGCATTCCCATGGAGTAAAGAGATATGTAAGCAAATGATAGGAATTTATTGTGGTAAGTGCTATAATGGAATCATATAGAATCATTGTTGAAAAAACTGTACTGCTGCCATGGAGAAAATTATGCAAAAATGTAACTGTTTGGTGACATTTGAGTCAGGCTTTGATGAATGAGCTGTGCAGTTGGAATTGTGGCTTAGGACTTTTGCAAGGATATAGAGGTAAAGGCATGTTTTAAGAACTGCAATTAGGCCATGGTGCCTGAACCCCTCTTCATATAGGTGGAGGAAGACTGAAAAGTAACAGGATTCCAGATTCTTATTTTTATTCCAGATTCTTATATTTTTCATTTCATGTCAAAAAGACCTGACCTCACCAAATGGTAAAAGGAACACAATCACTGGATTCAGCACAGAGTATTCAAGATTCTTTCCATGGGATTTGGATTGAAGAGTAATGCTCCCACCCACCACAATCATTCACCTCAAGCTGTCTAGTATTGAAAATTGAGGTTCTTTTAGTAAGAAAATGAAGAGGTGTTAGTAACTGTGCTGCTATTGTTGTTTAGTCACTAAGCAGTTTCTGTCTCTTGTGATAGCATGGACTGTAGCCTACCAGGCTCCTCTGTCCATGGGATTTCCCAGGCAAGGATCCTGGGGTGGATTACCATTTCCTACCCCAGGGGATCTTCCTGACCCAGGGATCAAACCTATGTTCCTGCTCGTTAGGCAGATTCTTTACCACTGACACACCTGGGAAGACTGTAATTGTGTAGACAACAATTACAATCCCTTACAGTGTATTTACTATTGGAGAAGGTAGAAATTTCAATCAAGTTCTAATTTATGATTTATGCCTCACTAAATATATTGATCAAATATAATTTTCAGGAATTGCTCTTCCTTAGAGTATGAAACCTCTCCAAAAGGGAGTTTGGAAGAATGATGAAGATAATAATGTTAATAATGATGATATTAATAATAATGGGAGAGAAGTGAGGCTTGTGTTTGGAACCAAGTGGCATTTTTGTACTTGCAATGAGCTGAAGCAAAGCATATGCCAACAGCATTGTTAACTGCCTACCATCTCAGAGGAGATTTAGGAAATCAGACTGACAGTCAGGCATGTTCACCACCAGAGCAGCCAAGGTGAAGGACTGAAGTGCTGTCTCTCTAACTTCAGGGACTCATTGAGTCTGTTCCAGAATATAACATGCCACTGATTACACAGGATTTTGGTGTTAAATTGACAGAGGAAATTGCTACTCAAAATGCAAGTGGGAGACGTAAATGCAAAAAGATATGAACTCACCAATTAATGCAGAGAAAATCATTTTCTCCTTCAGATGCCTTGTTTTGCTAGTAAATCTGAAGCTTTACACATCTGCTTCAAAAGAACCACATCAATCAGAGAAGGCTGAAAGATAGTGTGTTATGCTCTGATGAGCAATGGATTAGAAATCAGGAGACCTTGATCCTGGTCTCAGTTACATTATATAGTAGCCGTGGAGTCCAAGTTCCTTCCCTTTAATACAGTTACACAGTGTCCTGATATATAAGAGGGAATAATCATACTTGTCATGGCTTTATCACATATTTTAGAAGGACTTTTCTTTATTCTTTCCCTCCTTTCCTTCTCCTTCCTTCATCATTTAATATAGTCATTGAATTATTTTTATTCATTCCTATTTATAAGTTGGTGAATACCTATATGTCAATAAATGTATCCAATATTTAGGCATATAGAGATAGAGATAGGTTAAGATCTCTGTTTATAGGCATCTAATGAAGGATAAAGACAAGGCAGTTATGATAAGTAATATGAAGGAAGTAAAATGATGTGATACAGAGAAAATTGGCGTAAGAGATAACAACACCTTAAATACAGTGGTTGAGGAAAGACTCTCTGAGGTTAGATTTGACTCAGTTAATGTGAATAGGATGAGCCAGCAATTTTAAGACGGGTAAGAATGTTGCATGCAGAATAGAGTAAATGAAAAAATGCCAAGACTGGGATAACACTGGCTATATGTAAAGAAAATGACGAAGGCGCTGTGTCTAAAACTTAATCAATGGAAGAGGGGAGTGATCTAATATGATTTTAGGGAGCTAGACAGAGACTAGGTCATTTTGGCCTTGTCAAATACGTCAAACAGTTTGGATTTTGTTCCAAAGCACTGGGTAATACTGAAATATCTTTACCAGATGAGTGACATGATCCCATATGCATTTTAAGAAGTCCCCTCTTGCTTTTTTTGAAGGTTGACTTTCCAAAAGAACTCCAAAAAGGTGTTAATCAAGCGAAACTCAGTTTACTAGACTTACCTGCCATAAAGGAGGATACCACCTCGGCAATCTTTCAAGTGTCTCAAAATAGGGAAATTAGGTAAGGTTCTTTGTGTCATTTTAAGGCCTGTGCTGAGAGGTGTTAAAAGGCATTTTTTCAGGAGAGAGAACTGGTGGAGATTTGGTGACATAGTAGATTTGGATGACAATACAGTGGATTGAAGATTATGAAATGACTCTGGATGAGTTTATCAGTCTTGATAATTAATCAGTTTAAATGGATCAGTTTTCTCTTCTAGGAGCAAGTATTTCCTTGGGAAAATAGCTAAGATATTATTGATTAACCTTTCAATCATTAACATTGTTTAAACATCAACAGGCATAGAAAGCCTACCCAGTCTCATTATTGTTCCACACAGGAGCAAGGAATTGCATTGTTTTCATTCCTCGCTAGTCCATAAAAATATGTTGTTGCAGGTGGAGGTTGGCAGGAATAGAAGTGATGATAGCAGACACGAGTCTGTCGTGGTTTGCCAGACAGTGGACGATGCTGTCATAGATGGGCATTGTACTCTCCAGTCCAACAATTTCATGTGCCTGGTTAGCACCTGAAACTTGGCCTGTGTGTGCTGAGGTGTGCTATATGAAACCCACAATAAATTGTGAAGATTCACTAGGAAAGAAAGAATATAAAATATTTCACATATATTAAATATTTGTACATATCAAAATGCTGTTCATAATATGTTTTAACCAAATATATAAAATACTTTCAATTTGATATGTATAAGCCATTCTTTAATGTGGCTACTAGCAAATTTAAAATTACATAGGTTGCATGCATTACATTGGTATTGGACAGTGGTAGACTAGAGAGTGGGCAAAACAGGTAGATGCATTTGAAATTTATTTTGGAAATAAAATCGACTAGGTTTTCAGGGAATTAATGTGAAATTTAAGAAAATGAGGGATCTAAATTTAACAGGCTAGGTTTTTGTTTTGGACCATTGTGTGTATATGAGTGTTACTTAGCTAAGGGAGACTGGGATAAAACAGTTTGTGGTAGAAGTTTGATTCCATTTTAGTGGGCTCATTAGATGGTTAAGTTTACTTATTTTACAGGTATGTGTATGGTTCATTGAGTATATGATTTTGAAATGTAGAGCAAAAATTTGGCCTTTGATTGGAATTTGATTCCCTAGCATAGTATGTATTCACACTTGGAGAATGTGTATTAGAAAAGGAAAAAAAAAAAAAAGAAGTGTATTTAGAATTCATGTTGAAAAGATAGTAAAGGATACTGACAAGAAGTAACAGGAAAGATGGGAAGAAAATCAAGAATGCTGCCTAAGAAGCCAAGACAGGAAGTTTTTCAACTATATGGAATGTCACCTACAGGACAGATACGATAAGTTGTGTTCACTGTTTTTGGAGACATAGATGATAAAATAAGATGATAAAGTAGGTAATGTACTTTTAGATATGTGATACCTTGACGTCAGGATTTCCTAGAATTTATGGCTAAGGCTGCAGCGAGCAAATGAAGTTAAACATTCCAATTGTACGTTGAGAAAACTGCCAGTTGTTGGGCCAGTGCACTTCCACCAAGCTTAGATACAAGTAGGGGATTTGGGACAGGGAGACAGAGATTTAATTTTTCCAGATGTCTAGTGCTCTGAAAGTGATGTTAAGCAGTTTTCTTCTTCCCCTTTGGAGGTGCCCTTGGGACACTCTATGACGTTCTCACACTATAAATGGAAGAATGATAATGAAATAAGCCTAATACCCTGACAATGCTAACCCACGCTCTGAAAGTAAATTCTTTATCCTTTGTGTCAGCATAAAGTCATATAAGTGTAAACATTATATATAGGCTTTATAGAAACTTTAGTTATTAATGAGCATTAATGTCTCAATCCCAGCTTACCCCCTACCTTTTTTTTTTCTGTTCTTACAGTTTTTGCTGTTGAACTATTCTCTTTGCTTAGAAGGCTTCTTCCTTCCTGTGCCCTTATGGATATTTGCAGAGTCATTTGTCTTTGTGCACTTTTTGAAAGAATTGTCTTAAAATGCCAGTTGTTTCCATTGATTTGTTTAGAAGATTTGTTTTGTTCCAGTATCTTAAAAACAAATCTTCTAAACAAATGTATACCCATGGCGGATTCATGTCAATGTATGGCAAAACCAACACGATAATTTTAAAAATAAATAAATAAATAAAATAAATAAAAAAATAAAATTAAAAGAAAACCAGTACTCAAAAGACCAGTGCTGGTTGGAATGAAAAGGTTGCTTTATTCAGAAGGCTGATAAACTGGGGATAAGGTAGAATCCTATCCCCAAAATCAACTCTGAAGATTCAGCTGACTCTGAAAGTTTTTAAAGAAAGAACCATTTGAAGATGGTCAGAGTCTTCTTTATCTTCTGCTGTTTTCAGATTTACTTCTGATTGTTGATGGTGAGGTAACAGGGTGGTGTTCCAAGAATCTCTTCTCAGCCTGATTTATGAGACCCTCCACCTGGGGGGGGCGGGGGCGGCAGGCTTAGTTCCCACATGTTGTTAGGTATATTCCTTGAGGATGACTCACAAACATGCTCTGTTGCTGCCCTACTGTTTCCTGATTGCTCCCTCTTTGTTTCTTCATTCCCTCGCTTACTTCTCTGATTGGCAATTGTTTGAACCTGCCCTTTGGAACTTAGGGAGGCTGAATGGAGTCTGTTTACATACTGGAATGGAGTGGGGGCATAAGACAGAGTCCTCCTCCTTTTCAATAATACCCTATTCTATTCATAACTCCAGCAGTCAGGAAAGTGTGTAATTTCCTCAGTTCTGTCTTGCCACATCAAGAAATTGAAGCAATGGATGGACCAGTGTTAGAGTTTAGTTTTATTGGCAAGTAAAGGAAAATACATCCTCAAGGCATGAGGGCAACCCCTGCTCAAAAGACGAGAAGTCCCCGGCTCAATTTTGGCTCCTCCATTTCTGTTTTTTCTCCTCCCCCTGAGCCTGCCCTATGTAAACTGGGCTAGCCAGGAGGGCTGTTTGTCTTACCTGAGGTCCTCACTCTGGTCCTCGGACCTTCCTTTGTTCTGTTTCTGCAGGTTTTCCCCTCCTTTGTCTTAACCACTGTCATTTTGGACTCCTTTTTCCTATTCTAACTACCTAACATCCCTCCTCAAGAGATGGGAGGCCCAATCCTTTGGGAATAGGAGCATGGAGGTCTTTCTGGCTACTTCCTACTGAACTGGGATGGCGAGGGGCATTGGCCCTCCCCCTTATGCTAGTCTCAGCCTCAGTCTCCTAATAGTGGTGTCCATCTAATTTGCCATGGTTGGCTGTAGTTTTATATATCCTTGTTGAACTGGCACTGCATTTTGTAGCTTGTTGACCTGGGTGAGACAATATGGGTTAGACAGTTGATAATGCATGGAACAATCATAAGCAGCATCAATATGGTGATAACAGGGATTAGTAGGGGCATTAGCCAAATCCAAATGCCCCTTATCAGGAGAAGGATCCCCCAAAGAGAGACTGTAGCCACCTTAAGAACTCTCCAGGTTGTTCTTGGAGATCTTGTAGGAGCTGAATGTTTTTCTTGAGGATTTTCTTTAACTTAGCTGGAGGTATTTACCCAGAAACATCAGGTCTCATTAAAGATGGTTCAAGTCCCTCCTTGTTCAGGGATCAGGAGATCTATCTCTTGTCTGTTTTGGAGTACAACCCCTGCCAAACTATATTGGCTCTTTAGTACTATCCTGAGAAATCTTATCCCTAGAAACGTAATTTTGGGGGTGTTCATTAGAACGGCACTCATTTGCAGTTCTGAATAGGTGCCTGAGATCTCCCAGGGGCTCACAGGTGTATTGAATGTCCTCTTCTGTTTTCTTCCACGGCTTGACTTGTGAGTAGTGAATCCAGGAGTCATGTCCTGGTACCTTGACTGCTGTGGGGGTAGAAAGTATTACAGGGTAGGGGCCCTTCCTTGTGGGCTGGAGTTGAGCCTTTGGAGACCAATCTTCCCAGACTTTAATTGGGACTTGAGTCCCCGGAGCATATTTTAGTGGCTCTTTAGAATCTTTTGAGTCCTGGTTGACACCCCACAGGCATATATCTTCTTGGAATTGTCCAATGGCCATGGTATAAGACTGGGGGGTCTGAGCCTCTGGACTTAGGAAGAGGTCATTGACATAAACAAAAGGTCTCTCATATAGCATCTCATAAGGACTAAGACCAACCTGTTCCTTAGGTGCAGAGGAGAGATATTGGTAAAGCCTCCTTCCATCCCAGGGAGGTCAATCTGAGTTATCTTTTTTATTGCTGATTTTAAAAATTGGTTAGCTCTTTCTGCTTTTCCTGAAGACTGAGGCCTCTAGGCGCAATGGAGATAATAAGTAATGCCCAATGCTTTAGAGACCCCTTGGGTGACCTTAGAAGTAAATGATGTCCCATTATCACTTTGTAATGACCTGGCCATACCAAATCTCAGAATGATTTCATGGAACAGGTGTTTTACAAACCCTCCTTAGCCTTCTCATTCCAGGTGTGAAACCCTTATCCATCCTGTGAATGTATCTATCATGACTAATAGGTATTTATACCCTTGAGAAACTGGCATCTGTGTGAAGTCCATCTGCCAGTCCTCTCCTGGGTAGGTCCCATGTTGCTGGACAGGCTGGGCCAGCTGGGGCCTTTGAGCTCCTTGGTGGTTGTTTAATTGGCAACTGGAACAAGAGGAGACCACTTGTCTTACAGTTGTTTGGAGGCCTGTTCCTCTGAAGGACCTTTCTAGTAATCTTTGGAGGGCCTTTTCCCCTAAATGAGTGGTGCCATGTATGGAGTTAACCAACCTCCATTGGAGGTTCCCAGGCAGAAAAAGAAGTCCCTCCTTGTGGAACCACCCCATATGATCTTTTTGAAAGCCCTCACTCTTAGTTTTAAGAGTCTCACCTTCAGTGAATGAAGGAGTTTCTGGCAAATTAGTCTGTGGAACTAAAATGGCAACCCCTGTTAGGTCATTGTTCTGTAATGCTGCTCTCTTAGCTGCATGATCGGCTGCTTGGTTCCCTCGTGCCACTTCTGTGCTCCCTTTTTGGTGTCCTTTACAGGGGGAGACTGAACCCTCACTGGGCAGATGAACTGCCTCCAAGAGCCTACGAATTTGATCACCATATTTGACTGGGGACCCTCGGGTGGTCAAGTGGCCTCTTTCTTTCCAAATAGCTGCATGTGCATGTAACACCAGAAAGGCATACTTGGAGTCAGTGTAAATGGCTACTCTTTTTCCTTTTCCCAGCTCTAAAGCTCAAGTCAGGGCTATGAGCTCAGCTAATTGGGCTGCAGTACTTGGTGGCAAAGGTTTAGTCTCTATGGTCTCTAAATTGGAGACTACTTTCCATCCAAGACAAAGCTGCTCCCATCGGTGTACAGATTTCCTCAGGAGTGGTCAGAGGATCTTCTGACAATCCTTCTCAGGGTTTTGTCCAGTGGTCCAAAGTTTCTAGGTAAGAGTGAAAGGGGAGAGAGCCCTCGGGGGTAGGCAGGAGGGGAGCTGGGTTAAGAACCTCAGAAGGGGATATATTCAGGCCTGGATGTTCCATCAGCACTACTTGATAAAAGGGATCCTTTGATCAGACCTCCATAAATGACCTCTCCCATTCAGGAGTTGTTTCACTTGGTGTCTGATAAAAATAGTTAGTTTTCCCCTAAGAGAGAGTTTTAAAGCATCTTCTATCAGGAGTGCAATAGCTGCAAGATTTTGAAGGCAGGGAAAGATCTCTTCCCAATAAGAATATAGGACACTCAAGGGCCACCAGAAACTGGTGGGAAAATATTTGTCCATCCCAGCAACAAAGAAGTGTTCAGGTGAATCTTTTTGTAATTGTTTTTACTGTAGCACCCTAAATGGTACAGGTTTGGGAGAAGAAGGCTCCAGAGCAGGAGGACAGAGTAGATAGCCCCTGTGTCAACCAAGAAATTCTTGGACCTACCTGCCACATGCCATTGCACCTTTGGCTCCAGCCCCATGATGATTATCTGTGGCAGTGGGCTGGCTGGAGTGGGCCACTTCACTCCTGTTGAAACATTGTGAGGGAAGGCTTGGTGCTTGATCTTGAGGCTCGTGGGTCCTCAGGGCAGAGTGCTGCCCAGTGTTCCAATTGTTGGTGTTTGTAGAAAGCCAGACTTGTCACAGTTTGGACACTCTTTGGCCCAATGTCCTGCCTGTCTACAGATTAGGCATTTGCCTTGACCTTCAAGGAATCAGGGTTTGCCATAGGGCTTCCCTGGAGGGCAGCCAGCATCCGGGCATGCCTTGTCTCTTTCCTTCTCTCCCTCTCCTGGGCCGTGTCCTCCCTCTCCTGTTCTCTGTTATAAAAGGTATTGGTGGCGGTCTGGACCATCTCATCTAAAGAGGCGGCAGGGTCCTGCTGCTGGAGCTGTTGTAACTTTATCCCAATGCCTGATGTACACTGGGACAGGAATTTGTCTTTTAAAATCACCTGTCCCTCATAAGAGTCTTAAGTCCAGATTGGTAAACTTTTGGAGGGCCTCATTTAGCCTTTCCAGAAAGGCATTGGGGTTCTCATTGGACTCCTGAGTTACTGCTGAGATTGGACATAGTCCCACAGATAATTGGCTTCCTTCTATTTCCAGTACTGTTGCAACCCTAGATCCAGGCGTCCCCGGCTCAGGGTGCAGATCTCCAGGCAGGTTGAAGCATGATGGCCTCCTGGAGATCTAATCCCCAGCCAGGTCGAGGCATATCGGCATCCCAAGAATTGGGTCCCTGGGCAGGTCGAGGCATGTCAACCTCCTGGGACCCCTGGACTGGCGAATCCTTGAGTAGGTTGAGGCGTGACAACCTCCCAGGGACCAGATCTTTAGGCAGGTCGAGGCAGGTTGACCTCCTGGAGTTCGGCATCCCCAAGGTCTCCAGCATGTCCAGTGCTGGGCAGGATTAAGGGGTTGTAATCTTAACTCATTGCTGGTTTATCCACCAAGGATGGGAATAGATACCATGATGTCAAGCAATCCAGGTCTGTACCCTGAAACTGGAAACCTGGTGAAGCAGCCATAAGCCTTATCCTCTTATTGCTCTGAGGAAATGTAAGTCACTGATTTCCTCCCCTAGTCCTCCATAAGAGCAGGCAAGGGTGTCTCCAGTGGTAGACATTTCATTGTCATAGACCCATTTTAGGTAATAGCAGAAGTAATGACAAACAAGTGGGTTATCTGGTCCAGTTAGGGGCATTAGAGTATTTTATTAATAAGCAGGGTGGAGTGATGTTGCCTACAAGGGGTCAGGGTCCTGGTTATAGGAGTTAGTAAGTGGCTTAGGAACAAATTGATAAGAAGCAACAGACCAGATGTTCCATAAAAGTGGAGTGGAGATTTGATCCAGGAGTATGTTTGTACCTTTAGGAGAAGGGTGGCAAGGGTTTGGGCCTAAACAGCCTGCAGGGCTAACTTCCAAAGTGGAAAACATTATCCTTGGAAGCCCAATTGCCCTTGAAGTGATGCCAGAAACAGATGGACTTTTGACAGGCATTGTGTGCCTGTCACCCACCCTAGTGGGTTCAACTGAGAGATGCTGTTGTTGCACATGTTATAAGAAACAAGGAAGATGAAGGCCTGAATATCTAGAGAGAGTGGATATTTATAGCATTTCTCTCCAAGAGCCAGCTATTTTCTGGTTGTCCCTTCAGAAGATTTTACAGGGAACATTGTGGGCCCGGACAGGGCTCAGGAAAAGAACATGAAACAGGAGGGAAGGGGCAGGGCACAACTTTTGAAAGAATGACATAGTCCAAGGCAATAACATAAACCAATTAAAATCAAATGAATCCAAGATGACAAGTTGAATTCAACTAAACCTTGATCCTCAATCTGCAAACTAAGTGACATACTCAGAGGTGCCAGGACAGTTCTAAGACACTATCAAAAGATGGAGGAGTGGGTGATTCCCCAATTGTTGGAATGATCCTCCCACTTATTAGTATATGAAATCACCCAGCTAGAAAAAACTAACCACGCCACATTCCATGGTCACTGCAGTCTCCTCTGTGATGGCCCACACCCTGTGGAGTGTGCTTCTCTCTGAATCCGAACAAAACCACCTCTAACCTATCACTCTGTCTCTCGCTGAATTTTTGTAATGAGACATCAGAGCCTGAACTTCGTTAGGTCCTGAAGCCAGGCACCGTGGGTTTTGGCCAGGCTCTAGTCCCAGTCCAGATATGACTGAGTGACTAAGCATAGCACAGAGTCCCTGCCACATGGGTTTGAGTCCCAATCTTAGGTTAACGGTTTCAAGCACAACTTTCAGAAATGAAAATATGATGACCTGCCTAATGCTTTTTAAGCAGTGGCATAGATGGAGAGAGGAGCTGAAGGACAGGAGGAAAAATCAGTGGGGAAAATGTTCCAAGGAATCCCTTTCATAACCTGCCAGAAAATCTGTTAACTACTTGACCTGTGCGCACAGCTTTCATCGGCCTGATTCTTGGCACAAAGATGATTAAGGACAGAAGAACCCCCACCTGCTGGGGCAACAGCTACTAGAGCACAGAGGGTAGTGGGGCCTTCGGGATACACTGGGGAGTAGCCTCTCCAGAGTCCCTCAGTTGCACCCACTGCCGCTTCCCTGTTCACGGGGGGTTTGAGAAAACAGGAAATGAGATTGTAAAGGAATTAAGATTTTGTTAGCCATATGTCCTTGCCATAGGAGTGAGGACTTCCTCCCCAACTGGAGGTCTGCTGGAATCTGAGCTTTCTGCTGAGTTTGTTTTTACTGTCCCAATTTCAGTTTCCAGCACGCTGGGCTACTCGTCACTTCCCATGCACTGGGTTTTCTTTGCATTCAGCTTCCACCGTGGGAGTTTTTGCTGAGCTTGACTTCTGCTGTGTTTGTCCTCTGCCTTGTGGGGGCCTAGCCGAGGTTGTTCCAACCGGGTTAAATCTGAGTCACGGCACCATATATGTTGGGGTGCATAATTTCCTCGGTTTTGTCTTGCCACAGGAAAATTTTGAAGGGACGGACGGACAAGTGTTATAGCTCAGTTTTATTGGCAAGTAAAGAAAGAATGAGATGATTGGATGGCATCACCAACTTAATGGACATGAGTGAGTAAACTCCAAGAGTTGGTGATGAACAGGGAGGCCTGGCGTGCTGCAGTAGATGGGATTTCAAAAAGTCGGACACAACTGAGCAACTGAACTGAACTGAAAGGAAAATACATCCTCAAGGCATGAGGGCAAGCTGACCCGAAAGATGAGAAGTCCCTGGCTCAATTTTGGCTCCTCTTTTTATATGTTTTTGCTCCTCCCTCTGAGCTGGACTAGCCAGGACGGCTGTTTGTTTTATCTGAGGTCCTCACTCTGGTCCTCGGACCTTCCTTTGTTCTATTTTTGCAGGCTTTTCCCTTCTTTGTCTTTTAGCCGCCACATTTTCGACTCCTTTTCCCTTTTCTAACTACCTAACACAATATTGGTTTTTGCCTAGCTCTTAGTACTGCTTCTAATGTAAAGAGTTAGTTCAACTGGTATTTCCTCTTCCTATTATATTTTAGTTACTGTAGTTTTATTAACCTAAATGCAAGTCTTAAGTTACTTTTAGAAGAAAGCATCAGTTCCTGCTTGGGTAAGAGATGAAATTAGATTCACTCTTGGTTATACTTAGGAATTTCCTATGTTTATACTAATAAATATCCTTTCACCTCAGCTTACTTTCTTGTTAATAAGTTTATACTCAATATACAGTAAACTATAAACTCACTTAAAATTCTATAAATGAAAATCAATATTAGTAAATGATAGCATTTTTTTATAAAAGTAACTCATACTTGTGATAAGAAATTAATGTAGGGCAGTCCATAATTAAAAAGTTAAGCCCTTTATTGGCATTACTCTTTCATTTCACACTTTCTCTTCCAGGGCTAATTGTTTTTAGCAGTTTTGTATATATCTTTTTAGATCACATCCTACATAAATCTTAATGCATCTACTTATTATGTATGTGTATCTTTAGTTTTGCGAACATAAGACCATTCTATGTCAACTGTTATGAAATTTGATTAGATTTTTATAATTTTACAATTTCATGCATTAGTTCTCTTAGTTTCAAAGTCAGAAAAAAAGGTTAGTAAGGGGCTACTTTAGGAAAGGGAACCCCTTCTAGGATTTGAGAGTGGGCTAATGTCTAACACTCAGAAATGTATCGTCAAGGGCAACACACATACGGACAAAGGAAGAGACTTTATGAGAAGTGGCACTCGGGTGGAGAGACGCAAGGTAAGGGAACCCAAGAGAACTGCTTTGCCTTTTGGCTGACAGTCTCAGGTTTTATGGTAATGGGGTTAGTTTCTGGATTGTCTCTGGCCAATCGCCTTCCTGGTGGCACAAGCATCTCTGATCCAAGATGGATTCCAGAACAAAGGACTATGGGAAGTTGATCATGTCCTCCCTCTTTTGCCTCCTCCTGACTTTTCCCAGTGACAACACCATGTTCCTTATCTGGACCTCCTGTTGTGAGACAACTTAAGCAAGTGGCTATCATCCTGCCTGGCCAAGGTGGGTGATTTCAGTCAATGGTTCCCTAACAAACCCATTTAATTGCCAATGGTACATCTTTCTGATAATCTTTGTCTGGAGGTAGAGAAGCAATGGAGGGGAAGAAATGGGAAAGGTAGTAACAGGCAAGATATAAGGAAAAAATGGAAGCAAGTAGTTATTTTAGGCCTTAGGTTGAAAAATATGGAAAGCCAACATAATGTCATTAATGGGGCATTGCATTACCGTAAAAGTTGAATCGTAGCCTGAAATGGTAGATCTGACTTATGTAGAAAAGATCACATGGCTCAAAATCCATAGATAGTTTCGAGGCCTACAGAAGTGAAGTGATTTAAGTACATATAGCTAATTAGTGTCAAAGTCAGGATTAAAATTCAGGTCTCCTGGCTCCAAATTCAGTGCACTTATGATGTTACCACAACTATAAGTGCAAACTAACAAAAAGACAAAGAAATACTTTATAGACTCTTTGTGACCCATGGACTGTAGCCCGCCAGGCTTCTCTGTCTGTGGGATTCTCCAGGCAAGAACACTGGAGTGGATTGCCTCCTCCTGACCCAGAGATCGAACCCACATATCTTATGTCTCCGACATTGGCATGTGGATTCTTCCCACCAGGGAAGCCCTAACTATAATATAATATGTTTGAAAGTGGAAGTGTTAGTTGCTCAGTCATGTCTGACTCATTGTGGCCCCCATGACTAGCCCACCAGGCTTGTCTGTCCATGAAATTTTCCGGGAATGGAGTGGGTAGCCATTCACTCCTCCAGGGGATCTTCCCGAACCAGGGATCAAACACAAGTCCTTGCATTGCAGGTGGATTCTTTACCACCTGACCCACCTGGAAACCCATAATATGTTTAGTACAACATATTATATAAATTAAATATAATTTTTAGAAAATCACTTAACTATATTCAAAATCACTGAGAATAGGAATTCATTAATATAATGATGAAGAAAGGGACAGATGACAAGTAGCTTGGAGGAAAGGTCCAATTTACTTCTCTCTAAGAGAAGATGAGGTAGGAAGATCAAGTAAAATAATTTAAATGTATTGAATTTGCTTAAGAAGTGAAGCAGAGATAAAATGCCCTTCAGTTTAAAATAAAATTCCCAACAGAAACTGAGAAGATCAAATAGAGGTAAAAGCTATACCCTTGAGCCTTTGATAAAGAAATCTAGCTTGAGGGTGGAAAGTTTTGTTGTGAGATCTCTACCTGACAGGAAGTTTACTTACATCCTCTCATTTCACCCATAAGGAAACTCCTGAGCAAAGGATTTAAATAACCATCTTATTGACAGGAAATGAAACAAATAATTTAGAATTACTGTCCCAAAGTTATTCTGACAGACAGTGGTCTTACAGTGTTCAGACTAGGGTACTTCTGTCTGCCTCCAAAGACTGTGTCTAATGTGCTACCATGCTATGCCTTTGTTAATCACTAAAATGAAAATAATCTTTATGTTATATCTAGTGTTCCTGGATATGGAGGTGTGGGAGATTAATTTTCATTTTTCTAAACTACACTTAAAAGTCTAGGAAACAATTAAACTCAAGTATAGGGAAGGTAAGATTAAGGTGGGGGGAGAATGGTTTCTTAGATATTGCATATTGTTTTACACAGATTATTTTTAGTATGAACCTCCTGTCATTTATCTATTCTGCTTTTCCCTGCTTATAATTCTGCTTGTCTGGAGCTTGAAGAAATCTGAATAGGTAAAGAGAGGAGTTAATAGTCAAGGAAACAAATCAAGTCTTGGCAAAAGTGTTCTTCTCACTAGTGTAGGTACATGGAGCTAGACTATCAGAAAGAGATTCTTGTGACCATATATAACATTGTAGTGTGGTCAGATAAATTTTATATCTCAAATGAAATATATGAGCAAGGCTTACTAAATATTAATATCAAAAGCAAGAGGGAAAGTAACAAAACAAGGTAGAGGCCTGAAGACCTCTTTTGAAGAGATATATTGAATTTCTGCATCTGTTTGGCCATTACACTGAATATTAATGTGCATTTGCACGTGGTGGTAAAGATAGAGGTGTTCACATGGTTGATCAATTGATAATTGTCCATTGTTTTCTCGTGAACAAGTTGAGCTACAAATCCAAAGATGTTAGTTTTTTTTTTTTAATTTTTTAATTGAAGGATAATTGCTTTACAGAATTTTGTGGTTTTCTGTGATACATCAACAAGAATCAGCCATAGGTACATCCATGTTGCCTCCCTCCCAGACCTTACTCCCATCTTCCTCCCCATCCCACCCTTCAGACTGTCACAGAGCCCCTGTTTGAGTTCCCTGAATCATACAAAAAAATTCCCATTGGCTATCTGTTTTACACATGGTATGTAAATTTCTATGTTCCTGTCTCCATATATGTCTCACCTTCTCCCTCTTCTCCTCCCACCTTGTCCATCAGTTCAGTCGGTCAGTCATATCTGACTCTTTGTGACCCTATGGCCTACAGCACACAATGCCTCCCTGTCCATCACCAACTCCCAGAGCTTACTCAAACTCATGTCCTTTGAGTTGCTAATGCCATCCAACCATCTCATCCTCTGTTGTCCCCTTCTCCCACCTTCAATCTTTCCCAGCATCAGGGTCTTTTCAAATGAGTCAGTTCTTCACATCAGGTGGCCAAAGTATTGGAGTTTCAACTTCAACATCAGTCCTTCCAATGAATATTTCCTTTAGGATGGACTGGTTGGATTTCCTTGCAATCCAAAGGACTCTCAAGAATCTTCTCCAACACCATAGTTCAAAAGCATCAATTCCTTGGCACTCAGCTTTCTTTATAGTCCAACTCTCACATCCATATATGACTACTGGAAAAACCTTGACTAGATGGACCTCTGTTGGCAAAATAATGTTTCTGCTTTTTAATATGCTGTCTAGGTTGATCATAACTTTTCTTTTTTTTAATTTTCTTTACTTTATTGTGTTGGTTTTGCCATACATTGACATGAAACTGCCATGGGTATACATATGCTCCCCCTCCAGAACCCCCCTCCCTCCTCCCTCCCGATTCCCTCCCCCTGGGTCATCTTGGTGCACTAGCCCCGAGCATCAACCCTGGGCTGGCAATTGATTTCACATATGATAATTAACATGTTTCAATGCCATTCTCCCCTATCATCCCACCCTTGCCCTCTTCCACAGAGTCCACGAGTCTGTTGTATACATCTGCGTTTCTTTTGCTGTTTTGCATGCAGGGTTCTCGTTACCATCTTTCTAAATTCCATATATATGCATTAGTATACTATATTGTTTTTCCTTCTGGCTTACTTCACTCTGGATAATAGGCTCCAGTTCCGTCCACCTGAGTAGAACTGATTCAAATGAATTTTTTTTTAATGCTGAGTAATATTCCATTGTGTATACACTGAGGAAACCAGAATTGAAAGAGACATGTGTACCCCAATGTTCATTGCCGCATTGTTTACAATAGCCAGGACATGGAAGCAACCTAGATGCCCATCAACTGACGGATGGATAAGAAAGCTGTGGTACATATACACAGTGGTCATAACTTTTCTTCCAAGGAGCAAGCGTCTTTAAATTTCATGGCTGCAATCACCATCTGCAGTGACTGTGGAGCCTCCCAAAAATAAAGTCTGCCACTGTTTCCATTGCTTCCCCATCTATTTACCCGTGAAGTGATGGGACTGAATGCCATGATCTTAGTTTTCTGAATGTTGAATTTTAAGCCAACTTTTTCACTCTTATCTTTCACTTTCATCAAGAGGCTCTTTAGTTCTTCACTTTCTGTCATAAGGATCATGTCATCTGCATGTCGGAGGTTATTGATATTTCTCCCAGAAATCTTGATTCCAGCTTGTGCTTCATCCAGCCCAGCATTTCTCATGGTGTGCTCTGCACATAAGTTAAATAAGCAGGGTGACAGTGGTGTAATGCACATCTGTTTCCACAGCTGCTTCAAAGTGCCCCTCTCAGCATAAGTGCAGCGCTGCCAGCACCCTTACGTGTCCCTGGGATCTTTGCAGCGCCCTTGCTTGTCCCTGGGATCGTTGCCTGTGCTTCTGTGCAAACTTCTGGGTTGCAGGCAACTTGTGTGGGCTTCCCTCAGCCCCGTAAGCTCACCCTCTGTGTCGCGGGCTTGTGTGCCTTTGTTTCAGCTCCCGGACGGTCCTCTGCGTTGCGGGGCTAGTGTGGAGTTGTTTGTCTCCCTGTGCCTTCACTCTGCGTCGTGGGGTTTATGTGCACTTGTTTCGTGTCGCTGCCTGCACTCTTTGTCGCTGGGGATATTTGTTTTCTTTCCATTGTGCCAGGAGGGTTGTGTGCACTGCCCAAGTTTGTATGCCTCCCCTCTATCGGCACCCCAGTCCCGCCCTTTGCACAGGCTGTTTGTCTGCTGTGCCACACGTGGCTACCTGGGCCCGCCCTCTGTGCTGCAAGGGTTGTGGGTGCTGGCTGGGTTTGAATGCCTCTCCACTTTCCGTTCCCCAAGCCTGAGGTCTTTTTGGGGCCACAGTCCATGAGCTCTTAACGGGCTGAGAAGTGCAGTTTTTTCTGTTTACCGCCCTCCAAGTTCCTGCCTTGCCTGGTTTTCTGAGACATCGCAGCTCCCCTCGGGGCCCGCCTGTGATGGACTTTCCCTGTGCACAGAGCTCGTGTTTCAGGGCCCCCTTGGGGCACAAGCTCCTGCCCAGAAATTCTCCATCTTTTCCCTTTGATGTCTCCCTCCTCTTTTCTACCTCATTTCAGGGAGCTTAGCCTGTGCCCCTGGAGGCCTGGGGTCTTCTGCTGTCGCCTAGAGGTGGCTTTGTAGGAGTTGTTTCACATCTTGATGAGTTTTTGATGTATTTGTGGGGAGGCTGGTGATCTACCCACCTTACTCCTCCACTATCTTCTTCTGTCCTCCAAAGATGTTAGTTTTAATAAATTATTTCAGGATAAATGTATATATTATGAATTATTTATTTATATGCCTAGATCTGTGTCCTTTGGGCTGTAAGAAGTTATGCAGAGATCCTGTGTACCCTCCAATTGTATGTAGCACCTTACTTAACCACAGTGCACTGTTCAGCCAAGAAATTAAGAGTGATTGCATTGATCATATTCATATTTTACCAGTTCTATGTCACTTCTTGTGTGTGTGCACACCTTTTATTTTTTACCTTTTCTAAGAAGACAATTTAAGGTTTTGGTATTCTGTTATTTTTGTGTCTTTGTGGTTTACCTGGCACAATATGAGTGAGTTTGAAAAACTCCTCATTTTTCCTCAATCTCCCTGATAGTTTCTCATTCTTACTTAAAAGGCAATTATGGGTCAGTACCTGTGGAAGAACATTTTTGTATTTATATGTACTTGAAATTCTTAGATAGTTAGTTCCTTAAAATTAGGTGTTTTACCATAACTGAATTGAACAATTTTTATTCATTTTTTTAAACATATTATAATAGTTTGTTATTCAGTAATTTAAAGTTATTTCTGAGATTGCATAGATAATTTTTACTCCTGTTCTTTTTTACATATTTTGTATTTACCACCATGCATTAAAGTTATTTTCTCAAAATTCATCCTTTGATTACTGATGTCTGTCTTCTTTGTTAGCAAATGTTATTTTTTCATTGTTAGCTTTATGATTTTAGCAATTTCTTTCAATGATCCTTCTTCTTTAAAATTGTGAATGTTTGGCGAAGATAGGCTTCTTGAGTTTTCTCCTAATTTCTAGTTTTAAAACTTTATTTTTTTGTTAGAAAATAAGGCTAACAAAGAGCATCTGTTCCTTTGATTTTGTAGTACTATAGTGCATCTGGTAACACAGTAGGCTGTCTATTCAGTTCTTTCAGGGATCTGTAGGTGATATAAAGAGTATTATTTGTCTTGCTTGGCTGGAATATATTCAAAAGGCCGAAGATGGAAACACATATGGATGATGTCATGCTTAAGGTTAAGATATCTGTGTTTTATAAACAGAAAAGTCAAGTGTGATGTTGCAGATGGGCTACTTGCATAAGTTAATGTTGACATCAGAATTGTGATTTGTATTTCCTGAGTTTGGTTCTTCATTTAAAATGTTAATGTTTCATTTTCATAGGCATTGACTTTTAGAATCCTGAAGTTCCCTAAGAGAACAGACAGGCAGAATGGGGTAATTACAATCCAGACTTTCCAACTAAGCAACCTTGAGTAAAATAATATACCCAATGTATGAGTTAGCATTAGAAGGAAAATGCAGAAATACAAATTACATATGTTAAAGTAATTAAACAAGAGGCCTTTATACTGAGGCTGTTCTAAAGCTGTGGCAACCTATTTAAGCAAACTGAAACCTAAAGCAGAGTCTTTTCCTGTAAACATTTCAAAGTTAAGAAATAAAAGTTAAAAACAAGGAGTCACAAATGGCCAATTTAAGCTTTCCCAAATAAGGCAACAGTTTAAGCTATAGCAAATCAAGTAATCGTCATGCTTTGCTTTCATGTCTGCTTTATAAAGGCCTTTCCTTAGATCCTATGATGTAAGGACTCCTAGCCATCTTCAGTATATATTTATTGCTCAGTTCAAAGTGATATTTGCTCAAATACCATAAACTCTTCAAAAATTTAATTACTTCAGTTTATCTTTTAACACATATTTATAAGGGGTGTGGGCTTCCCCCGTGGCTCAGCGGTAAAGAATCTGCCTGCAATGCAGGAGACGTGGGATCAATCCTTGAGTTGGGAAGATCACATGGAGGGGGGCATGGCAACCCACTCCAATATTCTTACCTGGAGAATTCCATGGACATAGGAGTCTGACGGACTACAGTCCATGAAGTAGCAGAGTCAGACATGACTGAAGTGACTGAACATGCACAAGCCTAGGGAATATATTTGTCAGAATAATATGTATGTGGATACCTGTGTTTATGTATATATGTTAAATTAGTCACACTGTTGTCCCTGCTTTAATATTTATAGCCTATTTTCTTAGAATAGCAGGCAGAGGAATTTAAATTGAGCATAATGGGAAAAGGTAATATACAGGATTTTGTGTCAAGAAAAACTACCAAACTTAACATGGAAACAAATGTTTAGTAGTATATGTTACAACATCATGTCTTGTCCCAGACAGTGTACACAGATAAAGAGAATGTGAACAAAAATGTAAGCAAACCACTATTAATACCACCTGAAGCTTATAGAGGAAATACTTAAATGTTTTTTTTTAATTTTTTTTCCATAGATAATTTTTTTTTTATTGTTTTTGCCATACATTGTCATGATATCACCATGGGTTTACATATGCTTCCCCTCCGGAACCCCCCTCCCTCCTCCCTCTCCCCCAGGAAATCTCGCTGCACCAGTCCCGAGCATCAATCCTGGGCTGGCGATTGATTAGACACATGACAATTAACATGCTTCAATGCCCTTCTCCCATATCATCCCACCCTTACCCTCATCCACAAAGTCCACGAGTCTATTCTATACATCTGCGTTCCTTTTGCTGTCTCGCATGTTGGGTTCTCATTACCGTCTTTCTAAATTCCATATATATGCATTAATATACTGTATTGTTGTTTTTGCTTCTGGCTTACTTCACTCTGGATAATGGGCTCCAGTTTCATCCATCTGAGTAGAATTGCTTCAAATGAATTTTTTTTTAATGCTGAGTAATATTCCATTGTGTATATGTACCACAGCTTTCTTATCCATTCGTCAGTTGATGGGCATCTAGGACTTAAAATGTTTGATGAAAAGCAAGTGTGGAACGTATTCACCTCAAGGAGTATTTCTGAGTAAACTGTAGAATGCTCCTGGTGATATAATTGCCTCATTTTCTTTCTAAATGATGGCGAAGTTCTGTTGTTGATGATATTGTTATTGAATGTTCCTAATCTATTAGGTTTTCTTAACTTGGTTTTTGAACCAAAAAAAGACTATCAAAGGGCAATGATAGGATTAGTCCTTTTCAAATATGAATAGTCCATCCATTGATTTTAATGGAAAAATACCCTAGAGTTGGGAGGCTGTGGATAGGGCAAATAGTACCTTTTTTCACCCCCAGGGTTAAGGGAATAAAAAGTTAAAATATGAATATGCTTTATATTTTACAAAAAGTAAAATATTAAAAAATGACATCTTTTTAAGAATTTCCTGTAAATTACCATTATTTCTTTTCTTTTGCCATGGATTAGCTCTTGGATTATGTTAGACACCTTTGATAGAAGCTTTCATAAAACACTGTGTCTAACTTACCATTGCATTTACTGTTTGTTATTAGAACGTCTTTGTTGATCCTCTATGATCTCTATCAAAGTAAAAGCTCTTCCTGAATAGGCACCATATTTATCATACTCACCAGTGTAATGCTAACACCTACTACAATATTTTTCACATTGGAAAAAATTCATTCTTATTTCATGATTACTTAAATAATTTCTTAATTACACAGATTTTTAAAAAGTATTGCACATTGGGCTTCCCTGGTGGCACAGTGGTAAAGATTCCACCTGCAATGCAGGAGACCCAGGCTTGATCCCAGGGTCAGAAAGATCCCCTGGAGAAAGAAATGGCAATCCACTCCAGTATTCTTACCTGGAGAATCCCATGGACAGAGGAGCCTGGCAGAGAGCCTGGAGTCACAGAGTGGGGCATGACTGAGTGACTTAACACAGCACAATACATATTTATAATAGAAACATTAGAGATAATAGAAAAAAAGAACAAAATCATCAGTTGTTGTACCATCCACAGATAACTAATACATGTTCTTTCAAACATTTTTATGTAGATGCATGCAAATGTATGTCTCTATAAATTTATTAGTATTCCAAAATGGGATCAGATTATACATATTGTCCTCTAACCTCTATTTTTCACCTCCACTTGAAGCCTTCCCCCCCAAACCTGGTTTATTGATGCTTTCTAAACCAGCCATGTGACACTATTTTAGCATTGTATCTCAGACATAAAATGAAGGTAATCCTTCTATGGCTAGTTACATAGACTAGCAAACACCTTCACAGGCCCCTTTCATGTTGCAGAGTCACTCAAGTTAGAGCATAAGTGACAGAAACCATCCTATCAGTGCTTTTGAACAGTGTTCCCCTCGGTGATATGAAATACGAATTCTTCATATCCAGAAAAATGTTTTAGATAGAACTGCTGGACTGCAATCTGAGTTGGTCATTGTTGCAATTGCAATATTACAAATATACCCTTTAAAAAGAAGTGAAGCTACAGTATTGACCTCAAGAAAATAGTATTTGAGAAAGTTACAAGTAAGGTTTGCCTATGAGGCTAATCGTGCCTTCAAATTGCCAAAAAAAAGGTACAACATTTGTTCAATACTTTCTTTGTATTCCACCCAGAGAATATATAGTCCATAGTGTCGCAAAGGGTTGGACAGGACTAAAGTAACTTAGTGCAGAGATCATAGTCTAACAAAATATGATGGGAACCGTGTCACATTTGTCATTGCTTGGTTTCAACAGTTATGTTTCTAATTTTGCAAAATACAATAATTCCCTTAAATTTCTGGTAGCAAACCACAGAATGCTCTATGAAATCTGGGTAGGCACAAGTCTTTGCTAGCCTTGTAAACTACTTTTCTGTTGGTGAAAGAGAGGAAGATTGCCTGACTCTATGTAGACATGTCCATTTGTTAAATATTCAAAATAAAACGTCTTTCCTATTTTCCTAATTGTGGAAATTTTTGATATTTGAGGTTTTTATCAACTATATGTAATTTGTGCATGAAAATATAAACTTTTAACATTAACAACCGAACAAATTCTAAATGAACACAAGTATGCTAGAAAGTTAAACCTGAGAAAGTACTTTTCTTTGTTATATATTGTGTGTTTTTGTTTGAAAACTGGATTAACTATCATAGGGTAGGTGAGGATGGGGAAATAATTTCAGAAAAAAAATCTAAACTCTTGTTAATTTTACATTCTTACTGAAAGTTATGATTGGTTCTGATTTAAGTTCTCAAACTGTGTATTTTTCAAAGACTAGCAGGTAAGGGACTTCCATGGTGGTCCAGTGGTTTACATTTTCCCTCCACTGCAAGAGGTACAAGTTCAATTCCTGGTCTGGGAGTTGGCCCAAAAACCAAAACATGAAACAGAAGCAGTATTTTAACAGCTTCAGTAAAGACTTTTAAAATGGTTTATATTAAAAAAAAAAAATAGCAAGTGTCATTTCCTCTGAAAAAGAAAGTATGCATCCTTACTCAACCCCATAAAAGTATCTTAAAGATTAAGTATTGCTAAATATTTAAATAATTACAGCAGATTCAAAATATGTTATATCTATCTATATTCATTGATACATATCTAGTCATAGGCATAGCTTTCCTATGAATTTATATGCTTGATATATGATTAAGTTTATTTTGGTATTAGCCTAATCCAGTAAGAGTTACTTAACTAGGGGAAAATAATCAGTATAAATTAAGAAGTCAGATTTGATTATAAAAATAATATGAATCTACTTCTGACTACATCTCTAAGTTTGAACTTTTCTGTGCTTCATTTTCTTTATGTTTATTTTTCTATCTATAATTTTCTCTAATTTACAGGAAATAAGGGAAGATAAATGGAGATACCCATGTACAGTAGTACACCCTTATCCAAAATTTTGCTTTCTGTGTTTCAGTTACTCATTGTCAATTGTGATACAAAAATCTTAAGTGAAAAATTTCAGGAATAAACAGTTTATAAATCTTAAATCATGTGCTTTCTAAGATGAAATCCCACATTGTCCCACTTCATCCTGCCTGAGACATGATTTTCTCCAGCATATCTACATTGTATATGCTGCCCACCTATCAGTATGAGTAGGAAAACACAGCATAGGCTTTTGTACTATCTGGGTTTCAGACATCCACTGTGAGTCGCTTCTTATTTTGGAGGGTAAAACTGTAATTTCTTTTTCTAAAAAAAAAAAAAAAATGAGATTACAATATAATAAAAGCCAAACATTAATTGGGCTTTTCCTTTATGGTTAATGACTTTTTATCCTCTTAAGAACTAATTGCCAAACCTCAAGGTCATGATATTGCATGGGGCTTTATTTTATTTATTTTTTTATTTTACTTTTAAATGAACAAGCCACCTGAAATTGACTTCTGACTATGTTGTGAGGTAAAAGTCAAGATACATTTTTCCCACATGGATATCCTATAGACTTCTTAAAATTACGGAAGCAGTCATTTTCCCACTTCAGTGCAAGGTCAGCTTTGTCATAAATGACTGTATATGTGTCTATCCATCTAGACTAATGAGAATTAACATCTTTATAATCCTGAATTTTCTAATGAATGAACATGGTAAATTGTATGTGTTTATTGCTGAATAACAAATTGCTACAGATCTACCAGGTGGCAAGGTGGCGCTAGTGGTAAAGAACTGGCCTACCAATGCAGGAGACAGAGGTGGTTTTATCCCTGGGTTGGAAAGATCCCCTGGAGAAGGAGATAGCAACCCACTCCAGTATTTTGGCCTGGAAAATCCTATGGACAGAGAAACCCGGCAGGCCACAGTCCATGCGGCACAAGAAGTCAGACATGACTGAAGCAACTTAGCATGCAAGAGTGTTTAACAAACCAAATTTATTATCTAATGGTTTCTATGAGTGGATAATCTCAGGGAAAATTAGCTGGATTCTTATCCAGGGTCTCACCAGGCTGAAGGTGTTTGCCAGGCCTGCTACCTCAACTGAACCTCGCAGGAGTTGTCACTTTCTGTAGGGTTTCGCTCCGAAAGAGTCCGACTATGCAGTGATAAGCACAAGCTGCGTGTTATATTCCTTTTGATTTCCTTAGATCCCTCTCTTCTGTTTAGATGGCGAAAACACATTTTCTGCTTAAATGGTACCACAAAATTTCTTCTTTAGAAGCAATAGTATAGCATTAAGATAATTTATTCGGTAGTGCTAATTTGATCTTTTGAAATCTGAGAGGAGGAGGAATGAAGAAAGAATGGGGGCTTTGTCAGATAATTGTGAAACTCTCAACATTCTCATTGTTGGCATCCTTACAAATAGAGCTAAATCATACACATATTTGTGGATAATTGGATAATAATTGCTAGTTTATTTACTTTAGTTTTGCATTGAGCTTCTTTAGTCAAAGAGGAGGATGAAGCAAAGTAACTTTATTAGTTTAAAACATATCCTCGTTCCAAACATATCGTTTTGTTTGCCCTTTAATCTGAAATAAGTGTGTGACTAAACCACTAATTATATTGTATGAAGCCATCTTAATGTACAATAAAGGAAAACGGTATTAAAATCAGGAGCCAAGAAGTCAAGCTCCTGTTATATCAGGTTACCTTCTCAAACCTTTATATTTGGGGAGAGTTCTCTCCTCCCCTCAAATGTTTCAGGAAGGTGACTGCTGGGTATTAGAACATGTCAAATGACTACATCAGAAATAAAGAAAAGTACCTGATGATTCAGTAAATCTTGTGAATTTTATCCATTATAAAAATTATTCTATATGGAAATACTTTTTGGAATGAGGTTGGATTCAGTAATTAAAGAAAATCACAGTGGGCAAATAAATTCAGACTGCTTTTGAAAACCCGTTAAGGATTATAAATTTCAGTTTTTAAAGCCATTTAATTCCTACATTTAATTGCTACACGATTGCTCTCTTATAAAGCAACATCTTATGGATAGCTCATATCTTAGGAGAGCAGCTTCCTCCCCTCTGGAGTTAGAATTTTCTTAGGACTTTCATTAAAACATATTAGTTAATTTATAAAGTCCTTCTTTGTATCCTCTTTCTGCTTATTTTCTGCTTATATTATTTAAGCATAACTGAGCAAGTGAGATTTGCATCAGTGTCTTACTGTTATATACATCTTGTGGGGTGAAAACTTGAAAAATAAAATTCCTAAATTAAAAGCAAATTATTTTTGGATAAAAAACCATTGTACTTTACATTATTTTAGTAAGCGGCAATATATGTATGATATTTTCGATATCAAGTCTTGTGCAGAGAGTATTTTGCAAAAATTGGTATATCCTGGGGTAGTGGGAAAGTATGGCCTATGAAACATGGCAGGCATGAGTTTGAATCTCCACTGGATAAATGTTTATTGAATATTTCCTACTAAGTATTAATGTAGTGATTTTGCGCATTTATATCTGATCAATAATTGTCAGTCTGGGTAATTTATATTTTTAAACCTCAGTTTCCTCATCTATAAAATAGATTAAAACTTGTGTGAAGCTAATAGTCATATTTTCCAATCCTGTCTAGTGGGAATTATCATAACTTGTTGAAACATTTTGTAGTGAAAAGAGAAATGAATGCATTTGTATTCTAAAATTAAAAAATATATATATTCTATAACATATTTTTCTCCAAAGAGTTTCTGTAAAATGTTATGTACATGTACTTACTTTTCGTAAATAACACAGTACCTAGTATACATAAGTAGTTAAAAGATGCTAACTTGCTTTCCAGTACTTGGTATTATTCTTTAGACATTTAGAGTTTTATTTCTTACTTGTTTTACCTGGCTTATATATATTTTTTAATACTCAGAAACTTTACAAACAAAAATTGTGAGCCAAAGACACATTTCAGGAATGTTTAATGATCAGCTTAATGGAATTAGACATTTTCTGAAAGCATTTTTGTTTTTGTTCATTTGTTTGCTTATTGTTTTTGTTTTTAATCTCAGAGCTGAGAGAAGGGATGATAACATGGGCTTTATAATCTAAATATCTAATTATCCACATCTCAAATACACCAGGTCAAATAAATAAAATGTTTAGGAGCACAATTATTACCAAATAACTTAGAAAAATAAAAAAGACATTTAACCAGATAAACTTCTTCTATAAGAGAACCTCCATGTAGAAAAGTCTTCACATTATTTTGAAATATTTGCTACTGTATGAACACCTATAACATTTTAGTGCACTTATTTATTTTCATGTCCTTCTGCTGGATTGTAGGACGTTTGAGAGTAGAGTCTGTTTTCTTTCTTTTTTTCTTTCTTCCTTCTTCCCTCCCTCCAACCCTCTCTCCTCTTCCATTATTTCCTTCTTTCCTATTCACCTTTTTTTTTATATATAGTAAGCACTAATTTTTTAAAAACAAATGAATAAACACAGGAATGAGAAAAAGAGTGGTCAGAATGATGGCATTTGAATTGAAATGTATTGAAGCTAAGAATGCAGATTTATAAACAGCAATGTAGCGAATGAGTAAACATTTTTTTTTTAATTTTCTTTACTTTATTGTGTTGGTTTTGCCATACATTGACATGAATCCGCCATGGGTATAAATATGCTCCCCCTCCAGAGACCTCCTCCCTCCTCCCTCCCGATTCCCTCCCCCTGGGTCATCCCGGTGCACCAGCCTCGAGCATCAAACCTGGGCTGGCGATTGATTTCACATATGATAATTAACATGTTTCAATGCCATTCTCCCATATCATCCCACCCTTGCCCTCTTCCACAGAGTCCACAAGACTGTTCTATACATCTGCATTTCTTTTGCTGTCTCACATGCAGGGTTCTCGTTACTATTTTTCTAAATTCCATATATATGCGTTAGTATACTGTATTTTTGTTTTTCCTTCTGGCTTACTTCACTCTGGATAATAGGCTCCAGTTCCGTCCACCTGAGTAGAACTGATTCAAATGAATTTTTTTTTTAATGCTGAGTAATATTCCATTGTGTATATGTACCACAGCTTTCTTATCCATTCGTCAGTTGATGGGCATCTAGGTTGCTTCCATGTCCTGGCTATTGTAAACAATGCGGCGATGAACATTGGGGTACATGTGTCTCTTTCAATTCTGGTTTCCTCGGTGTATATGCCCAGCAGTGGGATTGCTGGGTCATATGGCAGTTCTATTTCCAGTTTTTTAAGGAATCTCCACACTGTTCTCCATAGTGGCTGTACTAGTTTGCATTCCCACCAACAGTGTAAGAGGGTTCCCTTTTCTCCACATCCTCTCCAGCATTTATTGCTTGCAGACTTTTGGATGGCAGCCATTCTGACTGGTGTAAAGTGGTACCTCATTGTGGTTTTGATTTGCATTTCTCTGATAATGAGTGATGTTGAGCATCTTTTCATGTGTTTGTTAGCCATTTTTATGTCTTCTTTGGAGAAATGTCTGTTAAGTTCTTTGGCCCACTCTTTGATTGGGTCGTTTATTTTTCTCGAATGGAGCTGCAGGAGTTGCTTGTATATTTTTGAGATTAATTGTTTGTCCATTGCTTCATTGGCTATTATTTTCTCCCATTCTGAAGGCTGCCTTTTCACCTTGCTTATAGTTTCCTTTGTTGTGCAGAAGCTTTTAATTTTAATTAGAATTTGTTTATTCGTGCTTTTATTTCCGATATTCTGGGAGGTGGGTCATAGAGGATCCTTCTTTGGTTTATGTCGGAGAGTGTTTTGCCTATGTTTTCCTCTAGGAGTTTTACAGTTTCTGGTCTTATGCTTAGATCTTTGATCCATTTTGAGTTTATTTTTGTGTATGGTGTTAGAAAGTGTTCTAGTTTCATTCTTTTACAAGTGGCTGTCCAGTTTTCCCAGCACCACTTGTTAAAGAGATTGTCTTTTCTCCATTGTATATTCTTTTCTCCTTTGTCAAAGAGTAAACATTTTGAATAAGCAGTGTCCCTTTCTAAATTTATCAACTATAGAGTAGTTACGACTGATGGTTAAATATTCTTCAAAGATGGAGTGTCATCTGCATAACATTACTCAGAAGCATGAATAGAAATAAAGTCACGTAGAAGGAAGACCAAAGAAGAAAAGAGAAATCAGTCCAAGAAAAAGAGACTAAACAGAGCAATGGGTATCCTGAAAAAGTGGAAACTGCTACTTTCCAGCAAGACTCTAAGGAGAATAGCCCAAATCAATGCATTTTATGTCATTAAAGTGAGCCTATATTAATTAAAATAATAAAGATCCAATGACCCATCAACTGGACAGTAACCTAGGTCGTAAAAGTTGCAAGGTCCTTTTCTGTAATCTGTACTCAACCCAGAAACCTCTTTTGATTTGACTAACTTTAGACAAATCCTATGCAAAAGAATTGCTTTTGAGCACCATGATTCCAAATACAAGGACTTGGTAAAATTGTGCTTGACAAACAAAAGTGAAGCATATAGCCACACTATTGGTTGGATAGCATCACTGATTCCATGGACATGAACTTGGGCACACTCCAAGAGATAATGAGGGATAGAGAGGTCTGGCGTGATGCAGTCCATGGGGCTACAAAGAGTCAGACATGACTTAGTGCCTAAACAACAACCCACTGTATATATTATGCCACGGGATTGTTGTTTTCCCCTCATGGTAGGTTATGTGTGTGTAAGTACGTGCTAAATTGCTTCAGTCATTTTGGACTCTTTGTGACCCTATGGACTATAGCCCACCAAGCTCCTCTGTCCATTGGATTTTCCAGGCAAGAATACTGGAGTGGGTTGCCATGCCCTCCTCCAGGGGATCTTCCTGACCCAAGGATCAAACCCACATCTCTTACATCTCCTGCACTGACAGGCAGGTTCCTTACCACTAGTGCCACCTGGGAAGTTCCCTGGCGTGTTATGCTGCTTTGTAAATACATTCAAAATGCCTGCTTTGAGCTAAGAGTTTACAAATTCATCAGGCTTATCATTTTCAGCTTTTTTTGTCTTGCTAGTCAATGGAAATAATGTTCATAATTTTCTGAAAACTATTAAGTATTATTTGGTTATATGGGTGACACAGTAAAATTTAATAATAACTGTACTCAATTTAGGGCTTCCCGGGTGGCACAGTGGTAAAGAATCTGCCTGCCAATGCAGAAGATGCTGGTTCAATCCCTGGGTTGAACAGATTCCCTGCAGGAGGAAATGGCAACCCACTCCAGTATTCTTGCCTGGAAAATCCCATGGACAGAGGAGCCTAGTGGGCTGCGGTCCATGGGGCATCAAAAGAGTTGGACACAACTGAGCTCATGTATCTTCTCTCTCCTTCCCTCTCTCCCTTCTTAGACTGTGTAACTGAACCCAGGAAATGTCAGAGGATGGGAGGGGACGTGTTGGTCAACAGTTATTGGTCTGGGGACTTCCCTGGTGATTCAGTGGTTAAGACTCTATGCTTCCATTGTAGAGAGGGAGCCTGGGCCTGATCCCTGATCAGAGAACTAGGATCCTGTATGCTATGTGACAAAAAAACAAGCAAATAAAAATACCCAGCTCTCCTGTACTGCCCTCTGGTTTAGTACATTCTGCCCATCTCCTAGTGATTCTCAGTACTGAATTTAGAGTAAGATGAGTCAGAGATGACTTTATAGAGACCAGAGGGAAACTCACCACTTGCTAGGATCTCAGCACATTTACATATTCTTTGGACTTAAAGATTAAGAAACACCTTTTCTTCAGGGCATCCAAAATTGATCAGGATGGTATGGTATAACTGGCTTGTGCTAACATGGCTACAGAATGTTAAAGTTTTAACTGGAATGTTTATTTATGATTTTGGTCACAAGCACAAAGTAGCTTAGGGATTAATTTTAGCTAACTAGTGAACTGGCCTCCTCTAGGAAAATTTGTACACTAATCCAATTCATAATTCAAAGATGGTTTGTTAAGTGTGAGATCAGAGCCAGATGACATAGAGGCATCAGTTCTGTGCAATCTCTGATAAAAGGAAACATTCGTCTAGTGAATTCACATTACTTGGGTAGGGTATATGGTCTCCTTAATAGTGCAGGAGACGTAGTGAGAGCCCCTTTTGTTTTATATTTTCCTCAAAGAGTATAAACTGCAGTGTATTAGAAATACACTTTCTCAGTTAAAATCACAACTCAGTCCTGCCTTTCTCAGATAGCATCTTGGACATCTTAGCTGCCTTAAGAATCACATTTTTATACAAAATTTCTCAAGTTATTGCTGTATCTTGTAATCCAAGTCACTCTATTTGTGGATACCCTAAGTCTTAATCAACTATTAGAAACTACTGTGGTTGTCTATTGCTGCAAAAAAAATTACCCTGAACCTTAGTGGCTTGAAGGTACAAGCTCTATTATCTCCTAGTTTCTGTGAATCAGGAATCCTGGAGAGGTCTAGCCAAATAGTGTTGACTCAGGTTGTCTCATGAGGTTCCAGGTTTGGTGTTGGCTATAGTTTCAATATATGAAGACTTGATTGAGACTCAAGAATCTAGTTCTAAGTTGGCACCTGTGGCTATTTAAGAAGGGTTAAGTTCTTCACCATATGGACAACATATAAACTGGCTTTTCCCTGAGCAAATGATAGAAAGATGTGTGTGTGTGTGTGTGTGTGTGTGTGTGTGTGTGTGTGCGCGCGCGCGCGCGGGCACATGCACGCGCACAAATGAATGAGCAAGTGAATGAGAGAAAGGCCAAAATAGAAAACGGTTTTGTATAACCTAATCTCAGAAATGAAATCCCACTAATTTTGGCCTTGTTGTATTAGTCATGTAGATCATTTCTGTTACAATAAGAGTTGGAACATCAAATACCAGGATTTGAGGATCTTAGAGGTTGTTTATCACACTTTGCCCTCTGGCCTCAAATGATCTATACCCTTCACACATTCAACATACATTCATAATTTCCCAAGGCTCCCACAAGCCTCATTTCATTACTGCATCAGCTCAGAATTTGGAATCTCATTACATGAATTACAGGTTCAGGTATGCATAGTGTTCCTTAGGCATACTTCTACTCGTAAAGCTTTTTCAGTACTGTTCATCTACATTTGCAGACCTATAAACTAAAGAGATAGCTCATCTGTTTTTGCATAATCAACATACAAATGTGAGCCAAGCATAGGATAGCTGCCATAGATATTTCTAATAAGAGGAAAATAGAGGATACACAGGATTCTTTGCTATCTAAAAGTCCTTAAATCCATCCAGAAAAAAGTTGGAAATTTCTCGGTTGGGACTCTGCCCTATCCCTACTCAGGAATTACTCTCCATGAAGTGAGTGTGGCTCCATTTTGGCTTTATCTTGAGTCATATTTCCTTCTTCATGAAAGAGAACACATACTTCCACCTCATCAGTGTTCTGAGTTGTCCAATTTCTGCTTTCCAGTGCCTCTTTTCATTTACTCTGTCTTTAGTCCTTTCATTCTAAGCTGGCAGTGTTTCTGCTGATACAGTTCTTTTAAAAATATTATAGTTCTCTTGTCCATCTCTTGATGTATGCTCCATTAGACAACAGCCATTCCTAAAAGTCTCTCTGTGCTAAGCCCCTTTCTATCTTGGTTTTCTGCTGAAACAGTGATGGTAGACCACTGAAATTTTTTTAAACCTCAAACCTGTTTGACTGAAAGGATATTCGAGACGTTCTTTTAAGAAAGGTCTTTGGTTTCAGCATATTCTGATATTTCTGAGATCTTACAGGCTCACTTTTGCTTCATCTTTATATATACTATCCCCCAGAGTTCTCTGCATATGATCTTTGCTTGGAAACCATTTAATATTCCCATTGTTTGACTATTAACTAAGGCACAGATCTTGGAGCTATGACTTGTTTAAAGTATTAGATTTCATTTAACAGCCACTTGCCCTACCTGTCTCATTTTTTAATCTAATCTTTTCCTTATTGCATTTATTCTAAAAAGGGAGAAAAAAGAAAATTAGCTTGCATTTTCCATGCTGTAGTTGAAATCTCCCTAGTTAGATCACCCAGTTCATTAGGTATATTTTCTACATTTCCACATGTCACTGTTTGTCTAAATTTTTTGTCACTACATAGCAAAGATTCTCTTTATACCAGTTTCTAATAAGATTTTCCTCACTTTCTTTTAAGTCTTCACCCCTAGCTTTCACAAAATAAAAATTCTATGAATAGCATATTCAAGGTATTTTGAGACCTCACTAACAATTCTCCACAAAATTCT
>ML663567.1:4066187-4083367 GCA_007570785.1 Antilocapra americana
TTCTCGTTACCATCTTTCTAAATTCCATATATATGCGTTAGTATACTGTATTTTTGTTTTTTCTTCACATGTAGTTTGGAAACAGGCTTCAGTTCTTCACCACTGGGCTTTTTTCAGAGGGCTTCTCACATGATAGCTCCCTCCAGACTAAATGACACAAGAGAGAAAGCAAATGCAATCTTTTAAAACCTAATCTTGGAAGTGCATACCATGACTTCTGTCATAATCTATGGGCCATATCTTCCAGCCTTAATGAAAATGTGGAAGGAGATATACAAAGGTTTGAATATCAGGAGGAGACAGGGATATTTAGGGATGATTAGAAGCTGGTTGTCACAGATGCCATTGATACTGTTTGTTCAAATTTGGCTTCCCAGGTGGTGCTAGTTGTAAAAAACCTGTCTGCCAATGCAGGAGATGTAAGAGATGTGGGTTCGATTCTTGGATCAGGAAGATCCCCTGGAAGAGGAAATGGCAACCCACTCCAGTACTCTTGCCTGGAAAATCCCATGGACAGAGGAGCCTGGTGGGCTATTGTCCATAGTGTCACAAAGAGTTGGACACGAGTAAAACGACTTAGGAAGTACTAAAACGAAGTGGTTAAAACGCATTTTCCTATTCTGGTTAAAAAAAAAAAAAAAAGCAAAGAAAAAGGGGCAATTTTCTAAAACAATAACAAAAACAAAAACACCTAAATGTCCTCAGTGTAAATAAAAAGAAGAAATCTCCCAAAGATATTACTCAGATCTAAACTATGGACCAAAGATGTGTGCCAGTGGTTTCTGCATTTGACTTGATGAACCTCATGTAAGTTTCTAAATGCTTCTTATCAGTATATATGCAGAGGGATCTATTTGACTTTTTAAATTTAACAGTTCTTATGTAGAAGTAAGGAGCACCATATACAGTAATTCTTGTAAAATTCCAGTCAAACACTGAATGCTTACCCTAAATAGGGCATACATTTATCCAATCTATGAAATTTAGAACTCTATATAAAAACTAGTATTAAATTTCAAGAAATTGCAATGAGTTGTTTCTCATGGCAAAGAAACCGTTCAGGGAGGGGCAACATTGGTGCACCCCTAGGGGTGTGTATGTGCGTGTGTCTGTGTGTCTGTGTGTGTGTGCACATGCGTGCATGATAATGAAAACAAAAATAAATGCAGATTATAACACAAAGTAAAGGATATAGATTTTACAGGGAGAAGATGAGAAAAGAAAGAAAAAATTCTGAGACTAATCAGTGAAGGAAAAGGGAAGGAGAATGGGATGAATTGTAGCAAGTTGCTCAGTAATTTCCCCATTTCCTGTTCATCCTCATCCCATTAATAAAGAGTTTTAGTTGAAAAAAAAAAACACACCCAAATTTATATTTACCTTATGAGCCAACAATCACATTCCTGAGCATTTATGGCATTTATTTCAGTTAAGTGAGTATTTATGTCCGTACAGGGTTTCCCTTGTAGCTCAGCTGGTAAAGAATCTGCCTGCAGTGTGGGAGACCTGGGTTTGATCCCTGGGTTGGGAAGATCCCCTGGAGAAAGAAAAGGCTACACACTCCAGTATTCTGCCCTGGAGAATTCCATGGACTGCATAGTCCATGGGATCGCAAAGAGTCAGGCATGACTGAGCAACTTTTACACACAAACTATGTCCACATAAATACATATGCATGGTTTTAAATTGCATTTTTAATAGTCAAAAGATGAAATGACCTAAATGGCTTTCAACATGTGAAAGTCAAACCAACTGTGATACATCCATACCATGGGCTACTGCTCAGCAGTCCAAAGGAACAAACTCTTCATGCTGCTGCTGCTGCGGCTCAGTCGCTTCAGTCATGTCTGACTCCGTGCGATCCCACAGATAGCAGCCCACCAGGCTCCCCCATCCCCAGGATTCTCCAGGCAAGAACACTGGAGTGGGTTGCCATTGCCTTATCCAATGCATGAAAGTGAAAAGTGAAAGTGAAGTTGCTCAGTCGTGCCTGACTCTTAGCGACCCCATGGACTGCAGCCTACCAGGCTCCTCTTGTCCATGGGGTTTTCCAGACAAGAGGACTGGAGTGGGGTGCCATTGCCTTCTCCAAAACTCTGCATAGGTAAAATAATTTGAATAGACCTGAAGAGCATTTGATTCCATTTATATAGCATTCTTGAAATAAAAATATATAGAGAGCAGATTAGTGGTTGCCAAGTTTAGAGATAGTTGTGGGGAGATAATAGGTGTGACTATAAAGGGCATGTGAGGGAGATCTTTGTGGTACAGGATAGTTCTAACTCTTGGTTGTGCTGCTCATTACATAAATCTATATATGGGATAAAATGACATGAAACTACACACACTTAGCACCAGTGACAGCTGATATTATACTTCAGTTGTATACAATGTAACCATGAGGGAAACTGGTAAAGAGTATATGGGATCTCTGTACTGTCTTGAAACTTCCTATAGATATGTAGTTATTTCAAAATACGAAGTTAAAAATAAAGCATGGCTTCTCAAGTCATACAGAATGTATTCAAACCCCAGTTCTGTCACCTATTGTGTACTAGTGGGTGCATCGCTTAACATTTTTTCATTAGTTTCAAGAGTTCCAGTTAATTTTCAAAGATCATTTGTAGTGACATCCATTTTATTCTGAGATTGGTAAGAAAACATCTGAAAGTTAAATCACATGAGGCTTGAGATTCTACCTTCCTTTGCTTCCTTTTTAAAATCAGTGCAAGACTGAAAGTGTGGGAAAAGTAGACAAGGAGAGTGAAGTCCTTCTAGAAATTTAATTGTCAACATGTAAGTGATCACTTGTTCTTACCATGAGGTGGCATTCTTGAAAGTTTTATTCTTTCTCTGGTGTAGCCATGATATATGCATCTGATAGTTTCGTATCAATAGCTTTTATATTATTCCTCCCCTTGCCCTTTATGGTTCTCAGTTAGTACTGTTAGTAATTTCATTGTATCTTATCTTAGATGTTCAAATACAGTTTCATTTTAAATTATTTATAGCTAGTAACCTCTCTGCCACCATCTTAAGTGTATATATAAACAGTTACCGTGTATCATTCTATTTATACATTCTTATTTTTATATTACTTCCTACTTTTGGTTTTTGAATACTGATTTACAATCCAACATTTTTAGTTCCAGAGATCCTAGGGATGGAGTCATTGAATGTTTTCATGCATGAAAGGAGGATGGTACCCATAAGTGGATGTTTTCCTCAAAATGCCTGCTCTTAATTATTTTCCTCATTTGCAAAATGAGGATTGTAATATCTAATCTAAAGCCTTGCTATGGGGATCGAATGAGATAATGGTTGTAAAAGGCATCAGACATTACCCATGCTGGCTCAAACACTGAATAAACAGTAACTCAATATGCCAGCACCTATTTCTTCATCTGCTGTGTTTTTCCTTCAGATTTGATCATGGGCATTCTGTTTCCTGCACTGCTCCACTATAGATGCCATCCAGGGTCCACAGCTGTATCACATTTAATGGGTACTTTCACCTCCTTTGGGTGCCATCACCCCTGTCATTTCTTACTGATGACTCAGGGCCCATCAGATGCTTCAAGGGGCTGAAGCCAAATTGAAAAGAGGTCTTATATTTTGTCCTTTTCGGGTTTTACTATATATTCCACAACAGAAAGCCTCCTTTTCTCCTGAGACTTGCTTATGAGTTGTACGTCTATAGGGAATTGAGTTTGGGGATACTTTGAGAAAATCAACACACTCCACTGAGAATTTCCTCTGCCCTTAGGCAGCCAACCTGTATTTTTTTTTTTTTTGACATTATGCACATCACTTCTATTTCATATAGAATAAATCCCTTTCTAGGAGGCTGATCAGTTTCTCAAACAAACAGACTTAATCCAAAGAGACAAGGTTATTATGTCCTTAACAAAATCAAAAGGAACTCTATTTTTGTCTACCCTTCTCATTCTGTGTTCAGAAAATCAACTCATTGAACAATATGTATCTCTCCTTTATCTTTCCTAAAATATCTAAATTTGATATGACATATGATAAGTCAGATGATAGAAAATTATAAGCTATCCTAACCAAGATGCTATGTTATAAGGGACAGTAAGAGACAGGAGACAACCCTAATTTCTGGGAACAATAAAGAATATGTTTTCTTGAACTTTCCAGGCAATGCCTCTCTCTCACTCGCTCATTCACTCACAGTAGCAAAAGTAAATTTAATGTGACGAACCTGTTCCAATGTATAATTACAAACAATACAGTGAAATACACTTCCCTAAGATTTTATGTCTTTATCATCATGCCAAAAATTAGCATGCTATTTTCTTCAATTCATGCTAGGTAAAGATTTAACCTCCTGCTAGCAGATACACAAATATTTTGTATGAAGGAAAAGCAAGCACAACTTGGGCAGGTATAAAAGCAGGCTGCAGCTTTGAACCACACCTTTTCTTTTGTTTAGTGAGAAAGGTAATTTTACTCTAAACACAGTCAAGAGGGTGGTATAGTTGCTACCTATTTGTGTTTGGCAGATTTCCAGCATCCCTGGCAATGGAGCTCGCTAAATCTTTTTTGTTTTTCTTATTATTTTTGGTCATGTAGACTGTTGAATATAATGCATAGAAAAACAATCCTTTACTTTTACATACCTTCCGATGCTCCTTACAGTGTTTTTGGCTTCTGTCAACCAACCCCAGTTCCTGCTGGCTTCCCATTTTAAGTGACTTAAAATAATTTCTTGAATTCTAATTTCATGTAGCAATTCTAAGGGAGGAAGCCACCACTCCACCCCTGCTCCCTTAGAAATTTGGGGTAAATCAGGCTAGGGGCCAATGCAGGAAATCTGCTTTGCAAAGCAGGAACCTACCAATTCTTTCTTACCAAACTCTTGATTGTGAATTGGGCATTTGGTCTCCTTTCTCCCTTAAATGAATCTTACAGTAGTGAATTAAAAAGTTTGGGTATCTAATCTAAAATTCATGGTCTGATGGGTAAGTCTAGAACTGACTGCGGAGGCCAAGATGGTAGTTTCACTGGTGTTTGCAAGGCAGTTTTAGTATTTCTTTTCATCAATTTAGCTCATACCCTATTATAAGATAATGATGAAACTGTGCTGGAAATCATCTGCTTATATCTATTTTCAGTACTAATACAACATTAGAAGTTTTCCTGGACACAGAAAGGATGTAGTTTAGTAATTCATCTAGCTAGTATGATATATGAATTAATTACTATTTGCTTTTAAAATTTTTAAATATGTAATGCTATATGAGATGGGTCCCAAAGCACGTAAAGATATTTGAAATATTCCATGGGATATTACAATTTATGAAGATTTCCTTTCAATATTCATCTTCAAAGATGAGGATGCCTAACATTACAATACATGTTTTGTCTATTTAAAGATTATCCTAACTATCCTGTGAATTATAAGTAGAAACTCAGTAAAAGAAAAATAGCCTTAATTTAAAGGAAAAACATCTTAGTTGAAAAATCTGAAAAAGCGTGTGAAAAATGATGCATTTGTAGGTGTTAATGAAGCTATTTGTATAACATAGGACAGAAAGGAAACCTCTTGTCTGGAATGGTATTTTCCTGAGAGAAAGCTAAACTTATATTGTATAAATAAATTATGCAAGTAGGGAATGAAAAGTCATCCCAACCGTGCACCAGTGAATGCTTTAGCCTTCAGTTCCTCTGGCTGCACCCTTCCGTTCTCCCCTTTTGGTGTAGGAAGTATATATTCACAGTGCCACTCCCCCTACAACAGCGTCTTCACAGATGTTGCTTGAGTCAGCTGTCCCCATGTCTGGAACCCTCTAGAGCTTTAGCATGGTGAGGATTGGAGTGCAACGTTACTCATTTTTACTATTTCAGTTTTTATATCCTGCGTCAGGTCTAGCTCCTTCTTTGGAACTCGGCATCCATTATATCTTTATGCCTTGGCCACAACTTCAGTTTTTTTTGGTTCCTCCAACTGCTGTCTTTTTCTGTGTCGATGGTGCTCCTGCTATTGCTAGACTGCTGCTTAGAAGGATTCTGGGCAAAGAGCCAACTCCGAATTTACATTGGTTATAAACCAGGCAATTCGTTAATGGTCCAGCATGCCCCAAAGTTCCCAAACTGTTGCTTCCCTGAGAGTTACCACTCAGTCCTGTAAATGCCCCCAGAGAGCTCTCTGTTCATGGGAAATATTCTTTCGACAATGCAAAATCTGAGGACATTTCAACAGGGATAAACTTCCTAGAAACTGTGACTTCCTGTGTTTACAAAGTGGCCTGAGGCCTAGAAGGATGTTACCAGTAGTTCAATCATTTTCAGTGAGATCATATTTTAAACACACTTTGTAAAATACGTGAGCGAATCATTTTTTGAACTTTGGAAAACTGTGTTGAAGTTTTTGTTTGTTTGTTTGGTTCCCCAATCTGCTTACCATAGAATTTTAAAGATGTTTGGGATACACTGATATCTTACTTGCATTAAAAAACACATTATGTTATTCTATTTAATGCAATTTTAAGTGGCACATAATGTATGTCTAGGGTTTCCCTTGTGGCTCACCTGGTAAAGAATCCACCTGCAATGTGGGAGACCAGGGTTCGATCCCTGGGTTGGGAAGATCCCCTGGAGAAGAGAAAGACTACCCCCTCCAGCATTCTGGCCTAGAGAGGTTAATGGGCTGTATAGTCCATGGGGTCGCAAAGAGCTGGACACAACTGAGTGACTTTCTTTCTTTTTTTTTTTTTTATTGTTTTTGCCATACATTGTCATGATATCACCGTGGGTTTACATATGCTTCCCCTCCGGAACCCCCCTCCCTCCTCCCTCCCCCCCGGGAAATCTCCCTGCACCAGCCCCGAGCATCAATCCTGGGCTGGCTATTGATTAGACACATGACAATTAACATGCTTCAGTGCCCTTCTCCCATATCATCCCACCCTTACCCTCATCCACAAAGTCCATGAGTCTATTCTATACATCTGTGTTCCTTTTGCTGTCTCGCATGTTGGGTTCTCGTTACCGTCTTTCTAAATTCCATATATATGCGTTAATATACAGTATTGTTGTTTTTGCTTCTGACTTACTTCACTCTGGATAATGGGCTCCAGTTTCGTCCATCTGAGTAGAATTGCTTCAAATGATTTTTTTTTTAATGCTGAGTAATATGAGTGACTTTCACTTCACAATATATATAGAGAGAGCTTCCCTGGTGTCTCAGTGGTAAAGAATCGACAAGCAATACAGGAGACTCTGGTTCAATCGCTGGGTCGGGAATATCACCTGGAGAAGGAAATGGCAACTCACTTGAGTATTCTTGCCTGGGAAATTTCATGGACAGAGGAGCCTGGTGGGCTACAGTCCAAGGGGTTGCAAGGGCCGGACATGACTTAGCAACTAAACCACCACCACCAATGTAAATCTAAACTCTGTGACAATATCAGTGCACCTGAATGTATACATTTCTTTGAGCTAAAAGTTTAATTGCTGGTTGCCAGAAAACAGCATCAACATCATTGTAAACATCCACTGAGAGAAATATTTGCATCTAAGCAGTGATTTGCTCTGGAATTATGCACTTGCCCTTCCTTTTTAAAATTTTTTTCTTACTGCTAAGCCTAATATTTTGATCAAAATGTTTTTGATATTCTTTATCCAAATTTTCTCATTAAACATTACAGAGAAGAGGTGAGTAATACTGACAGAGCAGCTGATTGTGCCTGGGAGAAAAACTGGTGGCGTGAACAAATTATACCATCCTAGACTAGCTTGCATTGTGATGTTTCAGCTGCTATGAATGACTATAGAAAAATCTTTTAAATTAATGTTTTATTAATTTTTTATTACTGTGACTAATTTTATTACTTTTTATCAATAAAATAATACAATTTATTAATTTTTATTACTGTTTCTAAATCAGGTAGAAAATTAATGATAGTGATTTTGGTGTTGCCACACTGCTTCAATCCAAATGAACACAATGGTATGAGAGCCACGTGGTGACCACTGGCTCTCATCTCTTTAAAATGTAAATTCATCGATTTAGAGAAGAATAAATACATCTAGATCTAAATAAATTGATATAGTCCGTTAACCTTTTGCTTCCCCCATTTATTGTCTCTGTCATAATTGGTTTTACAATGTAAAAGGCACCACTATTTAAAACTATTTTTTGGCAAAATAAATGGATGGCTTATCAAAAAGATGGGCTCATTTGGAGGGCAGGAACAAAATCAGAGCAGGATATTTGGCTAAGACATGTAGAACATTTTAGAAAAGATTCTTTAGCCATTTCATGGCTATGCAGATATCTCCAAAAGGAGGGAATTGTACACTGTCTATTTTCAATGATGTTCTTAGGGAAACAGAAACACTTTCTCTCTGGTTGTGTATCATACAAAAGAAGCATAGTGACCTTATACAAATAAAAAAAAAAAGCCTCTCCCTTGGAGTGCCTACACATGTTTTTTCATTAAACACAATGAATAAATTTCATAAATGCCATTCAATAACAGTGTGGCCTTTAAGGATCAAAATATGTGTACTCTAGAAAAAAACATATATTAAATAATAGCATCCAAAATACATTATAAAAAAGCTTATTTTCTTCCTTATCTAGTCTTATAGTGTTTTTCCTTTTAGGTGAATTGTAGTTAGATACAATTTATTTGCACTCACCAAAGTATACCAAGTTCTGAGAAACTATATGAAAACTAAATATTCACACAAGTCCTTTCCTCTGCCAAGACACTATCTTTAGAAAGCATTAAAGACTACCAGTAATTTTATTTTATTAATTAATATTTAAAAGTTTAGAGGAAAGAGAGTCAGTTCAGTTCAGTTCAGCTGTGTCCCTCAGTTGTGTCCAGCTCTTTGTGACCCCGTGGACTGCAGCACGCCAGGCTTCCCTGTCCATCACCAACTCCTGGAGCCTACCCAAACTCATGTCCATTGAGTTGGTGATGCCATCCAACCATCTCATGCTCTGTCATCCCCTTCTCTTCCCACCTTCAATCTTTCGCAGCATCAGGATCTTTTCCAAAGAGTCAGTTATTCGCATCAGATGGCCAAAGTATTGGAATTTCAGCTTCAGCATCAATCCTTCCAGTGAATATTCAGGATTGGTTTCCTTTGGGATGGACGGGTGGGATCTCCTTGCAGTCCAAGGGACTCTCAAGAGTCTTCTCCAACACCACAGTTGAAAAGCATCAATTCTTCAGCATTCCGCTTTCTTTATAGTCCAACTCTCACATCCACAAATGACTACTGGAAAAACCATAGCTTTGGAGTAGCTATACTTTTTTAGTGAGTATATATTTTTAGTAAATTCCCAGCAGAGGTAGACAGACCTTGGTCAGTTTGATTCTACACTTTATTACCTGTATAATGGTGGTTATATGCTAATACATGCCTATAAATTTAAAACATCCCATAAGATAAGCCAATCTTTCATTTTACAAAGAAGAGGTTTTTTTAACTGGCCAATTTAATGACAAAATCTTTCAAGGATATAGGTGAAATAGTCCAATATTTGAAAATTGCTTAATATATTAATTTAAATTATACTTAAATTTTTTTTTTTAGTCGCTAAGTTGGGACAAACACTTTTGCAACCCCATAGACTGTAACTGACCAGCCTCTGCTCTCCATGACATTTTCCCTGCAATAATACTGACATGGGTTGCCATTTCCTTCTCCAGGGCATCTTTCTGATGCAGGGATCAACTCAGGACTCCTGCATTGGCAGGCAGATTCTTTACCACCGAGCCACCTGAGAAGCCCATATTTATAGTACAAATTGTATAATACATCTTAATTCAGATGTTATGTGGTCTTTGCTTAGATGTTATAAAACACTTTTTTATTTTTCATTTGCCACTGGAGACCTCAATAGCTTCATCTTTAAATTGTGGCATCTTCTAAAACAATTGCTCAAAGAACATCACTCTATTTGGAACACTCAAATTTATGAATCTATGAGTGATGTTACCATTGTAACATGTATTTCACAAACATTATCCCAGAAAATTAGGTCATTCCCACATACTCATTTATTCCATAGGTATATATTCATGATCTCCATAAGGTAACCACTTACTTTGATATGGTGATTTTCAAAATATTCACTTAAAATTATATATGATAGTTAATAATTGTGAGACAATATCCTCATGAATTGTTACTAAATTTGTTACATGTATTTGCCTCTTTCTTTAAACTCATGTAGGTAACCTCTATAATCAGTCCAACCTAGAATTCTCTAATCATAGTGATCAAAATTAAATTAATTGAGTATATACCCGGGCTTCCCCAGTGACTCAGTGGTAGAGATTCAGGAGACACAAGTTCAATCCCCAGGTTGGGAAGATCCCCTGGAGAAGGAAAAGGACAACCCACTCCAGTATTCTTGCCTAGAAAATTCCACATACAGAGGAACCTGGCAGACTACAGTGCAACAGATCATAAAGAGTTGGACACAACTGAGCAACTGAATATGCATATACCTGGTAAAATGACTACATTTGTAAGGAATAGACTGTAAAGTGACCACCTTTTTCCTAGTAACAGTTATGCAACAAAGTCCTTCTTTTATAAGTTGATATATTTATTAAATTTGTATGTCTTCTTTTTTTCCTTGGTTAAATTAATGGTAATGATGTTACCCAACTCTCTGGAGGGTTTTAAATTAGCACATTTAGTGCCTTGCACAGAGTACTTATGGCGTATAATTGCCAACTTTATACTGTATTTTTTAATGTTAAGGATTAAAGATTCTTTTAAAAGACATACACTTAGATAATGCATTCACACATTATGATAGTCCTTATAGATAAATTTATTATTTTATATCTATTTATAAACTGAATGTAAATGAAATTTAAAAATAACAATGCAATTATGCATCAACTAATAGACACACACACACACATATATATATATATAATTTAAAAATTTAGTTTAAAATACATTTACAAGGGAAAAGTATGTGTATAACCATATTCAAATTTTGAGTTTAAGAGTTGATGTCAATTTTTTTTCCGGCTATTTTCACCTTGCATACAATGGCAAGTCTTAGTTTTCACACAAATCAGAGTCTAGAAATCCATTTCTAAATTGAGGGTTGAGAACTTACAATATGTTTGGTTATAGAAGCAATATAATCAAAGATGTTTTGATTCCCAGAATAATCTTCCAAACTATGCTCAATCCACATTATTTTCAAAATTGTGTGTGCATGCCTGGGATGAATTATTAAAGAATACAGTTGTATAGAAGATGAACAGAGTGAAATAAGAAATACTCATGTTCAAAAATACTCATGAAAGAAAGTCGAGTTTATTTAGTAGACAGGGAAGTACAAAATAGAAAAATCTGTGAGCGTTTCGAAGCAGGCTTCTCAGCGTGTCTGTGAGCTTTTGAGAATGCTGACAGTGATGTTTCATGACAAATTTCATTTCCAAATGTATTGACTTTTTAACATTTATATTGAGAGACTTTTAGCTTAATTCTCTGAGTTTGTGATTGTACCCAACTTCTGGTATTGTTTATTCCCTTACTAATGGATGTGTTTCTTCATTTGTCAAGTGTTACTTGGGTTTCTGCTCTGTGCCCTGGTACTCAGAATAGGCATTAGTAATCTCAGTAGGAATGAGCTATGGCACCTAGAATCTTGTAATTCAAATTAAGAGGAGGCGGCAGATGTTTAATCTTATAAACCCCTTAGTGTTAAAATGCTATAATAGAAACATGAACAGATAGGAGCACAAGGGAGGGAAGGAAATGGTCACCTATAGGTCAGTGAGAGCACAGATACCAGTTATGAGTGTCTGTGCTGCGTGCTAAGTCACTTCAGTCCTGTCTGCCTCTTTGCAACCCTGCAGACTGTAGCCCACCAGGCTCCTCTGTTCATGGGATTCTCCAGGGAAGGATACTAGAGTGAGTTTCCATTTCCTCCTCCAGGTGATCTTCCCAACCCAGGTATTGAACCCTCATCTCTTCCATCTCCTGCCTTGGTAGGCAGGTTCTTTACCACTAGTGCCACCTGGGAAGCCCAATTATAAGTTTAACAATGCAATATTCAGTGACAAGATACACATCTTGAGGGGAAGATAGAGGCAGAAGTTTGGAGGATATTTATACCATACCGAGGTTTTGGAAATTTATCCTATATATAATAGATCTATTGAAAGATTTTGATTAGGAAAGAACTCTTGTAGTTATAAGAACTTTTATTTTTTTTAATCTGTAAAATAAAGGGGACTAACTTGGTGTTTTCCATCCAATCTTCCAAAATTTTGTGATTTATCAGCCTAGTTGAGTCATTATTTTGTCTGACAGAAGAAGTTGAGAGAGAATGAGGGAAGTTGAGTGAGAAATTTAGAGGCAATGATTGCTTATGTCAGCCACCATGTAGTATCAGCAACCAAGGAAAACTTGACTGTAGGAGTAAGCCAGAAGTGGGGAGAGAGAGCAGAAGTGGAGAGCAGAGAGAGTCTTTTGCCTTCATTCCTCCATTTAAAATAACTATTTTACAAAAACCTACACTTTGTGAAGGGGCTTTTACTGAGCTCTCAGTATATGATATAGATTTTTGTTTTTCACTAATGCTTGGTAACTTTATTGTAAAACAAGGATAGAAGTGAGTCTATGAAGTTGATCCTAGTCCCACCTTCAAACTTCAGTTCTTTAGTTAAGAATTTGGAGTTTTCCATTGTGGAAGATAAAGTAATAAAAGTGAAAGACCGTGGTCCCTATTAGAATTTATAACCTTGGTAGGGTGGAGAGATGGACCAGAAGTAGTTAGATATGAGCACAAATAATATTCTCTCAGGTCCTTATAGGGTAGCTAGATTTAGCAAGTAAAAGTATAAGACACTGATTAAAAACATAATATTAAAAGTATTTGCTGATGATCTGAAATTCAAGTTAAACTGGACAAATTATTTTTCCTATAAACCCTAGATGTTCATATTTTTCTGATGGATTGATAAAAATAGGTAATTTCAGTCAGTTTTTAATGTTTGTGGTGTATAGCCTTACATAATTTGACGCCTGCATACACTACAAAGTGATCACGGCTTCAGGTCTACTTACCGTCCATCACCATACAATTGACCTTCTTTCCTTTACCCATTTTCCTTACCCCCTAGCTCCTTTCTCTTCTGATAACCACTAATCTGTGCTCATTACTCTGAGTTTATTTATTTTGTTTTGTCTTTTCTTTTTTGTTTGTTTTGTTTAGATTCCACACATAAGTAAAATCACACAGTGTTCATCTATCTTCATCTAACTTATTTTACTTGGCATAATACCCTCAAGGTTCATCCATGCTGTTGCAAATGACAGGATTCCATTCTTTTTATAGCTGATTTATATATATGTGTGTGTGTGTGTGTGTGTGTGCGCGCGCGCGCGCGTGTGCTAGTTGTTCAGTGCAACCCCCTGGACAGAGGACCCTGCCAGGCTGGGTCCTGGCATGGAATTCTTCAGGCAAGAATACTGGAGTAGTTAGCAGGTTTTCTGCATTGCAGGCAGATTTTTTTACCATCTGGGCCACCAGGGAAGCCCTTTACACACACACACACACACACACACACACATTTATCCATCAATGGAGATATATGTTGTTTCCATATCTTGGCTATTGTAAATAATGATGCAATGATTATAGGGATGCATATATCTTTTCAAATTAGCACTTATATGTTCCTCAGATAAATATCCAGAAGTGGAATGACTCTGTTGATTTGTTTTTTAATTCCTTCTTTTCCTTGGGAAAAAAAACTAATTTCAAGAAAGAGTGTTCCAAACAAGAGCATATTTCATTGTTGACGTTTTAACATTTGAGATTATGTCTAGTTCAAAATTATGGTCCTTGTATTTCCTTTTATTCCCTAGAATTATCCCGTGATATTTCCATGATTAGTGCTTTGTTTTTATAAGAGTGAAATTGCTCCATGTATTACCTAGGTCTTCTTGAAAACTCAGAAAGTTCATTTCAGCAAATTTGGGTTTGTCACTGTTCAGAAACATTTTTTATGGTATTCTTTGAATAATAACAGCGTTTTAAAGCATTATTTAATATTTTTAGTTTATACTTTGCTGATTCACAATTAAAATTCATTTTATTTTTGTATTATTCTCTAAATACATAGGATTGCTTCTAATACTTTATTTACTGTTTCAGCTAATGTCATGCTGATTCCTTTGTCTCTTTTGAGGAATCTTATTGAATTTTTCAAATGTGGCGTTAATGCTATTTCTTTACCAGTAGTTGGAACCTCCATAGAAGAGTGATGGAGGTGGGTTTGTAAGGTTGATTTTCACCTAAACTCCAAACTTTTGCTTGTAATATTTATTTAGTGATTTGTCTTATGAAGTGTAGCCTGAACCTCAACAGTAAAGTCACCATTGAGACTTTCTTTTCTCATATTTATACTTGTTAATGCAAGTGTAAAAGAAGCCCTCATTTACAGGCAAGACCTTGTTAATTTTTATTCTTCTTAGGAAATCTAAAAATTAGAGCATATTTAGTAAAATTAATTTTATACCACCTTAAAAGAGCTTATATTCTCACCAAGAAGACCAAGACTTTTAATTTTGACAGTACTCACAGGAGAAGGTGAAATTAAAGAGCAAAGACATTGTATTTCAGAAGAGCCAGAGTTTCAAGAAAAAAATAGACAGCAAGATATACTGGAGTGTGTCGCTGTTCCCTTCTTCAGGGGATCTTCCCAACCCAGGGATTGAATCTAGTTCTCCCACATTGGAGGCATATTCTTTACCAGCAGAGCCACCAGGCAAGCATACAGCAAGATAGTATAAAAAAAGCTCTAGGAAGACTGAAACATATCAGTGGTTTAACCAAAAATTAAGAAAAGTCTGGTCACTTTAAAATGCTGGAAATTGAAATATATGTTATAGGGGCTAAGAGGAGACTGTGTGAAACTGTAGAATGAATACTGATCATTTAGAAAATTTGAAATAAAAAAGGAGAGTAAATTAAATGTTAAAAAATATTTTTTTTGAAATTTTGAAGTAGGTATAATAGCCTTCTTTGGTTAAAAATAGAGAATAAGAATCAAAGAAGTATAAACAACTCAAAGAGTTGAGACAGCAGTGGGGTCTATTACAAGTCTAGAAGAAAAAGCAAACTTTGGCAAAACAGATATTGTTCCAAGGAGAGAAGTAAGGGTATGATAGTGACAAATATTTTGAAATATGGGGCGAGAAGATGAAACCATTACTGCATGGTTCAAGTCTTCTGGAAACATCTACTTTTTCCAGAAGAGATTGGATAGAGGCAGGTCAATTTTGCATAAAGCCAATACAAAATGAGTTAAGAAATCCTGATTGTAATTAAAGTCTATCTTTCTGCTTTTTGTCAAAAATATTAACACTAACAAAAAATGTAGTAGGAATGATTCAGGATAAAAGATCAGCATTAAAAAAAAATTCATTTGAATCAGTTCTACTTAGGTGGACGGAACTGGAACCTATTATCCAGAGTGAAGTAAGCCAGAAGGAAAAACAACAATACAGTATACTAATGCATATATATGGAATTTAGAAAGATGGTAACAAGAACCCAGCATGCGAGACAGCAAAAGAAACACAGATGTATAGAACAGTCTCATGGACTCTGTGGAAGAGGGCAAGGGTGGAATAATATGGGAGAATGGCATTGAAACATGTTAATTATCATATGTGAAATCAATCGCCAGCCCAGGTTTGATGCTTGGGGCTGGTGCACCGGGATAACCCAGGGGGAGGGAATCAGGAGGGAGGGGGGTTCTGGAGGGGGAGCATATGTATACCCATGGTGGATTCATGTCAAAGTATGGCAAAACCAACACAATAAAGTAAAGAAAATTTAAAAAAAAAAAACTTTTAAAGTGGAATTATATTTCCTGACAACATAAGTATTGAATAAGTAAAGATATTTGATTGCAAAAAAAAAAAAAAAAAGATTAGCAACCCAGAGAAGACTGGGAATAGTAATAGAGACAGAGGAACGAGAAAGAGCCTTAGGAAGGCAGGCACTGTTAGTAAAGGCCAAAATGACAGAACTAAACTGAGTTTTAGTCTGGGTAGTGAGTCAAGTGTAGTGAGAAGTAAGCTAGAGAAATAAATGATAAAGAAAGCTAAATGATATGGCAATTTTGATGTGGATGATGGGGAGGTTTAATAGCTAATATGAATAAAATTGATGTCACTTAAGAAAGTTCTAGATTTTGAAGATGGAGAAATACTAGGAGACAAGTTCTATGTTAGAAGTCAGGCAGTGTAGTAAATGAGCTTAAGAAACTGAATTTCAAAGTGTCATATGAATGGGCAACACTGATTTCAAGGTGTCAGTAACAGTGGATAATAATAAAAATAAAATCTCATCTAAATGCTGGAGTTAGGAGGAATAAGGGTGAATTAAAATCTTTAATCATTATAGGTGAAATATTTTCTACAAACTGCAAGCTAAAGCAATTTTGCCTTATAGCAAAATAGTGTCTAGGCCTTAGCTATTAAGTTAGGTTTTATATGCTGAGTACTGTTTAACACAACAAAATTTCAGTAAAATACTGTGACCACAGGGATGTGATTCGTATGCATATTTCAGAAATAGGAAGATTGAAGAGAATTATAATAGGACTGCCCATGGTCATAAATTAGAAATTACATCAAGAAAATTTTATTGGACACATTTGCAATGTAATTCTAAAGAGAAGTCCAGTCCTTGTGATACTCTCATCTATATTTTATATTGAACTTCATCTTGGTTCTTAAATCTTCTTTCCAGAACCAGCCAGTATTTATTCAAACTGCTTCAGTACATTTAATAGCTCCATTCCTGTCTTAAAACTTCTGTAACCCTCGTGAGAACGCATGGTCAGGTAATCACTCTGGGTTATATTAGTTTTGTTCACGTTTCAGAAGCTGTTCACTTCATTCTGTTGACCTTGTTTACAGATCCCTTTGCTTCTGATTGTATTCTTGTCTCCCTGCCTAGCCCTACTGAATTTGAAGTGAAACATTCTCCCACTGATTGTTAACCCTACCTCTGTGTAGTATCTTATCTCCTGAAATCACCCTCCATCTGTTGCTTGGAAACTGTCCTGGCCTGGTTCTTTATGAGACACAGTGAGTGAATGTGTGTGTGTGTGTGTGTGTGTGTGTGTGTGTGTGTGTGTGTGTGT
>ML663567.1:4083377-4232358 GCA_007570785.1 Antilocapra americana
TGTACAAAACAGTATTGTTAATTATAGGCACTGTGTTTCATAGCAGATCTCCAGAACGTACTCATCTTAATACCATATACCCATTGAACAATAGCTTTGCATTTTTCTCAACCCCAGAAACCGCCATTCTACTCTCTGCATCCATGAGTTTGACTATTTTAGACACTTCATATATATCAAAGTATTTGTCCTTCTGTGGCTGGCTTACTTCACTTAAGCATATTGTTCTCTAGGTTTATCCATATAGTCATGTATAGCAAGATTTCCTTCTTTTTAAGGCTGAAATATATATATATATATATAAGCTTCCCAGATGGCACTAGTGGTAAAGAATCTGCCTATCAATGCAGGAGATATAAGAGATGTGGGTTCAAACCCTGGGTCAGGAAGATCCCCTGGAGGAGGGCATGGCAACCTCCTCCAGTATTCTTGTCTGGAGAATCCCATGGACAGAGGAGCCTGGCGAGCTACAGTTCCATATGGTCACACTTTGATTAAACCCGGGTCTCCTGCATCTCCTGCATTGGCAGGTGGGTTCTTTGCTATTAGTGCCACCTGAGAATCCCATATATACACATATACATATGTATATAACACATTTTCCTTATCCATCTATTGATAAACATTTAGATTGTTTCTATACTTAGGCTGTTGCGAATAATACTGCAGGGAACATGGGAGTGCAGACATTTCTTACAAATCCAGATTTCAGTTCTTTTGGATGTGTGCCCCAAAGTGGGATGGCTGCATCTTGTAGTAGAAAGAAGTTTAAAGTAAGTTGACAGTGTATTTTTTTCTGAGTCCTAATTCCTGTTTAACTTGGGCCCCTGAGTATTTAGTTAAAAGATAATTGATTAAAGTGCAGTGAGATTGTATATGGTAAAAGGTTTTCCATCTTGAATTGTAAGTAGAAGATAGCATGGCAGTGAGATATTTTTTTCAACTTATTAAAATGTTTGTTAGTATAAGGACATTTTAGTCACTCTACAAAAATGGATTATTTTGTGTGATTACAAAAGACAGTTAGCTATAAGAAGGGAAATATATTCATGTAGGTAGTCAGCATTTCTTGATATTAGGTTAAAACCAACTTAATGCATGTTTTTTATACAGTCAGTCTTTGAAATTTTAATTAAAAACTGATGCTGCTTCCACTAGCTTCCTGCTAAATGACTTGATAAGAGCAGCTAGGCTCACCTTTGAATCAGGCTCCTCAGAGGAAGGAAGCCAAGGCTTTGGTGCCAACTTTAAAATTTTAGGCTGGAAAACAAAATAGGAAGTCATGTTAGTAGCAAGAAGTATTATCCACTTCTTAAAAACAAGTGGATGTCTTAAAAAAAATAAGACATCTCATTTTGGGCAGGATAAAAGGAGGATTTCAACTTCAAGTGTTGGCTACTAACATTTATTTCTAGAGCAGTTGAAAAACTGGTGTCCATCATCTTAATTATTTAAAAACCCAGCTGAATCTGAATGAAAATACATTTCTTCAAAATCTTCAAAAGGAAGATAAAGACCCAGGAATATTACTGTCTCACCAAAGTAATGACGACAATACAATAGACATGGGATTAAAGATCTCATGCAATTTAATGTATTCTCTATATACAGAGAGAGGGATAGATATAGATGATGTAGATGTAGGTTTAGATGCTGTAAGCTTTTATGTGAATACTTTTTAAATTTTGGAGATTTCTTTTACTTCATATTTGCTAAGTCATTTCCTTATTAGTGAATGTTGAATTTTATTTATACTATTGAAAGGATAGATTTTAACATATAAATATGGTAAATATTTTTGATTATCTGATGCTGACCAACCTTAAATTCTTATAAGTATTATTATTCACACTTTGGCAGATTGAATTTCCTTGGAGAATTTTATTTAATATTTTACCTATAGACATAAGTGACATCTGTGGTTTTATTTTCTTGAATCTCAAATATAATTAAAATTTATCTGTGACACTTTTCATCAGCTTCACCTTAAGACCACACCTTGTGGTTCTCATTGGGCTTCCAGACTTCAGGGAAAAGAGAAATCCTGTGTATTGTCCAATATTGATGTAAATAAAAACTAATGCAGCATTTTGGCCCAACCTTATTGCGTGTGGCAGGCTCCTAGAGTTGGGTAGCAGCATGCTCTCTCACATTCTCCACGGTTTCTAGGACTCCTGGTGTTATCTCCTCACTGGGGATGAGTGTCGCTGGTGATTCGTCCTGCCTAATACCCTAGGTCCAGTCTGGGAGCCTACTCCGATTCCCTTAGCTCCGGCTGTCTACTGGGCCCACGGCCATTAGCTCTTGGAGGATCCTGGCTGCTGCTGCCACCACCGCAGCTGAAATTGGCCTCAGCCCCCACTGTGGGTGTTGGCTGACTCCGGAATGGGCTCTGGTAGCGCCGCTATTGCTCCTTCCTACCTAGCAGGAGCCACACGACTCTGGCCATCCTGCATAACCTACTCAAATACTAAAAGGCTCTCGTTCATCCCACTATTTCTAGACTCATGATAAGTGCCCTGCAACAGGAGATGGGATATAGGTTCCTCAGAAGCCACCCAAAGAGCCTAGAGGTATAACCTGGAAGCAAAGGGAATGAATGCCTATAGTAAATGCAAATCAGTAAGGGGTAGGAGATCTCGGAGTTAGATCCCTCCCGCTCCTTCCTTTGATGTACAGAGGAAGGGAGTTCTCTAAGGCTCTCCTTGTGGTATTGTCTTTGTCCAAGCAGCCAACTGAATATTTTTAGGAAGCCATAACTTTGCCTGGCTTTCCATGCCTCTCCTCGTTTGCCCTGTGCTTGCTGCTTTGGGATCGCAGCCCTCAACAAAGAATTGGCCCCTAAGCTTTGCCGCAGACACCATTTTCCAGGGAGGCTGGGCTTGACATCTGTTTCTTTCATTCATGTTATCTGGCTGGCCTGTATAGACTTTTTAAATTTTCAATTCCTGTTCCACATTTCCTTAAACTTTTTTTCGTTCTTATAGATTATATATACCTTTCCAATTTTGAAACTGAAAATAAATCACATTCTTTTAACATTTGCACAGAGCTATTTAGGGTAAGTATTATAGGACTATCTTTTAATAATTTCCTTCTTTGAAGAATTTAGAATGCTTTGAATATCACAGATACTCTTGTTAAACATGCCCTGTGAATAAGTGTGTGTGTATGGAGTTAGGCAATAGCTATATTAATAGATTGACATTTTTACAACCTGATGGCAGTGTTTTAAAACCTTAATTTATAGTTCATTATTGTGGTCATAGCTAACATGTGTTCACCAAGCAGGATTTTCCTTTTTTCAGAGTCTTAAAATTCTGTATATATGTTCATCTCACTATAAAAATAGATATTTTGCCTAAGGCAACTCAAACAATAAAAATTAGAGGAGATATTGATAATGTTCCTTTAATTTCACTCTGCCTTAGATAGCACAGTGACTTACTTCAGTTGACATTTTTCTATACTAGAGTAAGAAAGATTTAAATAAAATGCATTCAAACATTTGCCCAAGTTTTTCTCCCATGTGGAAACTCTTGAACCATCTGGTTTGCTTCTGCTGCAGCACCTGGTATATTATTGGCATTGAATACATGTACTATACTGATAACAGAAAGAGGTGTACATATCTCCCAAAAGAATTTGATCCCAGGAAAACAAATGGATTTGTCCGCAGTAATTCTTAATAATATTATTTACATTATCAGTGATGTCTGAAAATATTCAGTCTTAGCTAAATGTAAATATTGTCTCTTTTTTTTCCTTCTTTTTCTTTTCTTCTGCCCCTCCAACTTGTGGTACGTGACGTGGCAGCTCAAAGACTTCATTTTAGGTACTGTTGATTTTTAGAAACATCTTAATGAACCTGTTTTCCACAGTGTTATCAATAGAGGAAACAAAGGGTCATCTAGGAAAAAAATGGTACAGGGAAGCTCTTGATATATTCTCTAATTCTCACTGATATCTAGCTGCAGTGAAATAAGTAGCCTCCATTTATCAATGGCCAGTATGATAAAACTCCTTTTGTTTTGTTAGAGATATTCCATCTAAACTAAATATTTGTACATAGGATTCTGCCTAAATAATTTAAGGTCAGTTTTAAAGTGTGTGTGCATATAACCCATTAAGAGGTTGCTTGTACTTCATGTAGCAAATTAAATTAATTTTGCTCCTAAAACAAAGTGTATTCCTTTGAATCACTTGAATAACATATAAAATATACTCAGGAATTCTCCTTACTTCAGCAGTTGGAAAAGGCAGACTAGAGCATGATTTCAGACATGTACTTAACTTGGTCCTCCCACTGCTGTTCTAATATAACTAGGCTTCAGCTTGTGAATAATGAGACACAGCAGAACCATGTCACACGGACCATCACTGGAGGACAGACAATAGGATATACATGCCTGGTAAATCTGAGAAAAGAAGCAGAGTGGGTATTGATGTCCTTTTCTGAAACGTGTCTCTTTCAGATTCTTGACCCAAGTACATTTCATATAGTTATCTATAAATTTCATGTAGTATTTTTAGTAGTAGGTTTGTTTATATTTCAAATTTATTTTGACATATCAAATGTTTAGTGAGAAATTTAGTTGTCTTATTGAAATATTTTCCTAAGAAGACTGTTAATTTTGTTATTTTAGACAGCCTCTCCCAGGTCACGTGCATGCTCAGTCATTTAGTCACGTCCGGCTCTTTGTGATGACATGTACTGTAGGCTGTCAGAACTCTGTCTGTGGGATTCTCCAGGCAAGAATACTCGAGGGGGTTGCCATTTCCTCCACCAGGGTCATACCTATAGTCTGATACCTCTTAATACATTGCTCCTACAATCGTTGTCTACATTTAGAGGATCAAGCTTTGAAAAATCCCCCTTGCTGTTTCATAAGCACACTGTCTCCAGAGTATACCATATTTAAATCTCCACCATTTTTTATTTCTCCCTGAAAGGAAAGACATGAAAGGTTTTATAATATAATAATTATATTCGCAGACTGTCCAAGTACTATTTGGCAGTGTATGTGTGTGCTCAGTCACTCAGTCATGGCCAGTTATTTGCCACCCAGTGCCAGGTTGCATCTGTCCTGGCAGGTATAGACTGCCAGGCTCCTCTGTCCATGGGATTTCCCAGGCAAGAAGATTGGAGTGGGTTGCCATTTCCTTCTCCCTGGGGATCTTCCCAACCCAGGGATCAAACCCAGGTCTCCCGCATTGCAGGCAGACACTTTAACCTCTGAGCCACCAGAGAAGCCCATATATAAACAAAAACACCTTCAATTTGATAAAACAAAAAGGTGAAAGCTAAAGGGGAAAAAAAAGTCCAAAATCTATTTAAATAAATAGATTTTTTTAATAGAAATAAAGCATTAATGGGCATTAATGGTCCTGTCTGAAAGATACACAATGTCATTTGCAATGACAAAAATGGAAACTAAAACCACAAAAGGTTAATTTACTAAAATGACCATATCAAATATTTTCCAGCCATTCTGGAGAATAAATCAACACCTAGACATATACTCTTTTTTTTTTTTTTGAAACTGTCACTCTGTAAATCAGGAGACATGCACAACAGCGTTCATAGAAACAGGACTGAGCAAAAATCATAGTATTAGACACAAGCCAGATATCCATTAAGCAATAGAAGGGATTTATTGTAGTTTATTCATATAGCAAAATACTTTTTAACAGTTTAAATTAATAAACGAAACTTGTAGTGAGCAATATCAATAAATCTCAGAAATTTAATGTTAAATTTCAAAAACAAGCCTTCAAATAATATATGCAATTTGATACATTTCATATAAAACTCTGCCCTGTGGGATAGTTTGACTTTTACTAGACCTGGTTTGAGAAACTAGCATTCCATGTGGAGAGAATTCGTGTGTGCTGGCTTAGTCATGTCTAACTCTTTGCGACACCATGGACTGTAGCTTGCCAGGATCCTCAGTCCATGGAATTTTCCCACCAAGAATCCTGCAGTAGATTGCCATTTCCTTCTCCAAGAAATCTGCCCAACCCAGGGCTGGAACCCATCTCTCCTGCATCCGCAGGTGGATTCTTTACCACTGAGCCACCTGGGAAGCCCTGTGGAGAGAAAAGTGAGCAACAGAAAAGCAAAGTATGAGGTTTGTTTGGGAAACGACAGGTACAGTTGCTATCTGGACAAGAGTTGGTGAAGTTTTTCTGTAAAAAGCTAGATAATATTTTAGGCTCTGTGTACCATAGGGACCCTGTGGTGACTACTGTACTATTATATTATGAAAGAAGTTAAATGCAATGTATAAACAAATGGATATAGAAAGTAAAACTTTGGCTTGGTTTAGCCCTTGGATGGTATGTCCCAACCCTGTGCTAGCGGATGGGCTGTCTAAAGAATTGTGTCCCCCACCCTTACCTCTGAGTGTTTTATCCTCTGTGAGATAGGATATCCATAAATCCCTTTTCTTGACAGATTTTCTCCTGAGGAAGTTGCTGCAAAAGCCAGCTGTTGTAGTGAGGACTTTTCTGGGTAGGCTTCTGGAGCCAGATTTCATAGAAAGGGCTCATTTTATGACATGGTGTGTGTGTGTGTTTCAATGTACATTTAATGTTACATTCCCCTTCATGAACCTGGCCCAGTATAAGTCTCTGACACATAATAATAGTTGTTCAGTTGCTCAGTGATGTCTGACTCTTGATATCTGACTTTTGTGACCCCGTGGACTGCAGAATACCAGGCTTCCCTGTCGTCCACTATATCTCTCGGAGTTTGCTCAAACTCATGTCCATTGAATCGGTGATGCCATCCAACCATATCATTCTCCGTCGCCCCCTTCTCCTCCTGCCCTCAATCTTTCCAAGCATCAGGGTCTTTCCCAGTGAGTTGACTCTTCACATGAGGTGATCGAAGTGTGGAGCTTCAGCTTCAGCATCAGTCCTTCCAATGAGTATTCAGGGTTGATTTCCTTTAGAATTGACTGGTTTGATCTCCTTGCAGTCCAATGGACTCTCAAGAGTCTTCTCTAGAACTACAATTTGAAAGCATCAGTTCTTCAGTGCTTAGCCTTCCTTATGGCCAGCTCTCACATCTGTACATGACTATGGGAAAAACTATAGCTTTGAGCATACAGACCATTGTTGCTTTTTAATACACTGTATAGGTTTGTCATAGCTTTTCTTCTGAAGAGCAAGTGTCTTTTAATCGCATGCCTGTGGTCACAGTCTGAAGTGATTTTGGAGCCCAAGAAAAGACATATCAATCGATCAGTCAATTCAGTCACTCAGTCATGTCCAACTCTTTGCAACCCCATGAACCACAGCACGCCAGGCCTCCCTATCCATCACCAACTCTCGGAGTCCACCCAAACTCATGTGCATTGAGTCAGTGATGCCATAGTAGAGTAATAAGTAAAGGACTTCTGATTCTTAGAGACCATGGATTTACACTTGTAACTGATTTTGCAATACTATGAGTATGGAAATTTTGCTTTCATTTAGAAATCTGAATTGGTATTTGCTTTTTTTTTTTTTAAAATCAAATCCTTCCTTCCTCTGTTTCTCTCTCCATTCTTTCCTCCCTCTTGCCCTTCCTTTCCCTCATATCTCCTCCCTCCCTTTCATTCTTTTCTAAGATTTTGGCCATATTGTTAGAAAGTATACAGATTGAGTAGAAAAATAAAAATCCATACATTTATGTGCTTTTTCTCAAACAGAGTGAGTCTTAACAGAATTTTTCTCACAAATCACCTGAGATGTGAGATATTCTGTCTTACAGAAAAGTGTATCCACACAATATATAAACATTAATGCCTTAAATTGGAGTTTATTGTACTTTGAGGCTTCCATAGTTGGCTGTAAAAGGTTATATTTATGAATTAAAGAAAAATGTGAACAAAGTCAGGGATTAAGTAGTTTGGGGATACTAATCCATTATTTTGCCTGCATTTTACAAATACTGTTGGAGTGTCAACAACATGGGGTATAGGCTTGTGGATTATTGTAGGACTGTTTTACACAATATTAGCAATTGCAAAATTACCTGTATTTCCAATTTGAACAATGTGGTGCCAACTTGTTATCTCAAGCAATAATAAACCTAAAGAGAGATTAATAGGATGTACCTACCAATAGTGAGAAACATGGCTAATGGTTATTTGATTCTTAAAAATTTTTCATTTGCATGCCTATGCCATAACTGGTTAGAATGTCAAAGGACTGCATTTTTCACAGACACACTAATCAAGAAAGCAAACCAATTAAGATGACAATGGTAACACTGAAACATGAATATTGGACATTTGTCTGATGAATTTAGCTTGTAAACATTTCTCAGGGTGTATTCAGTATATTTCTTTGAACATGCTGCTGCTGCTAAGTCACTTGTCATGTCCGACTCTGTGCGACCCATAGACGGCAGCCCACCAGGCTCCGCCGTCCCTGGGATTCTCCAGGCAAGAACACTGGGGTGGGTTGCCATTGCTTTCTCCAATGCGGGAAAGTGAAAGTGAAAGTGAAATCGTGTCTGACCTTCGTGACCCCATGGATCGCAGGGTACCAGGCTCCTCTGTCCATGAGATTTTCCAGGCAAGAGTACTGGAGTGGGTTGCCATTGCCCTCTCCGACATGCTGCAAGTGTTATTTTCGGTCATATGAATGAACCATCTTAGAATATTGGGGTTTGTAGAAAACAAGCCAGCAGACTAGAACTCTGAAAGGGAATTGAGGTGTTAGTGGAGCGTGGAATGTTGGACATACAACTCTTAAAATTATGCCAGGAAAATGACAGTGGAGGACCTAATAGTATCTATTAATCAAAACATTACTAGTTTATTTATGTTTTTTTAGGTCCAAAGAGTCCTGTATCATTTAAAGATGAAGACTGTTTCATTTGTATATTTAAGAGTTCAGATTTTGAAACTGTGTTTATGTTTTATTTTATAACTGTTGACTCTTTGGCAAATTGGCAGACAGCACAAATTCAAGTACTGAAGAACATTTTATTTCATTATTTCAATTAAGAAATAGGAAAGATAAACATGTTATTAAAATTAAAGATAAGTGAAAAAGACTAGTACAACATTTATTTCTTTTAAACTCAGTGGAAATTTACGAGCATAATTTCCTATTTTGAATTCAGCATGAATATTTAAAAAGTTATTAATTTGCTTTTGTACTCACAAAAACAAAATTTAAGTGTTTTAAGTAACCATAGTTACATTTAATTAAATCCTTAAATATACATTTTCCTACCACTGGTTTCTTTTTCTTTTTTTTTTTAGTATGTTTACACTTGGAAATAGTGTTGAAATGGCCCATTTGGATGATCTAAAGTTTTCAGTTCAGTTCAGTCCCTCAGTTGTGTTGACTCCACAACCTGGACTGAAGCAGGCCAGGCTTCCCTGCCCATCACCAACTTCAGGAGCTTGCTCAAACTCATATCCATTGAGTCGCTGATGCCATCCAACCATCTCATCCTCTGTAGTCCTCTTCTCCTCCTTCCTTTAATCTTTCCCAGCATCAGAGCCTTTTCCAGTGAGTCCGTTTTTCACATCAGGAGGCCAAAGTAAAATTTTCGCGTCATCTGAAATTTACAATGACAGCTTGTATTTATTTATGTGACCACTAGATGGCAGACCTAACACTAAGCAGAATTTAGGCACAAAAAAATAGATAATTCCCCAAGTAATTAGGATAAAACAACAAAGTTTCTTTCAAGCCTAGTGTAGCCTTTCAGCCTAATCACACTATAGTTTTAAAGGGGACATGGTAATGGATGTGATCTAATTTTTTTACAAACATGTAAGATTTTAATAGTTTACAAATTTGTATTCTTTCTCAAAACAATCTTTTAAATTAAGACTGATAAGCACTGTTTTATTATTAATGAAAACAGTTTCTCAGAGCATATGGCAAAGGTTATTTCTTTAGAGGACGACAAGGAGATAACTTTGAAGAATTTTGCTTGAAGTCTTCAGAATTTAATTATGCTACAGTTTGAGATGATTCTGGAATAATTATTGATTCTGTACCTGATATATATTTTCAGCTTATGGCCTATACCTTTATGTTTCCAAAAGTTCAATCTTTCTAGGAGACTGCAGAATCAATTAGAACTACAAAACCATCCCCTCCTCGATGATACTGACCTCTCACTTCTTGATTTTTTCTCATCCTTTGGATTCTGGAACTGAATTATCTTCATCTCTCTTCTGTCTATTTTATCTTTTGTGTTCATTGAAACCTTCCATCACCATCACTTAAATAGTCTCTTGATTTCTGAAATTGAGCACTGGGCTGCAGCTTATTTTCAACTTTTGAAAATAGGCCAGCAGTTTCTAAAAATCTAACAGAAATCTCTTGCAGAATTTAGAAGCTTGTATATGTGTGTGCACACACTTTTCCAGCCTAGCAAAAATGGTAAAATGATACGAGATGATTCCCAGCTCTGGTTATCTAATTGGCAAGGTAAAGTTGAAATAGCCATTAGGTCAGAATCTTTAATATTCAGAACACTTTTAAGCTCTGAAAGAAAATTTTATTTTGGTAAATGTTACTGGATCTAAGAGCCCCTAGCGTGGAAAACAATGTAAGGCCAGCTCTCCTAATATCAACTCAGTCTCTTTATACAAATTATAACTTTTTATTCATACCATAGGATATCCTGATCACAGGTTATGCTTTTAATAATATAGGGTGAGTTTATAAGTGGCCTTTTAGTCTTAGAACCTTATAATGATCTGAACACAGGATGTGCTTATGTGTAAAATTTAGATTACAAGAGTATTGTATTTTCTCTTTTTTATTACCAAAGCAATATAAGTTCACTGTAGGAAGAAAAAAAAAAAAAAAAAACCAAAAGGGAAAAAAAAAGAAAAAAAAAAATCCCAAACTTAGAAATCCCATTTGTGACCACTTTTGTGAATACCTTTTCAGAGCTTGTGGTTCTATTATTTGATTTTAGATTGAACAGTTTACTTGAAGTAAGTCTAGATTATGAGAATTCATGTGGCCTTTACTGGTTTTATGCAATGATACCATCTTACAAAACTGTAGTACAGTATCACAGCCAGCATTCGTATTGATATAGTTAAGAAACTAAACGTTAACATCAGCACAGAGAATCCTCCCGTTGCTCTTTTATAGCCACACAAACTTCACTCCCACTTCCACCTCCTCCTTAACTGGTGACAACCACTAATTCATTATCTATTTCTAAATTTTGCCATTTTAAGAATGTTATATAAATGAAATCCCACAGTATGTAAACTCTGATGATTGGCTTTTTTAACTTAGTATCATTCTCCAGAGATTCATCAGATTCTTTCATCCATCAGTAGTTCAATACAATTTTTGCTAAGAGATTCCATGGTATGGATAAAATAATATAAGACAGTTCGTTTAACCAGTCACCCATTGAAGTACTGGGTGTTTCTAGTTAGAGGCTGTTATAAATTAAACTGCTATAAACATTCATAAGCAAACTGTGGAAAATTTTTCAAGAGATGGGAATACCAGATCACCTTACCTGCCTCCTGAGAAATCTGTATGCAGGTCAAGAAGCAACAGTTAGAACTAGACATGGAACAATGAACTGGTTCCAAATAAGGAAAGGAGTATGTTAAGGCTGTATATTATTGGCCTGCTTATTTAACTTATATGCTGAGTGCATCATGCAAAATGCTGGACTGGATGAAGTACAAGCTATAATCAATATTGCTGGGAGAAATATCAGTAACCTCAGACATGCAGATGGCACAACCTTTATGGTAGAAAGTGAAGAAGAACTAAAGAGCCTTTATGAAAGTGAGTGAGGAGAGTGAAAAAGTTGGCTTAAAGCTCAACATTCAGAAAACTAAGCTCATGGAATCTGGTCCCATCACTTCATGACTTATTAGAAAAGACCCTGATGCTGGGAAAAATGAAAGGCAGGAGGAGAAGGGGACAACAGAGGAAGAGATGGTTGGATGACATCGCCAACTTGATGGACATGAGTTTGAACAAGCTCTGGGAGTTGGTGATGGACAGGGAAGCCTGGTGTGCTGCAGTTCACAGTGTCATAAAGAGTCACACATAACTGAGTGACTGAACTGATAAAATTTCATATATAGGTTTCTGTGTGAGCATTACTTCCATTTCTCTGGGGAAATTTTTAAGGAATACTGTTGCTGGGTCTTAATAGTATTTACATGCTTAGATTTTTTTTCAAGTGTCCCAACTGTTTTCCAGAGTAGTTGTACCATTTTACATTCTTATTAGCAATGAATGCATGATACAGTTTCTCTATGTCATCACCAGCATTTGATGTAGTTGCTGTTATTTATCTTAGCCATTCTCATAGGTATGTAGTATTATTTCATTGTGTTTATATTTTGTATTTCCTTAATGGCTGAAGAGAGTGAATATATTTTTATGTGCTTTGTTGTCAGCTGCATATTCACCAATGAAGTGTCAGCTTATGTTTTTTGTTTGTTTGTTTACCTATTTTCTAATTGTATTGTTTGCTTTCAGTGTTGGATTTTGAGATTTCTTTAGATAGTCTACTTACTAGTCCTTTATTTTGTGGAATACAAATATCACAGACTTTTTCTTTTGCTCTCTAACTTTCAGAATATGTAATATGTGTACACCTTTAGTCCAAGGTTTTTAGTTGCCCATCATTCTTAGTAGGGGAATATGGGAAAGTGTGCCTGTTACATCTTCCCAGAAGTGGAAGTCTTGGAAATTAATTTTTATTTTACAAAAGACATTAAGTTATGTTTAATTTTTCTAGTGTTGTCTTAATGTGCTTAACTAGATAAGCTGAAAACAGTGTTCAAAGCTAAGTATTAATACAAATGCCAAGAGTTTACAGAGTAAATCTGTAGGATCTTTGCATCAATATTTCTAGTATCATATAGGTAAACGTGTGTTAGCTAGGTGTAAACATTTCCCCATAGAAAGGTATTTGTCTTAAATAAAACTTATTAACAATCAAATTTAATACATTTTGATGGAAATTAATAGTGAAAAATATGTCTATACATTAATATATTGATAGTTGAGATAAGCATAGCTGAGATTATGCATAGATTTTGAGTTATCTATGTGTTGAATACCTTATTTTCAAAATGACCTATTTCTGAGTATATATTTGGTAAATCACAGAGATGAAAAATATTCAAAATATGTAGGTAGTCAGTAGACATAATTCATATTCATATAATATGTTCACTCTTTATGTTAAGGTTTTTAGCATAAAATAAATGCTACAGTTGGTAATTAAAATTGTTGTGTTCTATTGTGTAGTACTAGCAATATATTGCATAGCTCATTTTTAAAAATTGAAGGAATTTGGCTAGAATTGAAAAAGACAAATTGCAATAATTTCTTTTCCCTCCCCAAATTCAATGTTTTCTTCCCTGGAAAGTAGATCCCTCCAAAAATGCAATGTTATTATTAAAATTAGGAATTAGTTTTTTTTTTAAGTTCTGATTTTATGTTGTCTTTTAGATATATACTTTTACTTATGTGTCAAACCTAATCAAATTATATATTATTATATTTTCATCTTTTCTCTCTCTTTTTTATGCTTCTAGTCTTAAAATAATCCAGACAATTTGGGAAATTCTATATTGATTTATATTACTGTAATTTATATAAACAGACTGATTTTAGTATACTACATATCAGTGAAAATAAAGAGGTTAGGAAAAGTTAAAAATCCTTAGAGTTTTCTAATACACTTCCCAAAGACATTCAGATTTTTAAGCAGTAAGTGGTTAGATCAAGGTTGTGTGTGGGTGCATATTTATTCTGCATTGTAGATTTTATATGGGTTTAATACTTTTTGAGAATTATAAGTTACTGTCTCATCTCTCCTTTGCACAGTTCTCTAAGTTCAGGAGTGACTTTGAAATAAGAACACCTATATTTTTTTGTTTTAATGAGAAACTATTTGTAGTTTCTGAAGACTTCAGTCATTTAAAAATACTTTGTATAAGGTCAGAGCAAGGTTTACATAAGCTTCCATTTTTGTATTTAAATAATTGTCTTCAGAAACCTCCTTGTCTTCACTTTCAGACCATTTGTCACACTCCTTTAAGCATTTCTTTTCTTCTTCATCCAATAGAATATTCACTCTTCACAAACACACCCACACCCACACAGACACAGACACACACAGAGTTACTGAACTTGTATTACATCCAATGTTACAGCAGCAAAAAAACATCTCTGCAGATTTCTTTATGATTATAATGATTATCACCAGGTAAGTTTTCTGAAGTTCAGAAAATAAAACCGTTTGCATTTTATGATTAGTCTCCAGCTGATTGTGATAAAGAAATCATCTAATTAGAGAAGCTGAATGGAACTGCAAAGAATCCTTGAGCTCATCCCTTTGTTAGACAATTGTCAACAGAGATCATTTTGAAAGCCTATTCTTACTTGAGAAGGCAATGGCAACCAAAGCCTGGAAAAACCCAAGGATGGAGGGGCCTGGTGGGCTGCAGTCCATGGGGTCGCTACAAGTCAGACACAACTGAGCAACTTCACTTTCACGTTTTCCTTTCATGCATTGGAGAAGGAAATGGCAACCCACTCCATTGTTCTTGCCTGGAGAATCCCAGGGATGGGGGAGCCTGGTGGGCTGCCATCTATGGGGTCGCACAGAGTCGGACACGACTGAAGCGACTTAGCAGCAGCATTCTTTCTTGGGGTCAGGATCATCACAGGTTTAACCCATAATAATTCTTTTCTTATGGCACCTTCATTGGCAGTTTCTGAAAAATGGCATACTTTTAGTTCTTTAAACAAACATTGCTCATGAATCCTGATTGTTACCATCAATTGAAGGCCTGCATCTTGGAAATAAGTCAGAAGGTGGCAGAAATATTAGATAGGAATATATTGCCTCCAATGTAACAGGTCATTTCAGAAGACTTTGGACTTAACAAAGTCCTGTGCATTTACAATGCCTTCCTTTCATTGACAGCATGAGTCTCTAAGGCTTCTCTCCTTTGTTATCTGTTTGACCCAAAAGCAACCATCTTTCTCTACTGTCTACCACCTCTACCCTACTCAGTGACGGTGATTACTCTACTGGCGATGACCCTCTCTTCTAAATGAATATCCCTATACTGCATTCAACTGCCTTAACTTGACCCTAATTTCCTTGGCACAGTCTTTTCTCTTCATGTGAGTTGTTCATTTTAATTTTACACATTCTAACATTAGAATATAATTAGAATAATATGTTAAAATAACATGAATTATGTTAGAATAACATAATTCTAACATTCTCATGTTATTCTGTTTATTCGACACCCTTAATTGTAGAGGAAAGGAATGCCCACTCCTTGTATGTTATGAAAGATGCAGATATGAGCAAGTCACCTAACCTCTCAGCTGTGAAGTGTGTGTGTGTGTGTGTGTGTGTTGATTCTGTAGAGCTAGGATAACAGCTATAGTTATAACAAGGGTCACTGTGGGAGTGAAATAAGATAGCATCTAGCACAGGGAGTGAAACATGGCACATGATAAGCTCTTAGTAAACATTACATCATTAATTTATTTCTCAAACTTTGAAACAATGGTATTTCAATAAATGCTTACATGTACTTTATTTGACTTAGTATTCTAGACCAAGTACTACCGTTGCTTGTTTGTGTAACTTTAGGTAAATAACCTAAATAAATTCACAGTTTGAATTTCTCATTTGTTAAATGAGAATACAGCAAAGTTCATGTTTTCTTTAGGATTGCCTGGAAGAGCAAAGAACATGGTATACATGAATGTACTTTTTAACATTTAAAACACTGTTTAGGTTAAAATTATAAATATATAATATGATCGCAATCATTGAATGCCTACTGTGTGCTATATGCAGAGCAAGTATTGTGTGTATATCAGCTTAAATCTTGATAATAACTTGTTCATTGTCATTTATACTGGAGAGAAGCACTCATTCAATCTTCTAGAATTTAATGAAGGCTTTTATAAAAATAAAAGCCATTACTTTATGTGCAAAAGATGAAAATATTAACTTTTTAAAAACAGATTAAAACAAACAAAAAAGATGAATGGGAATTGTTTTCCAGTGTAATTGTATGTAAATACACACTTCCTGTTGCCCCATCCCCCAACCCGTCCTTTCCCTCCTACCCCTGCACAAACAATTTCCCTTTTCTTTCTTTCCCCTACTCCCTGGCAACTACCATTCCATCTTCCCCTTCTATAAGTTTGACTATTTTAGGTACCTCATATAATTGGAATTATGTGATACTTATCCTTAAGTGAATGGCTTATTTAACTTAGTATAATGTCATTTAGGTTTATCCATATTGTTGCAAATGATAGGATTTTCTTTCTTAGGGCTGACTAACAGTCCATTATATATATGTCACATTTTCTTTATACATTCATCTGTTGATGGACAGATGGATTATTTCTGTATCTTGGCTATTGTACATAATGCTGCAATGAACATGCAGTTGTAGATGTCTGTTTGAGATCCAGATTTCAATTCTTTTGTTTATATACCAAAAATGGGATTGTTGGGTCATATAGCAGCTTTTTATTTGACTATAAGCTGGATTCCTTCTGCTTATTCTCCATCACCCCTGAGTGTGAACTTCTGCTTTGTCCCTTGACTGTGCCATTTGACACCTGATGCTCTCTTTTAGAAAAGTGCTCTTTAAGTGTGCTCTTTCCACTACACTTTGGATTTTTGTTGAATAAATGTATTTATTTATTCTCCTGTCAATGGTTGTTCCGCAGCAAGTTGTCATTTTGTAGTTCTCACAGGAGAGGATGAATGCACGTCCTAGTCCACCATCTCCTGGTCAGCATAAACAAGACCAGGAGCTGACTGTGGCTCACATCATGAACTACTTACTGCAAATTACAGACTTCAATTGAGAAAACTAGGGAAAACCAATAGACCATTCAGGTATGACCTAAATCAGTTCCCTTACGATTATACAGTAGAAGTGGCAAATAGATTCAAGGGATTAGATATGAAAGATGAAATGCCTAAGAAATATGGATGGAGGTTCATGACATTGTATGGGAGATAGGGATCAAGACCATCCCCCAAGATAAAGAAATGCAAAATGGCAAAATTGTTGTCTGAGGAGGCCTTACAAATAGCAAGAAAAGAAGAGAAGCTAAAGGCAAAGGAGAAAAGGAAAGATATAGCCATTTGAATACAGAATTCCAAAGAACAGCAAGAAGAGATAAGAAAGCCTTCCTCAGAGATCAGTGCAAACAGAGGAAAACAATAGAATGGGAAAGACTAGCTAGCTCTTCAAGGAAATTAGAGCTATCGAGAGAACATTTCATGCAAAGATGGGCAAATGATATAGACCTAAGAAAAGCAGAAGACATTAGGAAGAGGTGGCAAGAATACACAGAAAAACTATGCAAAAAAAAATCTTCATGGTGCAGATAATCACGATGCTGTGATCACTCACCTAGAGCCAGATATCCTGGAACGCGAAGTCAAGTGAGCCTTGGGAAGCATCACTACGAAAAAAGCTAGTGGAGGTGATGAAATTCAGGCTGAGCTATTTCAAATTGTAAAAGAGTATGCTGTGAGAATGTTGTACTCAATACGCCGGCAAATTTGGAAAGCTCAGCAGTGGCCACAGGGCTGGAAAGTGTCAGTTTTCATTCTAATCCCAAAGAAAGGAAATGCCAAATAATGTTCAAACTGCTGCACAATTGCACTCACCTTACTAGCAAAGAAATGCTCAAAATTCTCTAAGCCAGGCTTCAACAGTACGTGGACTGTGAACTTTCAGATCTTCAAGCTCAATTTAGGAAAGGCAGAGGAACCAGAGCTCAAATTGCCAACATCTGCTAGATCATCAAAAAAGCAAGATAATTCCACAAAAACATCTACTTCTGCTTTATTGACTACACAGCCTTTGGCTGTGTGGATCACAACAAACTGTGGAAAGTTCAATAGATGGGAATACCAGACCCCCTGACCTGCCTCCTGAGAAATCTGTATGTAGGTCAAGATGCAACAGTTAGAATTGGACATGGAACAAAAGTTTGGTTCCAAATCAAGAAAGGAGTACGTCAAGGCTATATATTGTCACCCTGTTTGTTTACCTTATATGCAGAGTACGTCTTGAAGAAGCTCTGGGCTGGATGAAGCACAAGCTGGAGTCAAGATTGCTGGGAGAAATATCAGTAACCTCAGATATGCAGATGGCACCACCCTTATGGCAGAAATGAAAAAGAACTAAAGAGCCTCTTGATAAAAGTAAAAGATAAGAGTGAAGAAGTTGGCTTAAAACAATATCCAGAAAACTAAGCTCGTGGAATCTGGTCCCATCACTTCATGGCAAAGATATGGGGAAACCATGGAAACAGTGACAGACTTTATTTTCTTGGGCTCCAAAATCATTGTAGATGGGTGACTGCAGCCATGAAATTAAAAGACACTTGCTCCTTGGAAGAAAAGCTATGACCAACCTAGAGAGCATGTTAAAAAGCAGAGTCATTAGCATGCCAACAAAGGTCCACCTTGTCAATGCTATGGTTTTTCCAGAAGTCATGTATGGATGAGAGAGTTGGAGTATAAAGAACGCTGAGTGCCAAAGAATTGATAGTTTTGAACTGTGGTATTGGAGAAGACTCTTGAGAGTCCCTTGAACTGCAAGGAGATCCAACCAGTCCATTCTACAGGAAATCAGTCCTGAATATTCATTGGAAGAGCTGATGATGAAGCTGAAACCTCAATACTTTGGCCACCTGATGCTGAGAACTCACTCACTGGAAAAGACCCTGAAGCTGGAAAGATTGAAGGCACGAGGAGAAGAGGATGACAGAGGATGAGATGGTGGGATGGCATCACTGACTTGATGGACTTGAGTTTAAGCAAGCTCCAAGACTTAATGAGGGACAGGGTAGCCTGGCATGCTGCAGTCCATGGGGTTGCAAAGAGTCAGATGCGACTGACTGACTGAACTGAACTGACCTGATTTATTCATTTATATTTGGTGTGTTTGATCTTTGATACTGTGCATTGGCTTTCTTTAGTTTCTGTGTGTGAATTTCTCATTGTGGTGGCCTTCTTGTTGCAGAGCACAGGCTCTAGGTGCATTGGCTTAGTAGTGGTGGTGCACGGGCTTAGTTGTTTTATGGCATATGGGGTCATCCTGGACCAGAAACTGAACCCATGTTTCCTGCATTAGCAGGCAGATTATTAACCACTGAACCGCTATGGGAGTCTTTGAATTTTGTTATACAAAATTAGCCAATTCTTAAATCACTAAGTGTTAAAATTGGCTTAAATTTGCTGGGGAAGGTCCAATATTAATTCAGTCATTGTAGTGAGTATCTATATTGGAGAAACTGCAATGACACGAAGAAGCCAAAAATATTTTAAACAGTGCTCTGTTGCTCAGCTGGTAAAGAGTCAGTCTGCAATGCAGGAGACCCCAGTTCCATCCCTGGGTCGAGAAGATCCACTGTAGAAAGGATAGGCTGCCCACTTCAGTATTCTTGGGCTTCCCTAGTGGATCACCTGGTAAAGAATCTGCCTGCAGTGTGGGAGACCTGGTCCCCTGTAGAAGGGAATGACTACCCACTCCAGTATTCTGGTCTGGAGAATTCATGGACTGTATAGTCCATGGGATTGCAAAAAGTCAGACGCGACTGAGCGACTTTCACTTACTTTCAAAGAGCTCAAAGTTCAATGGTAATTTCATGGTATCCTATAAGAAAGATCTGTAAAAAAGTACATGATCCACATTATATATGTATCAGCCATGCACACTTTCATTCCACACTTACCTTGTATTCATTGCCTGTCTATTCTCTGCCATGCTCTCTGTAGGGTTTCCCAGGTGGCTCAGTGGTAAAGAATCTGCTTAACAATGCAGGAGACTCCAGTTCAATTCTGGGTCAGGAAGATCCCCTGGGGAAGGAAATGGCAACCCACTCCAGTATTCTTGCCTGGGAAATCCGATGGGCAGAAAGAGGAGCCTGGTGGGCTAGAGTCCGTAGGGTCGCAAGGAGACAGACACAACTGAACACACATTCCCACATTCTCTCTCTCAACAAGAGCTTTCAGAGTTCTCACATATACGAAGTTTCTAATTCCAGCTACTCCCACTACCTTACTTCTATTTTTATATCCAAAGTAATCCCAATATGAGCCCTAATAGCCTTCCTTTTTCACATCAAAATTTCTCAGTTTCATTACCGATTCCCTCTTTCCCCTTCCCTGTCTCCATTTTCCTTTTCTCTCTATTCTCCCATTTCTGGGGGGAAAAAAAAGTGCATATCTTGTTTTATTTGCCGCTAATTTAAACTTCATATGCTCTCAACACTTCACTCCTTCCTAGCATACAATTGCTTAATCCAACATCTCACATCTTTTTAGCATCTCTAATCAATAGTTTTTCATTGACTCCAGTTCATTTATTTACCAAAATCTTATCTATGTGTGACCCTGATAATAAAATATTTCCTTATCTCTGGCACTGAGGGTTTAATTTATCTAAAGCAAATCTCCTGTAACCTGGCTTCCTGTGAAACTCCAGTAGCTGCAGTCCACTGTGAAGACAGCTGTTTCTCGTAACCACAAGTCTCATCCTCAGCCTCTCTTCTATCAGAGCAGGAGACTCATGCTCTCTCAACCATGAGCACTAATGTAGTGAAAATGCTGCCGGTTAGCCATGCTTTAGAGCTGCAAACAGGCTTTTGCCTCGCCAAGGGAGAGGTTGGTGAACCTCCCAACCATCACAAATTCTGAAGATTCTGGTGTTTGTAGGCTAGCAGTATAGTTACCACAATTTCATGGGTGCTAGGAAATGGCATGAGACTGCTAGGTCAGATGCAAGGGCTGTTTTCGTTTCGTTTTGTTTTGTTTTACTTATAGCAATAGTAGCAGCCAAAATATCAACAATTTTGCACCCTGTACCCAAGTTTCATTTCTTGCAGTGGAACATAAAGAGGGCTGGATGACGTCTGCACATTTAGTAAGTCAGGATACATAAGAGAAACCCTGAGCTTAGGAAAACTGAATCTTTTATAATGAAAGATTAGCATGCATATGCTTTCCTCAGAAGGAAGATATCATGCTTATTATAATGAACAGTAAACAGGCCTGCTTTTTGTTTCAGAATGAGAGGCTATTATCTAAGGCTGTGAGCAAAATGCTCTTTGCTCTAAAGGGACACTATCTCTGTCTCCCAAGGCAGTTTGATATACAGACATCCTTGAAAAGTTAGTCTGGAACAAAGGGCAATCAGCACCTCACTAGCAAGATGTGCAGAAATGTGGGTGATCATAGAGAATTGTCCTCTAATACCAATCACAAATGCGGATCCTCCAGCAGAGGACTGGGTTCTATTCTGTCCTGGAGCTCCCCTAATTGTGCTACTTAAAATCACCATAGTCTAAGACTCAGAGTCCTTTGCAGCAATTCATATCTCAGAGAAGCCCCAGAAGGCAGTAGGTAACAGGGATTCTACAGATCTGTGAGTTGTTTTGTTTCTGTGAGTTCTTCCTGGTGAATGTTTCCCAATCAGATCTCCATGTGTGTATTTCTTGGTGGTTTTTCATTCTTAGCATGGAAGGTAAACACATGTGTGAACCTTGTAATTGCAACTTTTTAGCTATCAAACTTTTCAAATATTGTAGTCATATTTAGAAAAGAAATAATTGAATCAACAAACGTTTATCAAACACCTTCAATAAATGTGTCAGGCACAATTACTAGGGGGAAAAAAATCTCATCATAATATTTCCATTCTAGGTGAGATACCATTTCTTTTTAATTTTTTACTTTATTTTTTATTTTTTAACTTTTAAATTTATGTTGGAGTACAGCTGATTAACAATGCTGTGATAGTTTCAAGTGGACAACAAAGGAACTCAGCCATATATATACAGGTATCTGTTCTCCCCAAACTCCCCTCTCACCCAAGCCACCAGATAACACTGAGCATAGTTTCCTGTACTATACAGAAGAAGCCTGTTGGTTATTTATTTTAAATGTAGCAGTGTGTACATGACCTTTCCAAACTCTCTAACTGTCCCTCTACCTCACCCTTCCCCTCTGGCAACCATAAGCTTGTTCTCTAAGTCTGTGAGTCTGTTTCTGCTTTGTAAATAAGTTCCTTTGTATCATTTCTTTTCAGATCCCACATCAAGGGCTTTCACACAATATTTCTCCTCTGTCTGACTGACGTCACTCAGTATGACACTCTCTGGGTCCCTCCATGTTGCTGCAAATGACATGATTTCATTCTTTTAAATGGCCGAGTGATATTTCATTTATACATTTACCACATTTTCTTTGGGCTTCCCAAGTGGTGCTAATGGTAAAGAAGCCTCCTGCCACTACAGGAGACTTAAGAGCCACAGGTTTGATCCCTGAATCTGGAAGATCCCCTGTAGGAGGGCATGGCAACCCACTCCAGTATTCTTGCCTGGAGAATCCCATGGACAGAGGAGCCTGGCAGGCTGCAGTCCATGGGGTCGCAGAGTCGGACACGACTGAAGCAACTTCACATGCATGCCCACACCACATATTCTTTATCCATTCCTCTGTCAATAGACATGTAGAGTGCTCATTGTCTTGGCTATTGCAAACAGTGCTCAGTGAATATTGGGGTGCATGAATCCTTTGGGGCCATATTCTTCTCTGGTATATGCTTAGGAGTGGGATTACAAGGTCATAAGTTAGCTCTGTTTTTAGTTTTTAAGGAGCTGCCACGCTGTTCTCCATAGAGGCTGCACCAGTATCCAAACCCACCGACAGGGTAAAGGGGTCCCTCCTCTCCACATTCTCTCTGGCATTTATTGTTTGCGGATATTTGATGACAGCCATTTTGACCAGTGTGAGCTGATGCCTCATTGCAGTTTTGATTTGCATTTCTTTAATAATTAGTGACACTGAACATCTTTTCATGTGTCTGTAGGCCATCTGTATGTCTTCTTTGGAGAAATTTCTGTTTAGGTCTTTTGCCCATTTTTGATTGGATTGTTTATTTTGCTGATGTTAAACTTCATGTGCTATTTGTAAATTTTGGACACTAATCCCTCATCTGTCACATCACTTACAAATATTTTCTCCCAATCTATGAGTTGTCTTTTCATTTTGTTTATTGTTCCCTTTGCTATGCAAAAAACCTTTCAGTGAAAATAGGTCCAATTTGTTTATTTTTTTAATTTCCATTATTCTGGAAATAATTGAAATGAGTGATTGAAAATATGTTGTTGTGGTTAATATCAGAGAATGTTCTTCCTGTGTTTTCCTCTAGGAGTTTTATGGTTTTCAGTCTCATATTCATATCTTTAGTCCATTTTAAGCTTATTTTTGTGTACAGTGTTAAAGAATGATATAATTTCTTTTTTTTTCTTAAATGTGTAACTGTCCAATTTTCCCAGCACCATTTGCTGAAGAGAAAGAAAAAATCTCATTATAAAATTTTCATTCCAGGTGAGATACCAGTTCTTACCTGTTAAATTAAAAATGACTTTTAATAATAATAATAAAGAGTGCTGGTACAGATAAATTGAAATGAACAGTCTTACAAATTTCTTTTGAATTGTAATTGCTACAAATCTTCTGTAGAACAATTTACCAATATATAGCAAGTGTTTTAAAAAATTAAAATAATTTATATAATTTACTACATTGTATTTAATAATCAAAAGTCACAAGTTATACGGCTAATATATTCAGGGAGAGTAAATAAATATTGATACAACCATGAAATCAGCTTTTGTCTAATAACTATGTTTACTAGTATTTAAAGTGATGCAAACATATTAAAGACTCAGTGAAAAAGTATATATCTAAAATTATATATATTTCAAATTTTCAATAATGTAAAAGTCTACAATAATATTGCAAGGAAATATGCTGAAATACTAATAGTAGCTCTGAGTAGAAGTATTTTATTCTTTATATTTTACTGTTTTCTTACATTTCTCCAAAATATCTCTGTGTAGTGTAGTCTAATGAATTACAACCTGGACTCTGGGATAATATTCTTTCGGGCTAAAATTTTCCTTCTACAGCCCACTCCAATATTTTTTGCCTGGGAAATTCCATGGACAGAAAACCCTGAAGGAGTACAGTCCATAAGGTCACAAAAGAGTTGGACTAAACTTAACAGCTAAACAACCTTTTGCTAGCTGTGTGACTTTGTCAGGCTATGTAACCTGCTTAAACCCCAGTTTATCTAAACATTGAATATCAGAACAATACACCACAGGCTGTAGTGAAAATTGAGTAAAATACTTAGTGGAGTGCCTGGTACAGAGTAAAGGAAGCCATATTTTGTTGTGGATAGAAGCATAGATTCTGGAGTCAAACTCTTGAACTTTCAATCCTGGCATTTTTGCTTACCAGCTGAGCAAGTTACTAAGTTATCTCTATCTCAGTTTCATTTCCTTGTATATTCAACTCTTATAAGAGTGCCCAAAATATAGCATTTGCTCAATTAATAATAGTTTGTGAATTATAATTGAGTAGTGCAGAGTACATCATGAGAAATGCTGGGCTGGAGGAAGCACAGGTGGACTCAAGATTGCTGGGAGAATCATCAATAACCATATATGCAGATGACATCACCTTTGTGAAGAAGTAAAGAGTCTCTCGATGAAAGTGAAAGAGGAGAGTGAAAAAGTTGGCTTAAAACTCAACATTAAGAAAACTAAGATCATGGCATCCAGTCCTATCACTTCATGGCAAATAGATGGGTAAACAGTGGAAACAGTGGCTGACTTTATTTTTCTAGGGTCCAAAATCACTGCAGATGGTGGTTGTAGCCATGAAATTAAAAGACACTTACTCCTTGGAAGGAAAGTTATGACCAACCTAGATAGCATATTAAAAAGCAGAGACATTCCTTTTCCAACAAAGGTCCATCTAGTCAAGGCTATGGTTTTTCCAGTGGTCATGTATGGATGTGAGGGTTGGACTGTAAAGAAAGCTGAGCACCAAAGAATTGATGCTTTTGAACTGTGGTGTTGGAAAAGACTCTTGAGAGTCCCCTGGACTGCACGGAGATCAAGCCCATCCTAAAGGAGATCAGTCCTGGGTGTTCATTGGGAGGACTGATGTTCAAGCTGAAACTCCAATACTTTGGCCACCTGATGTGAAGGGCTGACTCATTGGAAAAGACTCTGATGCTGGGTTTGTGTAGACTCCGGGAGATGGTGATGGACAGGGAGGCCTGGTGTGCTGCAGTTCATGGGGTCGCAAAATAAAAGTATTAAACTTGACCCAAATATCCATTAAGCAGTAGAAGGGATATATTGTAGTTTATTCACATAGCAAAATACTCTGTAACAGTTCAAGTTAATAAATTAAACTTATAGTGAGCAACATCAATAAATCTCAGGAAACTTAACATTAAGTGTAAAAACAAGCCTTTAAATGATATATCTAGTTTGATTCCTTTTATATTAAGTTCTACCCTGTGGGATAGTTAGACTTTTGTTGAAACAAGTAGGAGAAATTAGCGTTTCATATGGAGAGAAGGATGGGTGCGTGCTCAGTCGTTTATGACTGTTCGAGGCTCCAGGTTCTGTAGTCTGCCGGGCTCCTCTGTCCATGTAATTTTCCCAACAAGAATATTGGAGTTGGTTGCTGTGTCCTCCTCCAGAGGATCTTCCCGACCCAGAGATTGAACACCCATTCCTGTGGTTCCTGCATTGGCAGGCAGATTCTTTATCACTGAGCCCCCTGGAAAGCTTTATTCATTTAGTAAAGCCCTTCTAATTTGAAATGCATCTGAAAACACGTTATGCTTTTTCATAAAATTTCTCTTATTTCTTTTAAACTAGAAGTGACTGCCCTACACTACCTCTGAATTTCCAGTCTTCTGTGTATTCTTTTTTTAGGTAGACTACATTGGTTATGTGTGTGCTTTTACTGTTCTTTAAAGAGTACATTATCTTAGGCTGAGATTTTTTTCTTATATATCTTTGTATACCCGAAGATGACGATTACAATGTCTCTTCTAACTTAGGTACCAAATTTTTGTTGTTGTTGTTTACTTCTTCATCTCTTTCTTTTGATAAGTCATCTGATCAAATAATGAACTCCTCTACTAGCTCATAGTTTAAATATGCATGTGAGGACAATCAGGTTGCAGCACAAAGCTCCAGGGTAGGTCCGACTCCTGAGACAGGTGACCCTGTCCTTCCCCTTGACTCTGTGTGGATTTCGCTGAAGTTGATGACTGGATTAAACATATTTCTGTTTCTTTCCTTTTCATTCAAACTTTAAACTTTTTATTTTGTATTGGGCTATAGCTCGTTTACAATATGGTGGTAGTTTGAGGTGAACAGCAAAGGGACTCAGCCATCCGTATACATGTCTCCATTCTACCCTAAACTTTCCTTCCATCCAGGCTGCCACATAACGTTGAGCAGCGTTCCCTGTGGTATTCGGTAGGCCCTTGTTGGTTATTCCTTTTAAAGATAGCAGTGTGTCCATGTCGCTCTCAAACTCCCCAACTATTCCTTCCCCAGGGAACCGTAAGTTCATTTTCTAAGTCTATGAGTCTCTCTCTGTTTCGTAAGTTCATTTGCATCATTTCTTTTCAGATTCCATATATAAGGGATGTCATATGACATTTCTCCTTCTCTGCCTGACTGACTTCACTCAGTAGGACACTCTCTAGGTCCACCCACGTTGCTGCAGATGACATCATTTCATTGTTTTTAATAACTGGGCAATATTCTATTGTATATATGTACCACATCTTCTTTATCCATTTCTGCTGATGGGCATTTCAGTTGCATCTGTGTTTTGGCTATTATAAAGAGTACTGCAATGAATACTGGGGTGCATGTATCCGATCATGTTTCTTTTCCAGATATATGCCTAGGAGTGGGATTTCAGGGTCCTACGGTAGCTCAAGTTTAGTTTTTTAAGGGGTCTCCATGCTGCTCTCCATAGTGGCTGGACCAAGTTATATTTCCAACAAGGTGGGAAGGTTCCCTTCTTTCCACACCCTCTCTAGCATTTATTGTTTTTGGATATTTTGATGACAGCCATTCTGGCTGGTGTCAAGTGATGCCTCGTAATTTTGACTTGCATTTCTCTAATAATGGCGATGTTGAGCATCTTATCATGTGTCTATATGCAATCTGTGTGTCCTCTTTTGAGAAATGTCTTTTTGGGTCTTCTGCCCATTTTTTGAGTGGGTTGTTTGTTTTGATGATGTTAAGTGTCATAAGCTGTTTGTAAATTTTGGAGAATAATCCTTTATTGGTCACATTATTTGCAAACATTATTTCCCAATCTGTGGGTTGTCTTTTTGTTTATTGTTTCCTTTGCTGAAATGATTTTTCTTTCCCAGAGAAATATCATTGATTTAGCATATATACAATGAATTAAAAATTAAAATTACTTGAATTTTTCTCTTAAAAGTGTCCATCAATATTAAACTATCATAAAACTAAAAAATGTCTAGGTAAAATATTCAAGACAAAGAGTATATTTAATATCCATACATATATGTATGGATATTTGAATATAGAAAAAATAAGATTGCTAATACAAATTTAGGAGAAACAACTATTTGGCGTAATGTAAAACATACGCAACTACTTATACTCTAAACGTGTCAGGATTGACAGTAAAAGAATTATTTGAGCCAAATACTAAATTAGATTTTGGAGTTATAAATGTATGGCAGAAAAACAAAGACTTTGCTAAACTTATGGAGTGATTATTGCATAAATGTGTACTCTGTACCAAATATAGGGACTCCAACTCAATTTTTAATCATTTCTTTCACAATTATGATAAAGGGCAATTGTGTGCTTTGCTGCTATTCCCTATTTGGTCATATCTTTTAACTTTCAGGAGGCATGTAACATTAATCATATAAATTAGCTTTCCCTCTCAGAAGAGATGCATATAATTCAGACCAGTCAAGGATAAGCAAATTCTCCTCCATTGAGGAGAGAAGTGCAAACACTGCCAATACATTTTATTATTAAGGGAGCTTTCTACTCTTTGACACCTGACTGTGTTCCTAATTTGATTAGTGGAATCCATATGAAATATTAGAGCATGATATAGATATTGACTCTGATAATAGAAGTTAGTTCTCTAATGTGAAATGTTTCCAGCTACCAAGCAGGATAGATTATATATTTTTCATTTTTATGTTCCCTCATGATTTCATGCTTTAATTGTATTAAGTATGTAATTATATTTTCATTATATGCAGGGCCTGCCATTCTCCATCACACCACCTGCAAAATCATGTCTCCATGATTCAGCTAATTCAATCATATGAGACTGTAATAAACTGCCATCTTGTATGATAAGCCAGCCCAACCCTAGTGAGCCTAACCAAAGGGCAGTTTTTCTAAAAGCATTTCTAACAGAATACCTTAAAGAGCTGAAATCCTTGGAAAGGGAAGATTTAATTTATGTGGCAATTGAAAGGAAGAACATTCCGTGCAAAAGGGACCACAAGTGCTAATATTCTGAGGTTGGCAAGGGTTTAGTTTGTACAATACTAGAAAAAGTTCAGTGCACAATAGAGTATAACAGGTAATGAGCATAGAGTGGGGATGAAGTTGAGAAGTATGGCAGAATATGTGTTTTATGTTTAAATAAGCAGATAGAGTGAATGAGTGGATGGATAGACGATGCAGTCACCTGCCAGAAGTAGTGGTTCCCTGCCTACAGCTACGAATCTCACTGTTTTTCAAAATGTACTTTGACAATATGGCATGAGGAGTCTTCATAATGTAAGCAAATTACTAGATTCTGGTAGAGTTGAAAACTTACAGTTATATGTTGTCCATCAAAACTAAAATGCCAGGAAACTCCTTTTATTGTCATATGAGATCCATGGTCAGCCTTAAGCAAAATGATGAGGGCATTCATTGGAATGACCTTTTCAGACCTCTGCCAGCAAGGAGGGGAATTGACCAAGGCTTCCAGCGGCTGTGCTCTGCTGCTTCAGCACTAAGACTATGCCTGGGTATCCTATGTCTGTACCTGGCCAATGCCTGACAAGGCGTCATGTCTGAGATTCTAAGGCAGGTGCATTCCTGGTGACACTGGATGCCGCTGAAGACTAATTCTGGCTTGAAGACTCTCCAGTGGCTTTGCTTTCCTTCCTTAAAATGCACATAAGTCTGGAAAATTTTCACTTCCTTTCTGTCTTGATCCCTTCACCCAGAGTCATACTTTGATTGGTCTCATGACTCTCTCAGCCTTTTCTAGCTTCCTCCTATTTTTCTCTCACAGACTTTTCTCTTATAAATCCTTGTACATTTAATCCCATTTAAGTGTCTGATTCTGAGGACCCAGACTCACAGTGGTAAAGTAGGTCAATTTGCTTTTGACACCTCAGTTCTCCTGTCTGGCCAAGACTTAAACTAACATAATGTCATAAACATTCTTACTCATAACACAGTTAGTCAATTAAATTTCCTATATAAAAACTTTTTAAGCTATTCTTTCACATTTGATGGTCCATTAAACCGCAGTGACCTCTAGGGCAGATGCAAAGACACTTGACAGTCTTGTAGGATGGTTAATTTGGCTGTCACATTTATAAACTATTATATTTCTCTAAGTAGGTTCTTATAGAATTTCTATTATAAATCTTAAAATTCAGATACTGTAGTTTTATCTATAATTGTTGAATTCTTTAGTAATTTGGAATATAAGAACAGTTTTCTTTTTCTTTTTTCTTATCAATCACCTCTTCAGAATAATAATATTGGCAGGATGGTGGTATATTTCACTTTAAAAATAGCAACTTTGTCAGATTTAATCTATATTTTCTTTTACATACGACACAGCGTTTTATGTCCCTTTCTCTTAATTCACAGTATTTTTTTCTAACAGTCATGTGACCACCTTGTGTATGACAAAATGTATTAATATTACATGCTATAATAATTAAATTTTTATAAGCAAATTGCTTTTTATCAGATCTAAACTCCTCTGCCTGCCTTATGAAGTATTTTTTTTTAGTGAAGCTACACTTTTTTTTTCATACCCTCCTAACTGCTATTGTGCTTCTGAATTTCCTCTTAAATCCTTCTCCTCTGTTCCCATCAACACAGGCACTATATCCAACTTTTTTGTAGTGCCGATTTTATTGTGCATTCTCAAAGTCTTGTCTGACTGCTTGGTAACCCATGGACTACAGCACCACAGGTTCCTCTCTCCTCCACTGTCTCCCTAAGTGTGATCAAATTCACATATGTTGAGTTAGTGATGCTGTCTAATCATCTCATCCTCTGTTGCCTCATTCTTCTTTTGCCTTCAATCTTTCCTAGCATCATAGTCTTTTCCAATGAGTCAGTTCTTTCATATCAGGTAGCCAAAGTATTGGAGTTTCAGCTTCAGCATCAGTCCTTCCAATGAATTAGTGGGTTGATTTCCTTTAGGACTGACTGATTTGATCTCCTTGCTGTCCAAGGGACTCTCAAATTATCCTACAGCACCACAGTTTGAAAGCATCAATTCTTTGATACTCAGCCAACTCACAACTGTACATGACTACTGGAAAAACCATAGCTTTGACTAGATGGACCTTTGTCAAAAAAGTGATACCACTGCTTTTTAATATATTCTCTAGGTTTGTCATAGCATTTCCTCCAAGGAACAAGTGCCTTTTAATTTCATGGCTGCACTCACCATCTGCAGTGATTTTGGAGCCCATGAAAATAAAGTCTGTCACTGTTTCCATTGTTTCCCCATCTCTTTGCCTTGAAGTGATGGGGCTGGATGCCATGATCTTAGTTTTTTTGAACAGTGAGTTTTAAGCCAACGTCTTCACTCTCCTCTTTCACTTTCATCAAGAGGCTCTTTAGTTCCTCTTTACTTTCTGACATAAGGGTGATGTCATCTGCATATCTGAGGTTATTGACACTTTCCCCTGCAATCTTTATTCCAGCTAGTGCTTCACTCAGCCCAGCATTTCTCATGATGTAATCTGCGTATAAGTTAAATAAGCAAGGAGACAATTACAGCCTCGACATACTCCTTTCCCAAGTTGGAACCTGTCCCTTGTTTCATGTCCAGTTCTAAATGTTGTTTCTTGACCTGTGTACAGATTTCTCAGGAGGCAGATCAGGTGGTCTGGTATTCCCATCACTTGAAGAATTTTCCACAGTTTGTTTTGATCCATAGAGTGAAAGGCTTTAGTGTAGTCGATCAAGCAGAATTAGATGTTTACTGGAATTATCTTGCTTTTTCTATGACCCAACAAACATTCACAGTTTGATCTCTGTTTCCTCTGCCTTTTCTAAATCTATCTTGAACATTTGGAAGTTCTCGGTTCACATACTGTTGAAGCCTAACTTGGAGAATGTTGAGCATTTCTTTGTTAGCATGTGAGATGAATGCAATTGTGTGATAGTTTGAACATCCTTTGGCACTGCCCTTCTTCGGGATTGGAATGAAAACTGACATTTCCAGTCCTGTGGCCACTGCCGAGTTTTCTAAATTTGCTGGCATATTGAGTATAGCACTTTTACAGCATCATCTCTTAGGGTTTAAAATAGCTCAGCTGGAATTCCATCACCTCCACTAGTTTTGTTCATAGTGATGCTTCCTAAGACCCTCTTGACTTCACACTCCAAGATGTCAGGCTCTACATGAGTGATCACAGCATCATGGTTATCTGGGTCATTAAGATCTTTTTGGTATAGTTCAGTGTGTTCTAGCTTCCTCTTCTCAATATCTTCTTCTTCTGCTAGGTCCATATTGTTTCTGCTTATTGTGCCCATGTTTGTATGAAATATTCCCTTGGTATCTCTTAAAGTGATCTCTAATCTTTCCTATTCTATTGTTTTTCTCTATTTCTTTGCATTGATCACTTAGGAAGGCCTTCTTATCTCCCCTTGCTAGTCTTTGGAACTCTGCATTCACGTGGGTATATCTTTCCTTTTCTCCTTTGCCTTTTACTTCTCTTCTTTTCTCAGCTATTTGTAAGGCCTCCACAGACAACCATTTTGCCTTTCTGCATTTCCTTTTCTTGAGAATGGTTTTGATCACTAACTCCTCTACAATGTTACAAGCTTCTGTCCATAGTTCTTCAGGCACTCTGTCTATAAGACCTAATCTCTTGAATTTATTTTTCACTTCTGAATTTTGTAAGCCACCCTTTTCATTCTCCTCTTTCACCCTCTTCAAGAGGCTCTTTTTTCCTCACCACTTTCTGCCTTTAGAGTGGTATCATCTGCATATCTAAGGTTTTTGTTATTTCTCCTGGCAACCTTGATTGTAATGAATTTTGTGATTCATCCAGCCTGGCATTTTGAATATGTTAATGCATATATGTTAAATAAGCAGGATGACAGTATACAGTCCTGTCATACTTCTGTCCCAACTTTCAACTAGTCTGTTGTTCTATGTCTGATTCTAACTAATGCTTCTTGACCCACATTCAGGTTTCTCAGGAGAAAGGTAAGGTGGTCTGATACTCTCATCTCTTTAAGAATTTTCCACAGTTTGTTGTGATCCACAGAGTCAGTATTTATCATAGTCAATGAAACTAAAGTAGATGTTTTCCTGGAGTTCCTTTGCTTTCTCTATGATCCAATGAGTGTTGGCAATTTGATCTCTGGTTCCTCTGGCTTTTCCAAGCTCAGCTTCTACATCTGGAATTGATTAGTTCGTGTACTGCCGAAGCCTACTTTGAAAGATTTTGAGTATAAGTTTACCAGCATGTGAAATGAGTGCAATTGTGCAGAAGTTTGAACATTCCTTGACATTGCCTTTCTATGGCATTAAAATGAAAACTGACCTTTTTCAATCCCGTGGCCACTGCTGCATTTTCCAAATTTTCTGGCCTATTAAGTGCAGCACTGTAACAGCATCATCCTTTAGAATTTGAAATATCTCATCTTGAATTCCATCACCTCTACTAGCTTTGCTCAGAGTAATGACTCCTAAGACCCACTTGACTTCACACTTCAGGATGTCTGGCTCCAGGGGAGTGACCATACCATCATGGTTAAATGGGTCATTAAGACCTTTTTTTGTATAGTTCTTCTGTGTGTTCTTGTCACCTCTTCTTTTTCTCTTCTGCTTCTCTTAGGTCCTTACCATTTCTGTCCGTTGTCATGCCCATCCCTGCCTTAAATGTTATCTTGATATCTCAGATTTTCTTGCAGAGCTCTCTTTCCCATTCTGTTGGTTTCCTCTATTTGTTAGCATTGATCATTTTAAAAAGCCTTCGTATCTCTCCTTGCTATTCTCTGGAATTCTGCCTTTAGTTAGGTATTCCTTTCCCTTTCTCCCTTGCCTTTCACATCCCTTCCTTTCTCAGCTCTGTATAAAGCCTCCTCAGACAACCATTTTTGCCTTCTTCATGTCTTTTTCTCTGGAATTCTTTTAGTCACTGCCTCCAAGTAGAATGTTATGAACTTCAATCCGTATTTGTTCTGGCACTCCGTCTACCAAATCTAACCCCTCGAATCTGTTTGGCAACTCCACTGTATTCATAGGGATTTGTTTATGTCACACCTGAATGGCCTAGTGGTTGTCCCTTCTTTCTTCAATTTAAGCCTGAATTTTGCATTACGAAGTTCATAATCTGAGCCACAGTCAGCTCTAGGTCTTGTTTTTACTGACTGTATAGAGCTTCTCCATCTTCAGCTTCAAGGAATATAATCAATCTGATCAGTACTGATCATCTGGTGATGTCCATATATAGAGTCATCCCTTGTGTTGTTGGAAGAGGGTGTTTGCTATGACCAGCATATTCACTTGACAAAACTCTATATCTTTGCCTTGCTTCATTTTATACTCCAAACTTAACTGTTATTTAGGTACCTCTTACCTCCCTACTTTTGCATTTCAATCCCCTGTGATAAGAAGGACATCTTTTTTTTTTTTTTTTTGGTGTTAGTTCTAGAAGGTGTTGTTGGTCTTCATCAAACTTCTTCAGCTTCTTCAGCATCAGCAGTTGGGGCATAGACTTGAATTATTGTGATGTTGAGTGGTTTGTTTTGGAAATGAACCTAGATCTTTCTGTCATTTTTGAGATTGCATCCAAGTACTACATTTTGGACTCTTTTGTTGATTATGAGGGCTACTCCATTTCCTGTTAGGAATTAACCACAGTAGTAGATATAATTGTCATCTGAATTAAATTTGCCCATTCCTGTTTGTTTTATTTCACTGATTACTAAGATATTGAGGTTCACTCTTGCCATCTCTTGCTTGACCATGTCCATTTGCCTTGTTTCATGGACCTAACTTTCCAGATTCCTGTGCAGTATTGTTGTTTATAGCATCAGACTTTAGTTTCACCAGCAGATGTATCCACAACTGAGCATCATTTTCTCTTTGACCCAACCACTTCATTCTTTCCTGAGCTATTAGTAATTTCCCTCTGCTGTTTTCAGTGGTATATTAGACACCTTCCAATCTGGGAAGCCCTTCTTCTGGTGTCGTACCTTTTTGCCTTTTTGTGCTGTTCGTGGAGTTCTCCAGGCAACAGCACTTGAGTGGTTTGCCATTCCCTCCTCCAATGGACTTGTTTTATTTGAATTCACCACTATGACCTGTCTGTCTTGAGTGGCCCTACAGGGCATGACTCATGGCTTCACTGAGTTATTTATGCAAGTCCCTTCAACAAAACAAGCCTGTGATCCATTAGGGTGGGGATGCCCTTTAGCATTTTATTAACTTTACCCATCTGTGCTCACATTTCATGTTTCATTTAGGACAGAGTTCATGTGCTTTTCATTTTATAGAAATAACTCTCATCCTGCTTACCTTCATTTATCCTTCTACTTTGTTAACTTTACTTTCTTAGTTATAAAGTATATTATATATTCTTAATGTAATATTCTAGTAATATAACATTATTATATTTTACTAATGCAATATATAATATATCATAAAGTGATTCACTGGTTTATGAATTATTTCATGTTTTCATGTTTTGGCCACACCTCACACATCATGGATGTATAAGCTTAGGAGTATCTGCATATCAGAGATTAGAAAACACTTGAACTGGGACTAGTTTCTACTTATATTACTTACCAGTTGTTTGACCTCAGATATATTACTTAATCTCTTTTCTTAAAAAATAATAGAGTTACTCCCTTTTAGGATTTACTTGCAGTTCAAATGAGATAATTCCTATATACATTTCCTACAGCACTTTCTGTTTAAAAATAAGTAACATATTTTTCATTGTTTTCCTTCTACACATGAGTTTTTTAAAGACTGGATTTGTGGTTTTTCAGGTTCTTAAACATTATCATGACTTAAAACCATATAAATATTTAGTGCCTATTTTTCACTTATAGCATTAAATTCTGTATTTGATCTTGACTCATATACCAGATACCATATAGAAAAAGATATTTCTCCCTTTTCCTTTCTCTTTTTTAATGAAAAATAAATTAGAAACTACCCCTGAATCAAATGTGATCCACAGAATATTTATACAAAAACAGCAAATCATATTTGTCCTTTTCCAAAATAATGCAACTTCATGAAAAAGGACCAGGATTTGAAGGCTGACTGCAGCTATGTTTCAGTATGACAAATTTGATTAATTGATATTATTGTACAGAGAATAAAGATGTAAATTTCAAATAGAGCACAACAAAATTCTTATTTTATCAGTTGTTCCCTAGTTAAAGGATATGTGTAAGGAATCTCTTTTTTCCCAGTTCAGCTTGTATCTATTTAACTTAATTCTTAGATTCTCTCCATGTTGTTGTTTACTTGGTCCTTATAAAGCAGTGGATCTGAGAGAAACATAGGGACCCTTGGAAAACCAGCATCTATGCATCTAATTTCAAGAGAAACTCTAATTGGCTCTTTTTGGATACTGTCCTATCCAAATTGGGTTATCCTTTTGGATAATCTGTCCTATCCTTTTGGATACTGTCCTATCCAGTGATTGGTTCGTGAATCAATCATTTTAGCCAAGAAAATAGGATACTTTGTCAAACTATGATTTTATTGCCATCAGCCTAACAGGGAGAAAGAAGTTCCCCAAAGATGTAAATGTAGAATAGAAAGTAGAATATGATCTGTATGATAATTCCCATTAAAAAAAAAGGTGCTGTTGTTAGTTAATCATTCATGGTCAACTCTTTGGTACCCCGTGGACTATAGCTCTCCAGGCACCTCTATCCATGGGGATTCTCCAGGCAAGAGTATTGGAGTGGGTTGCGATGCTCTCCTCCAGGGGATTAAAAAATATAAAAGGAGAATGATAAATAGTTCTCACTAATAAAGTAACTTTGTGGTTAATAGGTTCCAAAAACTATTTCTATTTCTTAGTATTTTTCTGATTACTTTTTAAATTAAATGTGTACTGACTTTCATGGCTAGGATCCTGGTTTTTCATAATTTAGTTTATTGAAGAAATCTACTGTCTTAATATTTCTGTCAAGTTTAGTCAAATGTCTTTGAATGGTACTATTTTTTATCCTATTGCAGCAGGAATGAAATTATTCTATGCCAATTATGTAAAAATAATTTGTCATGGCTATATAAACAAGCATAGTCATAGATACAGTATGACTTCCATGTTCTGCATTATTAAGACTATCAGAAATAGTGATTTATAGGACTTCTTAAATTCTCTGATGGAAATGAAGTTACATAAATTGTACTTATGTAGCATTCAGTCTATATGGTCATATCCTAGTATGTACCAGATGGTTGTCATTTCTTGTTAAAAACATTAAGATATGACTTAATTCAATCTAATTAAATATATATATATATATGGAAACTGACTGAAGATCTGATTAATGTTTTTCATTCTATATAACTCAATTCAAACTTTAATGTGTTAAGACATTTAAAGTATTAGGAAGGTGATTGATATCATCTGTAGGATGAGCCTGTACTTCTTGTTTCCCTTTAGCAGCTGAAGAGCAGAGGGAGATATACTTTTTTCTTTTCCCCCACTAGATTTTACAGGAGGTACCTCTATCTTTCGTATATAATCAAAAGCCAATAATTGGTAAATCAATAAGTTCTTTGCAGAATTGTCACATTTGACTTATTCTTTTATGAAACTTTTAAATTTTGTGTTTTGAATTTCATGTTTTCCAATATAAGAAACAAAGTGAAGAGCATCAGAGCATCCTGGGGACTTTCTTGGTAGTCCAATGGTTAAGACCTAGGCTTCCACTGGAAGGGGTGTGGTTTCCATCGCTGGTTGGTTAACTTGTGGCTCAGCTGGTAAAGAATCCGTCTCCAATGTGGGAAACCTGGGTTTGATCCCGGGGTTGGGAAGATCCCCTGGAGAAAGGAAAGGCTACCCACTCTAATATTCTGGCCTGGAGAATTCCACAAACTGTATAATCCATGGGGTTGCAAAGAGTCCAACATGAATGAGTGACCTTCACGTTGAGAGAAATAAACATCCTCAAAATTCTATGAATATCCCATGTATGGTTGTAACTCCTGGCATAAATACATGTATTAATTATCATTTTTTTAGTTAAAATAGTTTCCCCTTCTTTTTCTCTATGGAATAAGTTCCTGAAAACTATGTCACATGTGACCTACTCTGTGAAAATTTCTTTATACATATCAACCCTCTTACCTACTCTTCTCAAGTTAGAAGTGGTCACTCCTTCATAACTTTTCCTCATGTTACTTTATCTAAACAGCAATTCAGTTACTTGCCCTCTTGAATTATAATTAATTATTTTCCTGTTGATTTCTGTTGCTAAATTGAGTACATACTTATGTAAGGGAAGATGCCATTTTCACTCTTCTGTTACTGAATCTTAAAACAATTTTGACATCTAGTAAAGGAATAATATTTGTTGAATACATAAATTAATTTTATAACTGCTTTAATATTTATTAAATTAGAAAAAAATGCAACTATCCTATTTAGACAAAAGCATAGTAATAAGAATAGTTTTAAATTTTGGACTACAAATGTCTTCACTTATCAAAATATATTAGGAAAGGTATGTGGCATTTTTGACAAAATATAAATAAGCTTATATTATATAGGTAGTAGCATAAATATATTGGTAGAGTTAGCAGTAATTTAAATATATAAGATAAAACTTTCATAAGACTCATAATAAACAATCACATGCAATTTGATTGGAAATTTTCACAATGCAGTAGGATATGAAGCAACATGGAGATGTTGATTGGGAGATTTTGAACATTGACAGTAACCGACAGAAAAATCTCTATATTTTATGAAAACAAAGAATGCGGACTTTAAATATAATAACTACATGGTAATAATAGGATATTTGCTTTTCTATCACATAAGTTTTAATCACAACACTTCAAGTTATTAATCATGAAATCTTAAGATCAAATTTCTACAAATTATAATAGTTTTGAGTAACTACACTGGAAACAATATGTAAAAACATTGGCTTTCATGAACTACAAGCAGAGAACTTTATATTTCTTAAATACAAATTGAGAATAGAGAATCAGACACACACCCATTAGTCCCCAGAAATTGTTTTTAAAATTTTCTAACAAGAAATTTTATAGAATATTTTGTGAATAAAATAAAATATATATGAAACTAATAATGAAATAAGCTGTTTAGAAATTGAGAATTATTTATAAAGATTCTTCTAGGATCAAAAAAGATAAAATAAAAAACTGTAAGTTATATAAACTAGGATGAATATTAAACTCCCTAATTACAAGACCTTAAGCACACAGCAAAAAAAGGTACTCAAAGGATTAATTATAGGATTGTTATTAAAAATTATTTAGGAGTAAGTTTTATAAAAATAAATAAATATTTAAAAATTAGCTTCAAGTCAAATAATTTTTTGAAAGGAAAACGAAGTCACTTTGAAAAATATACCACTTGAAATCAAAATATACTATAAAGCTACTGCATTGAAGTTAGTGGACATTTGTATAAGGATTGACATATAAAATAAGTGGAGGTCAGTGGTAAAGAATCCTCCTGCCAACAAGGGAGAGACACAGGTTCAAATCCTGGGTTGGGAAGATCTCTTGGAAAAAGGAAATGGCAACTCAATCCAGAATGCTTGCCTGAGAAATCCTTTGGACATAAAAATGTGGCAAAAGAGTTGGACATGACTTAGCAACTAAACAACAGTGGTGAATTACGTGTTATAAAGTTATCCATCACTAAAAATGTTAAGCATGCTAAGTTTCTTCAGCTGTGTCCAAGTCTTTGCTACCTCATGGACTATAGCCACCACACTCTCTTTCCATGGGTTTCTCTGGCAGGAATACCAGAGGGGTTGCCATTCCCTCTTCCAGGGTATCTTCCCAACCCAGGGATCAAACCTGCTTCTCTTATGTTTTGTGCATTTGTAGGTGAATTCTTCACCAATAGTGCCACCTGGAAATGAGCTAACTCTTAATAAATTAGATTAAAAACAAACAAAATAAAATGCAAGTGTAATAAAGGTGGTAGGAAGTCTGAGGTAGTAAAGATGAATTAAACTTTAAAAGTTTTGAAAAGATCAGATATTTAATTTTGCAAACACCATTAAGGGAAACAAAGAAAGGCAAAATAAATTATACTATGGATTATGAAATTATGAAAATATAATGTTTTCTAGTATTAACCCAAGAAAATTTAGAAACTAGGAAAAAGAAAAATCTTAGCAAAGTTTGGGGAAACTTATTAAAAATTTACCATTACAAACAATTACAAGGGTTTGATATTATTACATCTTATTTTTTATTTTATCATTAGGTGAAATAGGTTATTCCATTGCTATTAAAGTGCAGACTCTGAACCTAGAGGGCAGTCATCTCAATTTATTTTGTAAGTAATATTAATGCTAATAACCTGGTGAAACTCTATAAAAATGAAAACTATAGACAAGTTTTCCTTATGACTAAAGATGCCAAGATAGTAAATAAAGTAAATTACATCAAATTTAACAAAGCATTAATATTATTATCTGTGATTAAGTATACTTTATTCTAAAAGTGCAGAGATGCATATATATTAGCAAAGAACAATAGTCTAAGTCATAAAAACAAATTATAAGAGAGAAACATGATTGCATAACAGATGGTAATAGTGATGAGATAATAGGATGAGATAGTTGGATGCTATCACTGACTCGGTGGATATAAATCTGAGCAAACTCCTAGAGATAGTGAAAGACAGGTGAACCTGGTGTGTTTCAGTCCATGTGGTTGTAAAGAGTCGGAGACGACTGAGAAGACTAAACAGACACTCGGTTCCGTTCAGTTCAGTTGCAAGTCGTGTCCAGCTCTTTGCGACCGCATGGACTGCAGCGTGCCAGGCCTCCCTGTCCATCACCAACTCCCATAGCTTACTCAAACTCATGTCCATCAAGTCAGTGATGCCATTTAACAATCTCATCCTCTGTTGTCCCCTTCTCCTCCCATCCTCAATCTTTCCCAGCATCAGGGTCTTTACACATGAGACAGTTCTTCCCATTAGCCAAAGTATTGGAGTTTCAGCTTCAACATCAGTCCTTCTAAAGATCACCCAGGACTAATTTCCCTTAAGATGGCCTTGTTTGATTTCCTTGCAGTCCAAGTGAATCTCAAGAGTCTTCTCCTACACCACAGTTCAAAAGCACCAATTCTTCAGGGCTTAGCTTTCTTTATAGTCCAAGTCTCATATCCAGACATGACTACTGGAAAAACCATAGCCCAGACTAGATGGACCTTTGTTGGCAAAGTAATGTCTCTGCTTTTCAATATGTTGTCTAGGTTGGTCATAACTTTTCTTCCAAGGAGTAAGTATCTTTTAATTTGATAGCTGCAGTCACCTTCTGCAGTGATTTTGGAGCCTCTCAAAATGAAGTCTGCCATTGTTTCCACTGTTTCTCCATCTATTTGCCATGAAGTGATGGGACCCGATGCCATGATCTTAGTTTTCTGAATGTTGAGCTTTAAGCCAACTTTTTCACTCTCCTCTTTCACTTTTATCAAGAAGTTCTTTAGTTCTTCTTCACTTTCTGCCATGAGTGGTGTCATCTGCATATCTAAGGTTATTGATATTTCTCCCAGCAATCTTGATTCCAGCTTGTGCTTCCTCCAGCCCAGCATTTCTCATGATGTACTCCACATTTAATTTAAATAAGCAGGGTGACAATATACAGCCTTGACGAACTCCTTTTCCTATTTGGAACCAGTCTGTGGCATATTGAGTGTTGCACTTTTACAGCATCATCTTTTAGGATTTGAAATAGCTCTGCTGGAATTCCATCACCTCCACTAGCTTTGTTCATATTGATGCTTCCTAAGGCCCACTTGACTTTACATTCCAGGATGTCTGGCTCTAGGTGAATGATCACACCATCATGATTATCTGCGTTGTGAAGATCTTTTTTGTATAGTTCTTGTATCCATTCTTTTCACCTGTTCTTAATATCTTCTGCTTCTTTTAGGTCCATACCATTTCTGTCCTTTTTTGAGCCCATCTTTGCATGAAATATTCACTTGATATCTCTAATTTTCTTGAAGAGATCTCTAGTCTTTCCCATTCTGTTGTTTTCCTCTATTTCTTGGCACTGATCACTGAGTAAGGCTTTCTTATCTCTCCTTGCTATTCTTTGGAACTTTACATTCAAATGGGTATATCTTTTCTCCTTTGCTTTCACTTCTCTTCACAGCTATTTGTAAGGCCTCCTAAGACAGCCATTTTGCTTTTTTGCATTTCTTTTTCTTGGGGATGGTCTTGGTCCCTGTCTCCTATACGGTGTCATGAATGTCTGTCCATAGTTCATCAGACACTTTGTCAGACTTAGTCCCTTAAATCTACTTCTCACATCCACTGTATAATTGTAAAGAAATTGATTTGATTTAGGTCATACCTGAATGGTCTAGTGGTTTTCCCTACTTTCTTCAATTCAAGTCTGAATTTGGCAATAAGGAATTCATGGTCTAAGTCAGCTCCCAGTCTTGTTATTGCTGACTATATAGAGCCTCTCCATCTTTGGCTGCAAGGGATAAAATCAGTCTGATTTTGGTGTTGACTATCTGGTGATGTCCATGTATAGAGTCTTCTCTTGTGTTTTTGGAAGAGGGTGTTTGCTGTGACCAGTCCGTTCTGTTGGCAAAACTCTGTTAGCTTTTTCCATGCTTCATTCTGTTTTCCAAGGCCAAATTTGCCCATTACTCCAGATATTTCTTGACTTCCTACTTTTGCATTCCAGTCCCCTGTAATGAAAAGGACAACTTTTTCACCCACAAGAAAGTCTTGTGGGTCTTCATAGAACCATTCAACTTCATCTTCTTCAGCATTACTGGCCAAGGCATAGACTTGGATTACCGTAATACTGAATAGTTTGACTTGGAATGAACAGAGATCATTCTGTCGTTTTTGAGATTCTATCCAAACACTGCATTTTGGACTGTTTTGTTTACTATGATGGCTACTCGATTTCTTCTAAGGGATGGATTCTTGCCCATAGTAGTATATATAATGGTTATCTGAGTTAAATTCACCCATTCCAGTCCATTTTAGTTCACTGATTCCTAAAATGTCTACGTTCACTCTTGCCATCTCCTGTTTCACCACTTCCAATTTGCCTTGATTCATGGACCTAACATTCCAGGTTCCTATGCAATATTGCTCTTAAAGCATTGGACCTTACTTCTGTCACCAGTCCCATCCACAACTGGGTGTTGTTTTTGCTTTGGCTCCATCCCTTCATTCTTTCTGTAGTTATTTCTCCACTGATCTCCAGTAGCATATTGGGCTCTACAGACCTGGGCAGTTCATCTTTCATTGTCCTATCTTTTTGCCTTTTCATACTGCTGATGGGGTTCTCAAGGAAAGAATACTGAAGTGGTTTGCCATTCCCTTCTCCAGTGGCCCACATTTTGTCAGACATACACATGATCTAAATGTTTTTACATACACACACATAAAAGTGTGTGTGTGTATATATATATATATATATATATATACATAAAATGTATAAAATAGGTACATATATATATACATCCACACATATGTATTTATATTGAAATGATAGCTGATAATATTTGTGTAACATTGTCTTGGTTATATGGTCTTAACCAAGGCAAGTAAATAAGAGACATAGGTAAAATTAGATGCATTTGATTACATAAAAATGTAAGTTAAAAATATACACCATAATATACCATAAATAAAATAAAAAGAATTTTGGCTAAGAAAAATATTTTGATTATTAGCTAGAAAGCAATACTACCCTTAGTATATATGAAGAGTTCTTAAAAATAAACAGTTCCTCAGTAAAATCTAATCAAAAGAAAGAAGAACACTTGGGCAATGAAACTATGACTTTGAACCTCATTTATCATCACAGGTATATGAAATAAAGCAATAGACTGCCCATATCACCCTTTAGATGATGATTTTCCCCAAAATTGGGGAAAAACAATTTATAGAATCATATTGTGTATATGGAAGTATAGATTGTGATAGAAAATAAAGTGGAAGTTACTATTAAAATTAAAATTTAACCCATTATTCCAGTTTTTAACATTTTATAGAAAGAAAAACACTTCAAATAGATGTATATTAAAAATATTTTTTTCTGCTGCTAAATAAATTACCAGAACAACAAAATAAAATGGAAAGCAACCCAAGTGTCCACGAAATGGCTAAATTTGAAAAATATGGTACTATGGACTAATATGTAGGCTATAAAAAGAATGAAAGCTAAATCTGTTTTTCTACAGATAGGGACATACTACAGATGCACAAATACCTGTTTAAAATGAGAAAGCTACACATCATGCTAGTAGCTTCAGCAAGTAGGAAAGGAGGGCAAGTGCTAAACTATTAACTTTTCATTAATCTTTTTAATTTTCACTTGTTTCAAAGAATATGAATTATAGCTGTACTTTACAAATCTAATTATGGAAATTAAAAAGAAAAGTTGTTTTGTGTCTTTAATTCCATTTCATAGAATGATTATCCCTGAATCATAATACAGCTAATACACTAGTGTAGAGAGTATATGATAATTTTTATGTGAAAACCATTTCCTTCTATTTTTAAGATTAATTCTGTAAACTTATTTCTAGTAATGGCACTCTACCCCAAACCAAAGATTTAACAAGGGAGATGCAACTAGGATAATCATGGAAGCACAAGGCAACACCACAACAACAAAGAAATTTCTAATTTTCAATAACAACTCAGTTTATAAGATGATTTATAACTTCAGAAAAAAGCATTCCTCCTAAGATTTTCTAACCAGTCAAAATCTGTATTCTACAGAAAATCTGACATTATTTCCATAAAACTACTCTTCACTGCTTCTGCCTCGATTAGATTTTATGTACTTATTAGAAAAAAATCTAACGTGATCCATTTACAATGTGTGTTATTTGCCTTATCCTAGTATCTAAAATCTTCTCCATGACTGAACCCCAACTAATATTCCTTGAGATTCTAAGTGGTGTCAGCAGAGTGGGAGAGATTTAATAAATACCTCCAGGAAACACTGCAGTCCTTCCTTTCCACCAGTGCCTGTAATTCACTGTAAATCAGTTGATGTTTTCCTTAAGTAGATGTACTTCATTTTATTACTTTAAATTTATACTGTTCATTTTTATTCAGTAGAAAATGTTGCTACCCTGCTTTAACATTGCAAATGGCCTAGAAAGGCCAGCATGTTTAATTTTACTAAGACTCAAATTTGGATCTCATAATGTAGCCTGGATACAAGAAAGAGCCACTTAATGAGTGAACTTAGCTTCATTTTGACTCTTTGTTGCTCCACACATCTGTGCTGCTGCTGCTGCGTCGCTTCAGTCGTGTCCAACTCTGTGCAACCCCATAGACGGCAGCCCACCAGGCTCCCCCATCCCTGGGATTCTCCAGGTAAGAACACTGGAGTGGGTTGCCATTTCTTTCTCCAATGCATGAGAGTGAAATGTGAAAGGGAAGTCGCTCAGTCATGTCCAACTCTTAACAACCCCAGGGACTGCAGCCTACCAGGCTCCTCCGTCCATGGGATTCTCCAGGCAAGAGTACTGGAGTGGGGTGCCATCGCCTTCTCCACACATATCTATGAATAAGCCTCAAGTCTCATGAGCAAATAAAAGCACCTCGTGAAGGGAGACAAACTCAGGTGGCCATGGAGACTCATTCCCTTCCCTCTTTTAGTAGTTTAGCAATAAGCTGACTCAGGAGCTCTGAGTTAGCACAACAAAAGTTTGCTGCTAAGCACCTTTGAGACCCAGAGTTTACCTGTTTCTGTAAGACTGCTTCCTCCACCAAGTGACTATTTTCATGTAGTCATTTGAAAACTCCTGTCCCATTTTTCCTATAAATAATATATAGAACCATTTGTGGGAGAGAGTCTCTTTTAGGGGGGACCTCTTAATGGTGTGTGTAATGCAACTATCCCCATCCAGCCAGACAGATCTCTCTGTGGCATAAGAGATATGTCTCTCTCTATTGCTTACATATCTGTGCAGTGTGGTTATAATTTGTATTGCCTTTTGTCTTGGTGTGGCAAGTGGCTTTCAAAGGAGAAGTCAAGTGCTGGAGCTGTAAAACATAACTTACTGATGTTAGATTTTCAACAGCATGTGGATAGACAGCAGGAAGAAGGCTAAAAGGCTATTGTTTTTATTCCCGGTGACAAGTAGCAAACAGGTTCCCCTTTACTAATGAGGAAGACACCTGTGTACTGATGCAGGGTGTTTGCAGGGATATACTGGGTGAAAAAGTGAGGAAGAGAACAGTGTCTATCACTACCTCTTAAAAAAGAAGTGGCGAAGTGGCACATATATAATTATCTTGCATTTTCCAAAATAAATACTCGAAAAAATATACTAAGAGATTAAGTTCCCTATAAGTGTATGTGTGATAAAGGTTGGAGTGTGTATCAACAGTGATAGTGAGATTTCCCTATATACACTCTTCAGTGTAGCTTCAGCTGTTAAACTCTTTGAGAACTTGACCTACTAAAAACTTAAGAGCTAATGAGCCCACAACACATTTTCCATTCATATGATATTCTTGGCTAAAGAAATTAATTAATTCTCAACATTTTTAGAATTCAGCAGTATGATATTCTAAGATGTTCAGTTGGATAAACTATAAAAAATATGAAATTAAATAAGCCCTGCTGTTGTGCTGGAGAAGACTCTTGAGAGTCCCTTGGACAGCAAGGAGATCAAACTAGTCAATCATAAAGGAAATCAATGCTGAATATTCATTAGAAGGACTGATGCTGAAGCTGAAGCTCCAATGCTTTGGCCACCTGAAGTGAAGAACTAACTCACTGGAAAAGACACTGATGCTGGGAATGGTTGAAGGCAAGAGGAGATGGGGACAACAGAGGATGAGATGGTTGGATGGCATCACTGACTCAATGGACATGTGTTTGAGCAAGCTCCAGGAGTTGATGATGGACAGGAAAACCTGGTGTGCTGCTGTCCATGGGGTTGCAAAGAGTCAGACATGACTGAATGACTGAACTGAACTGAAGCCCTGCATTAAAGTGTATAATTGACTGAAAATTTATTTTCCATAACCATGGAAATAAAATATAAACATTATGTGACCTGATCCCAATTTGTAAAAAAGTTGGTTGGCTTACGTGTAATAAATTCCATTTTACTCTCAGTTCTATGCATAAACTATAAATAGAGGTTTTAGGGATGCTATATTAAAAAAAGAAACACAGTAATGCAATGAATTCATGACATAATGAAAATAAATTGCCTTAGCAAAAAAAAATAGGATTTTATCAGGATATAGAATTTTTTATGCATTTAAATGCACTGTAGTGGTAAAACACTTCAATCTTGGAATATACTATATGACATACTTTAAACTTGTAATTAAGTAATTAATTGATAATTTAGCCATGTTTTTAATTAGACTCCTAAATCAACATTACATTTCCACTTTAGAACTGACATATGGTTTAAAGTTCAAGATAAATTAAACTGTAAGAATTATATCATATATATGTTTAAAATTCATGTTACAAAGTTGAAATGACAAAAGGAATGGAATAAGTAAAAAGAACTGGTTCTGGAGCCACTGGAGGTTGAGGTACTATATTGATAGTTTCATTGGGATCCCAGTGGTCAACCCTTCCCTCCCCGTCCTTTGACTTTTCCTATAGAAATGTTTTACAAGGAATTAGAGGAAGTAATGAAGCATCAGAAAACCATTCCATTTATCTTTGTTTAAGTTATTATAGCCATTTAAATTAAATTTGATTTGTTGTAGCTTTAAACTTTTAGTTTCATGTAATTGATTGTAAGTAAGAAACAAGATTTGTGACAGAACTACTGTGCTTAGTAGACAGAGGGAAGATATATTTAATGACCAAATAGAAAAGTGACAGTTTTACTTTATCAGTGACCTAAGTTCTTATCTTGGGCCTTATTTCAACTTTTCAGAAAGAAATTTTTAAAAATTATGGACCAGTTAGCTCTCTGAACAATATAGAAAGCGCAGTTGTAATGTTCCAAAACCCCCTTGTATTTCAGTAGCTATTACTTGACATCTTTATATAGAGCTTTTAAACCACTGAAGAAACTCCATGCATTTTTGATACTGTAAGCATATTTCAGTCAATAATGCATATATATTCCAATTTTCAGGGTAGCAAATTTATGTTAAAGGATTAATATTTTATAATTGAATTCCATGTTACTGATGTGTGGTATGTTCTATTTGGGAGAAAAGCACTTAAATATTAAAATAGTTTCAAAAATACTCGATATAATAATATGTTACATTATTAGAAATTCGGATTGTTTAAGTACTTAAGTTGGCTTGCCATTCTGGCAATAAAGCCACTAAGCATACAGTCTTGAAAGAATTTACTAAGTTTTATCAGTATTTAAAAAAGAAATTCTTCTAACTTTCCCTCTTCTGCTATCCAGCTTTCGTTTCCATATGGTTCCTTTTTATTTACTATTTTTAATATACTTTCTCTTTTTTCTAAACACTGTCTGCCAGTATCATCTATAGTATTAGAATTAAATGATATACTACTGTATATAAAATAGATAACTAAAAAGGACCTACTGTATAGCACAGGAAACTCTACTCAATACTCCATAATGGCCTATATGGGAAAAGAATCTAAAAAAGAGTGGGCACATATATGTATAACTGACTTTCTTGGCTGTACACCTGAAATTAACACAACATTGTAAAATCAACTATAATAAATTTTTTTAAAAAATTTGGGGGAAAATAGAACAAAATATGTGTTACATAGTGTTGTCAGATCCTTAATCCTTGAAAAAAGTGAAAGTGAAAGTCACTCACTCATGTCCGACTCTTTGCAACCCCATGGCTTATACAGTCCATGGAATTCTATAAGCCAGAATACTGGAGTGGGTAGCGTTTCCCTTCTCCAGGGGATCTTCCTTAATCATTATAGTGTATCATCCTCTACCATTTACTTATGGTAGCCAAGTTCCTATCACAAGTGTCATAGAAAGAGTTTCATGGTGGAGTCAGGCAGATCTTATATAAATCCTGGCTCATGATTAGCTTTGCTCTTCTACTTCTTAGCAGAAAGACATAAGATAGACTTTCTGATCTTCAGCTTCTTGGGAGTCTGTAAAGTGGAGAAAATGCAATCAGTGACTGGTAAGAGGGAAAGTGAAGTCGCGCAGTCATGTCCGACTCTGCGACCCCATGGGCTGTAGCCTACCAGGCTTCTCCATCCATGGGATTTTCCAGGCAAGAGTATTGGAGTAGGTTGCCATTTCCTTCTCCAGGGGATCTTCCCGACCCAGGGATCGAACCCAGGTCTCCCGCATTGCAGGCAGACACTCTACCCTCTGAGCCATCAGGCAAACCCTTCTTAGCAGAATGACATAGGATAGATTTTTCTGATCTTTAGCTTCTTGGGAGTCTGTAAAGTGGAGAAAATGCAATCAATGACTGGTACATGATAGCTAACTAACAGAATCGTTTGCCACGCTTCTCAACAGGTTAATAAATGGATAGCTGTCTTAAGGTTTTTAGATTGTATACATGATGTTTGTTAAGCTGGGCACAAAACTAAATAGGCACTGCTAAGCTTTGGTAGAGAGAGCAAAGTGTCTAGAAAGTTGCATGAACAAGATATTTAGTGTACTGTACTGTTTTTAAAAAGTAACTTATTTCCTGTGGTGTGGTTTATATATATCTGAAAGAAGTCAGAGGAGAATTGTACAACATTATCAAAAGAGAGGTCACGTGGCTGAAACCCCTTCAAGAGGCAGGATTTTATATATTTAGGCAAAAAAATAAAATCTTGTTAGTACCTCTAGCTCTGATTTTGGTATAAAAATTTGAAAGATGAGGAATAACAAGTAGAATCTCTTTCTTTCAAATGTCCAGGGTCGCTTTGTGTTGTCTGGCAATGAATTAGCTAGAATGTTGGCTTGTATCCTGCACACAAAGTAGTGATTGCTCAAAACATCAACTTCTAGCAAAGATCTAGAGTGCTTTCAGCATGGTTAGCAAATACCCTGAACATCACACAATTGCTAGGTCCTTGTATTCACTAATAAGGCTCCTCTCAGAATCACAAGAACTCCTATCGCAGCATGCCCCTTTGAACTTCTTTACTAAACTCCCTCACCAAATTACTAGGAAAAAGAACAAGAAGAAGACAGAATGCCATTCCCATAATATTCCATCCTTGTCTGATCCACACATCATCTCAGGGATAACTCAAGACTGGGCCTGCTGCCCATGAGTTCCACCTAGAACCGCATGATGCTTGCAGCATCTCTTCGTGCCCCTCATTTGACACATAAATTACCACAATGAAAGGGTTCATTGTGCTTCTCTATTATAGTATGAGAAATATTGTCATTTAAATGTTTTACATATTCTTCATAGAAAAACAGATAGGAAAAAGGAGGGGCTGCTCTCTCAAAATTTAAAACTAGTTGTAAAACCCAGGAAAACCAGTTGGGTAAACTCTGAATACTCATAAACAGATTTTCACATAACTCATTAACAAGTTTGTGTTGTTTACAATAAATCATAGTAAGACTATTTTTTAGTTTACAGAGGAAAGGAGAATCTTTAGTTTACAGAGGAAATTCTAAGTCTGTACATGTTATGGGCCATTCATGTAAGATGTGAGTGACACTCTGGAGCTGGAACAAAATGCCAGCAAGGTATAAGTGGTGTCAGGAGTAGTCTTGCCTGTAAATATTTTCAGATTTATAGCCTTTGGTCTAAAGAACATATTGTGTGAGGAAATGCAGTGTGGAATAAATGGAAATTGTACTCAATTGAAGTAAGAAAGGGGAAAAGAGTTTTATTTCTTGCCCAACATTTCTGCATCGTGATATCTCTAAGTGTGCAGCCATAAATCTGAGATGAGTCTCAGGAAATAGTGTAAAATATTTCATTGTTAATGTGGCAGATTCTAGAATCCTTTTTTTTCAGTCAGTAGGGAGAAAAATCACACAGGGCAGAGAAAAACAGTAAGAGCAGAAAGCCTGGGGTAACTTTGGCTTTGCTGGTTGTTTAGTTGAGAAATTTTAATTTGTAAACAAATGAAGATTAAATTTAAATTATTTTCATTGAGTCAAATATAATATGTAAAAATTCAAATGTTTTATCCTTGTACATCCGTCCTGGAAATGAGGCTTTTGATTACTAAATGGGCAAACTACATAAAGAATTATCATAAATAAGCCTACAATTATTTTTTCTACCTTAAGAGTTTCCATATAGCTCATACCCAGTTTCCTCTCTTACAAACATTTTATATTATTGTGGTACTTTTGCCAAAATGAAGAAACTTTTTATTTCTCCTTCACTTTCTTTTTTTTTTTTTTTTTTTGAGGCTGTGAGTCTTTTATTTTATTTTTAAATTTTTTTTCCCTTTTATTGTTTTTGCCATACAATGCCATGATATCACCATGGGTTTACATATGCTCCCCCTCCAGAACCCCCCTCCTTCCTCCCTCCCCCCGGGGAAATCTCGATGCACCAGCCCCGAGCATCAATCCTGGGCTGGAGATTGATTAGACATATGATAATTAACATGTTTCAATGCCATTCTCCCATACCATACCACCCTTATCCTCATCCACAGAGTCCACGAGTCTATTCTATACATCTGCGTTCCTTTGGCTGTCTCGCATGTTGGGTTCTCGTTACCATCGTTCTAAATTCCATATATATGTGTTAATATACTGTATCGTTGTTTTTGTTTCTGGCATACTTCACTCTGGATAATGGGCTCCAGTTTCGTCCATCTGAGTAGAACTGCTTCAAATGAATTTTTTTTTAATGCTGAGTAGTATTCCATTGTGTATATGTACCACAGCTTTCTTATCCATTCGTCAGTTGATGGGCATCTAGGTTGCTTCCATGTCCTGGCTATTGTAAACAATGCAGTGATGAACATTGGGGTACACGTGGCTCTTTCAATTCTGGTTTCCTCGGTGTATATGCCCAGCAGTGGGATTGCTGGGTCATATGGCAGGACTATTTGCAGCTTTTTAAGAAACCTCCACACTGTTTTCCATAGTGGCTGTACTAGTTTGCATTCCCACCAACAGTGTAAGAGGGTTCCCTTTTCTCCACATCCTCTCCAGCATTTATTGCTTGTAGATTTTTGGATGGCAGCCATTCTGTCTGGTGTAAAGTGATACCTCATTGTGGTTTTGATTTGCATTTCTCTGATAATGAGTGATGTTGAGCATCTTTTCATGTGTTTGTTAGCCATTTTTATGTCTTCTTTGGAGAAATGTCTGTTAAGTTCTTTGGCCCACTTTTTGATTGGGTCGTTTATTTTTCTAGAATGGAGCTGCAGGAGTTGCTTGTATATTTTTGAGATTAATTGTTTGTCCGTTGCTTCATTGGCTATTATTTTCTCCCATTCTGAAGGCTGTCTTTTCACCTTGCTTATAGTTTCCTTTGTTGTGCAGAAGCTTTTAATTTTAATTAGGTCCCATTTGTTTATTCGTGTTTTTATTTCCAGTATTCTGGGAGGTGGGTCATGGAGTATCCCTATCCCGCTTTGGTTTATATCAGAGAGTGTTTTGCCTATGTTATCCTCTAGGAGTTTTATAGTTTCTGGTCTTATGCTTAGATCTTTAATCCATTTTGAGTTTTTCTTTGTGTATGGTGTTAGAAAGTGTTCTAGTTTCATTCTTTTACAAGTGGCTGTCCAGTTTTCCCAGCACCACTTGTTAAAGAGGTTGTCTTTTCTCCATTGTATATTCTTGCCTCCTTTGTCAAAGATAAGGTGTCCATAGATGCGTGGGTTTATCTCTGGGCTTTCTATTCTGTTCCATTGATCTATATTTCTGTCTTTGTGGCAGTACCATACTGTCTTAATGACTGTGGATTTGTAGTATAGCCTAAAGTCAGGTAGCTTGATTCCTCCAGTTCCATTCTTCTTTCTCAAGATTGCTTTGGCTATATGAGGTTTTTTGTATTTCCATACAAATTGAGAAATTATTTGTTCTAATTCTTTGAAAAAGACCTCTGGTAGCTTGATAGGAATTGCATTGAATCTATAGATTGCTTTGGGTAGTATACTCATTTTCACTATATTGATTCTTCCAATCCACGAACTCGGTACATTTCTCCATCTGTTTGTGTCCTCTTTGATTTCTTTCATCAGTGTTTTATAGTTTTCTATATACAAGTCTTTGGTTTCTTTAGTTAGAAATACTCCTAAGTGTTTTATTCTTTTTGTTTTGATGGTGAATGGAATTGTTTCCTTAATTTCTCTTTCTGATTTCTCACTGTTAGTGTATAGGAATGCCACGGATTTCTGTGTGTTGATTTTGTATCCTGAAACTTTGCTATATTCACTGATTAGCTCTAGTAATTTTCTCGTAGAGTCTTTAGGGTTTTCAATATAGAGGATCATGTCATCTGCAAACAGAGAGAGTTTTACTTCTTCTTTTCCAATCTGGATTCCTTTGATTTCTTTATCTGCTCTGATTGCTGTGACCAAGACTTCCAAAACTATGTTGAAAAGTAGTGGTGAGAGTGGGCACCCTTGTCTTGTTCCTGATTTCAGGGGGAATGCTTTCAGTTTTTCACCATTGAGGATAATGTTTGCTGTGGGTTTGTCATATATAGCTTTTATTATGTTGAGGTATGTTCCTTCTATTCCTGCTTTTTGGAGGGTTTTTTTTTTATCATAAATGGATGTTGAATTTTGTCAAAGGCTTTCTCTGCATCTATTGAGATAATCATGTGATTTTTATTTTTCAATGTGTTAATGTGGTATATTACATTGATTTGCGAATGTTGAAGAATCCTTGCATCCCTGGCATAAAGCCTACTTGATCATGATGTATGATCTTTTTGATGTGTTGTTGGATTCTATTTGCTAGAATTTTGTTAAGGATTTTTGCATCTAAGTTCATCAGTGATATTGGCGTGTAGTTTTCTTTTTTTGTGGCATCTTTTTCGGGTTTTAGAATTAGGGTGATGGTGGCCTCATAGAATGAGTTTGGAAGTTTACCTTCGTCTGCAATTTTCTGGAAGAGTTTGAGTAGAATAGGTGTTAGCTCTTCTCTAAATTTCTCCTTCACTTTCAAAGAATAATTTTTTGTAGATAGCATTCTAAGCTGGTGTTTTATTTTTCTTTTTTTTATGTAAACACTTTTAATATTTCACTCTGCTTCTCCTTCCATGGTTTCTGGTAAGAAGTAACTTGAAATTCTTATTCTTTTTTCTTCAAAGATGAAGGGTTTTATTTTCCTAACTTCTTTGACAATTTGTTCATTACCTTTAGTTTTCTGTTGTTGAATGTGATAAGCCTAGGTTTAGTTATGTGTTGTTTGTCCTACTTGATAGTCTGAAAATTTTGGTTTTCTGTTTGTTATTACTTTTTAAAAATTATCAGCCATTATCACTCAGGGTATTTCTTCTGCTCTGTTTTCTCTTCTCTTTCTCTAATGATTTGTTATTACACCTTTTATGGGCTTCCCTGGTGGCTCAGATGTTAAAGAATGTGCCTGCAATGCAGGAGACATGGGTTCCATCCCTGGGTCGGGAAGATCCCCTGGAGAAGAGAATGGCTACCCATTCCAGTATTCTTGCCTGGAGGATTCCATGGAAAGAAAAGCCTGTTGACTATAGTTCATGAGATCACAAAGAGTTGGACACAACTGAGTGACTTAACACTTTCACTAACATTTTACACCTTTTCTAATGATCCCACAGTTCTTGGATGTTTTGTATTTCTTTCCCTCTTTCATTTTTTTCCTCTTTGCATTTTCATTTTTTTCCCCCTCTATCTGTACTTTTAAAATCTGTGTCATATCTGAATCTGGTTGTGATATTTGCTTTTTCTTTTCAGATTATTTTTATGGTTTTCCTTTTACTGTGCCTTGTAACTTTGGATTTAAAGCTGGACATGGGTCATAGGGATTAAAGTAAATAGTTCTTTAATGTGAGGTTTTATGTTAAGCTTTTAGTCTTCCCAATCAATTATGATTACTTTCTCAACATTAAATAATAGAAACATTTGGCATTTCACCTTGTTTCTAATCCTAGGGGGAACACATGGTATTTTTACATGGTAGTATTTTTACATGGCATGCCAGCTTTAGAGCTGATATAAGTATAGTATATTAAGGGAGTAGCAATAATTTTCTATTTTATTGAATTTTTTAAATAGGGAAAGATTGAATTTTGTCAATGGCTTTTCAGTATATCTGGTGGAATCATACTTTTTTTTTACTTTTATGTATAGTAATATGGTGAATTATATTGGAATTCCCAATAGTGAAGCATTCTTGAATTTCTGGAGTAAATCCCTCTTTGTCATGTTGTATTTTTTATATACTGTTGTTATTTGTGAGTATGGAGTCATAATCTTCAAAAATAACTTTCTATCTCCATTCACTAAAAGGGCTTAGAACCATGATGCCTTAGCTAGAATGAACACACCTAGTTCCTGTTCTTGATTTTTAAATACCAGAAGTCATTTAGAGGAATTGGAACTCCTTGGAGATATGCCATATGGCACAGATGCTCTGACTGGAATAAAAATTGGATTTAGGTTGTTGGCACAGAAAGAGGGATAGTACTCTATTTAAAATGAATTCACCATCTCATTCATGGGCACTTGTTGCAACAAAAATATTAAAGTCAATAATGTTGTTTATGTGCTCAATTCAAAAAAAAACTACAACACATAATAGATTCTAATTGGTAATGAGATTTAAAATGACCATGAAAATCTTTTGTAGCTCAGTTTCCCTGACTATCTTAGAGCAAATATTTCAATTACTAAACCTCAACAATTTTCTTTTTCACATGATCATTCCAAGAGTGTTGATCTTTTCTGAAGTATAAAGTGATGGTCATATTAAGCTAGTATATATAATATAGTATATGTGTATGTTTGTGTGTGTGTGTATGTATATATATATATATATAATGTACATATATGTAATGCATAATAATTAAACTGATGAAATACTGAGAAAGATGTGTAATCAAATAATTTTGCAGTTTTTTTTTAATCATGGGGAATTGAAAGAGATCTCTCAAGGTGCAACTAGCAGTGTTTTAAATTAGGTGTGAAGGTTGTCTTTTCTCCATTGTATATTCTTGCCTCCTTTGTCAAAGATAAGGTGTCCATAGATGCGTGGATTTATCTCTGGGCTTTCTATTCTGTTCCATTGATCTATATTTCTGTCTTTGTGCCAGTACCAAACTGTCTTAATGACTGTGGATTTGTAGTATAGCCTAAAGTCAGACAACCTCTTTAAAAAGTGGTGCTGGGAAAACTGGACAGCCACTTGTAAAAGAATGAAACTAGATCACTTTCTAACACCATACACAAAGATAAACTCAAAATGGATTAAAGATCTAAGCATAAGACCAGAAACTATAAAACTCCTAGAGGATAACATAGGCAAAACACTCTCTGCCATAATCCAAAGCGGGATACTCCATGACCCACCTCCCAGAATATTGGAAATAAAAACACAAATAAACAAATGGGACCTAATTAAAATTAAAAGCTTTTGCACAACAAAGGAAACTATAAGCAAGGTGAAAAGACAGCCTTCAGAATGGGAGAAAATAATAGCCAATGAAGCAACGGACAAACAATTAATCTCAAAAATATACAAACAACTCCTGCAGCTCCATTCTAGAAAAATAAACAACCCAATTAAAAAGTGGGCCAAAGAACTTAACAGACATTTCTCCAAAGAAGATATAAAAATGGCTAACAAACACATGAAAAGATGCTCAACATCACTCATTATCAGAGAAATGCAAATCAAAACCACAATGAGGTACCACTTTACACCAGTCAGAATGGCTGCCATCCAAAAGTCTACAAGCAATAAATGCTGGAGAGGATGTGGAGAAAAGGGAACCCTCTTACATTGTTGGTGGGAATGCAAACTAGTACAGCCACTATGGAAAACAGTGTGGAGGTTCCTTAAAAAGCTGCAAATAGACCTTCCATATGACCCGTCAATCCCACTGCTGGGCATATACACCGAGGAAACCAGAATTGAAAGAGCCACGTGTACCCCAATGTTCATCGCTACATTGTTTACAATAGCTAAGACATGGAAACAACCTAGATGCCCATCAACTGATGAATGGGTAAGAAAGCTGTGGTACATATACACAATGGAATATTACTCAGCATTAAAAAAAAATTCATTTGAAGCAATTCTACTCAGATGGACGAAACTGGAGCCCATTATCCAGAGTGAAGTAAGCCAGAAGCAAAAACAACAATACAGTATATTAACGCATATATATGGAATTTAGAAAGACAGTAACGAGAACCCAACATGGGAGACAACAAAAGGAACGCAGATGTATAGAATAGACTCGTGGACTTTGTGGATGAGGGTAAGGGTGGGATGATATGGGAGAAGGGCATTGAAGCATGTTAATTGTCATGTGTCTAATCAATCGCCAGCCCAGGATTGATGCTCGGGACTCGTGCAGCGAGATTTCCCAGGGGGGAGGGAGGAGGGAGGGGGGATCCGGAGGGGAAGCATATGTAAACCCATGGTGATATCATGACAATGTTGGCAAAAACAATAAAAAAAAAAAATTAGGTGTGGAGATTTGTAAGTAATAGTGTTTAGTGATATTTAATTTCCACTGTGTAACTATGAATTACCAAAATCAGGCCAACAGCTAATAAAGATCTTAGTTCAAATAAGAAACCTGACATAAGGTGACGTCTACTTTTTGAACTATTGTATTTTACTGAATCTTCCAAAGAAATAAATCAGGGGCCTCTATGCTGGCTTTGTGGGGAGGGTTTCTGGTTTTCTACCTTCAGTTGAATCATGTCTCCATGTGATGTCATGTACGTATATATGATATCTGAGTTAGATTTTACATAGAAAAAGGTACTACAGAGAGAGAAACACCAGCTGTATGAAAGCCACTGGCCTTTTCACTTGGGTTCTTTCCCCAGTCTCTGTTGTATACTTTGATTAGCATTAGGTGAACACAAGCAGTTTGAAGTTCCTCCTATTTTAACCACTTCTCACATAATTTCAGGTCTCCGCTGCTTTCTTGCTTTGTCCTGAATCTCTCTTTTTTTTAACTTTGAATATGCCTTTTAAAGAGAGGAAGCTTTCAATTCTTTAATTATCTCAAATTTTCTCTGAGAGAAAACTAAGCATCTTTAAGAGCTGGGTTTTTTTTTGACTCTCTTCAATTATCTAATGAATTGTGGGTAAAATTAAGAGGTGATATAACTTAATAATGTTCCCAGTTATTCTCTAATTGACATTTATACTACACTTTAATATACCTTACTCATTTAGAATTTCAAGCCCTTTCAGATATAATGAATCCCATTTTATAGACTAAAGGATTTAGAATCTAAAAGTTAAAAATCACATGGTTGATGTTATCTAGTCAGTAAGTGATTGAGCCAGCAACAATCTTCTAATTCCTGGTCTAATATTCTTTATTTAACATTTCAATACAATATTAATTACATTTCTTTTTCTTGGGAATGGTTTTGATCACTGACTCCTGTACAGTGTCATGAACCTCCATCCATAGTTCTTCAGAAACTTTATCAGACATAAATAATCCCTTGAATCTATTTGTCACTTCCACTGTATAATCATAAGGGATTTGATTTAGGTCATACCTGAATGGTCTAGCAGTTTTCCTTACTTTTTTCAATTTATGTCTGCATTTTGCAATAAGGAGTTCATAACCTGAGTCACAATCAGCTCCTAGTCTTGTTTTCGCTGACTGTATCAAGCATCTCTATCTTTGGCTACAAAGAGTATAATAAATCTGATTTCAGTATTGACCATCTGGTGATGTCCATGTGTAGACTTGTCTCTTGTGTTATTGGAAGCGGGTGTTTGCTATGACCAGTGTGTTCTCTCGGCAAAACTCTGTTAGCCTTTGCCCTGCTTCATTTTGTACTCCAAGGCCAGCTTGCCTGTTATTCCAAGTGTCTTTTGACTTCATACTTTTGCATTCTGGTCCAATATGAGGAAAAGGACATCTCTTTTTGCTGTAGTTCTAGCAGGTCATGTATGTCTCATAGAACCATTCAACTTCAGCTTCTTCTGCATTACTGGTTGGGGCATAGACTTGGATTAATGTGATATTGAATGGTTTGCCTTGGAAACAGAGATCATCCTGTCATTTTTGAGATTGGACCCAACTATTGGATTTCAGACTCCTTTGTAGACTAGGAGGGCTACTCCATTTCTTCTAAGAGATTCTTGGCCACAGTAGTAGATATAATTGTTATCTGAATTAAATTTGCCTATTTTGGTCTGTTTTAGTTCACTGATTTCTAAAATGTCAATGTTCATTCTTGCCATCTCCTGTTTGACCACTTTCAATTTATCTTAATTGATGGACCTAACATTGCAGTTTCTTATGAAATGTTATTCTTTACAGCATCAAACTGTACTTCATTACCAGTCACATCCATAATTCGATGTTGTTTTTGCTTTGGCTCAGCCTCTTCATTCTTTCTGGAGCTATTTCTCCACTCTTCTAGAGTTGTATATTGGGCACCTACTGACCTGGGGAGTTTGTCTTTCAGTGTCAAATGAAAGGCAAAAGAGAAAAGGAAAGCTACATCCATGTGAATGCAGAGTTCCAAAGAATAGCAAGGAGAGATAAGAAAGCCTTTCTTAGGTGATCAATGCAAAAAAATAGAAGAACATAATAGAATGGGAAAGATTAGAGATCTCTTCAAGAAAATTAGAGATACCAAGGGAATATTTTATGCAAATATGGGCACAATAAAGGACAGAGATGGTATGGACCTAACAGAAGCAGAAGATATTAAGAAAGGGTGACAAGAATACACATAAAAATAATAAAAAAGAAAATCTTAATGACCCAGATAACCATGATAGTGTAATCATTCATCTAGAGCCAGTCATCTTGGAATGTGAAGACAAGAGGGCCTTAGGAAGCATCAATAGGAACAAAACTAGTGGAGGTGATGGAATTCCACTTGAGCTATTTCAAATCCTAAAAGATGATGCTGTGAAAGTGCAGCACTCAATATGCCAGCAAATTTGGAAAATTCAGCAGTGGCCACAGGACTGGAAAAGGTCAGTTTTCATTCCAATCCCCAAAAAAAGCAATGCCAAGGAATGCTCAAACTACTGCACAACTGCACTCACCCTACACACTAGCAAAGTAATGCTCAAAATTCTCCAAGAGAGGCTCAATAATATGTGAATCTAGAATTTCCAGATGTTCAAGCTGGATTAATAAAAGACAGAAGAACCAGAGATCAAATTGCCAACATCCTTGTATCACAGAAAGAGAAGGAGAATTCCTACTTCTTCTTCACTGAGTATGCCAAAACCTTTGACTGTGTGGATCACAATAAACTGTAAATTCTTCTAGAGATGGGAATACCAAACTACCTGACCTGCCTCTTGAGAAATCTGTATGCAAGTCAAAAAACAACAGTTAGAACTGGACATGGAACAGCAAATTGGCTCAAAATTGGGAAAGGAGTAGGTCAAGGCTGTATATTGTCAGCTTGCTTATTTAACTTATATGCAGATTACATCATGCAAAATGCTGGTCTGGATGAAGCACTAGCTAGAATCAAGATTGCCAGGAGAAATATCAATAACCTAAGATATGCAGATGACACACACTTGTGGCAGAAAGCAAAGAGGAACTTAGGAGCCTCTTGATGAAAGTGAAAAAAGAGCGAAAAGCTGGCATAAAACTCATCATTCAAGGAACTAAAATCATGGCATCCCATCCCATTTCTTCATGCAAATAGATGCGGAAACAATGGAAACAGTGATAGACTTTACTTTCTTGAGCTTCAAAATCACTGCAAATTGTGACTTCAGCCATGAAATTAGAAGACACTTGCTCCTTGGAAGAAAAGCATGACCAACCTAGACAGTATATTAAAAAGCAGAGACATTACAAAGGTCCACCTAGTCAAAGTTATGGTTTTTTCAGTAGTCATGTGTGGATGTTAGAGTTGGACCATAAAGAAAGCTGAGTGCCAAAGAATTGATGCTTTTGAACTGTGGTGTTGGAGAAGACTTTTGAGAGTCCCTTGGACTGTGAGGACACCAAACAAGTCAATCCTAAAGGAAATCAGTCCTGAATATTCACTGGAAGGACTGATGCTGAAGCTGAAACTCCAGTACTTTGGCCACATGATGCCAAGAACTGACCCCTTAGAAAATATCCTGATGTTGGGAAAGATTAAAAACTGCAGGAGCAGAAGGGGACAACAGAGGATGAGATAGTTGGATGTCATCACCGACTCAATGGATGTGATGAGTTTGAGTAGGCTCTGGGAGTTGGTGATGGACAGAGAAGCCTGGTGTTCTGCAGTCCATGGGGCTGCAAAGAGTCATACATGACTAAATAACTGAACTGAACTGAACAATTTAATTAGCCATAATAGCTAATGTTTCTTGACACAAGTTAGAATGACATGATAGCTAATATTTCTTTGCTTATTTTGTGCTTGACACTAGACTGAATACTTCATATTACTTTCTTATGTATTTTTTAACAGTCTTATAAGAGAGATACCTCAAATTTGAAAGAGTTTTATATACTTCCCGAATGCCCACCACTAACCTGTGGTGTGTCAGGACTGTAATTTATTTTTCATTCCAATGTGCAATCTTAATTTATCTTCTATAATGCATCTCAGGACATAAGGAAGAAATAAAATTTTAGTGAGAAAATACCATGTTTCCTACCATGAGAAACTGACTTTATAAAACTAGTATCACATAAAAATGAAAAGACTATCTTAAATTAGGTAGATTAATAGATTAACAAAGTTAAATCTATATTCATCACCTGGAGTTGCCCACAGTAACTTTTGATGAGGAAGAGGTGAAATGTAGAATGTAAGGAGGCAGGGACGTCAAACTTTCTTTTACATTTCATGAAACCAAAACCCAATAAGTTTCTAGGGTCACAGAGTAAGTAAGTGTTATTATCTCATTAGACAGGAAGCTCTTTTTGTACAATATCAAATTTTGTTAATTCTGCATTTTACTGAATACTTACTAAATTATTAAGTGAATGAATGACTGAAAAGCAAAAACGAGAACCTAGTTTTTCTGGCTTCTTTACTAAACTAGTTTTTTATTTAGTTTAAAATATAATACTCAAGTTGTTATTATTTTAATTACACAAAAATTCCAGAGTTGAGATCTCAAGTGAAAGCTGTGCTTAGATGATCTAATTTCTTAGTAGGATTAAAATATAGTTAAACAGCATGAGGAATTAAAATCCACTCCATCCATTAGATCATGGAAAATCTTGATAATCACTGCACTATATACTTTAGCATGAAGCTAAAACAATTTGTACATATTAGTGAACAGCTTGGAGAAGCTAACAAAACAAGTCAAACAAGACACTTTGTACAAATCAAAGTTTTTCATTAAGCAAATAAAGGTGTATGTTCATAGGAGAATGTGAATAACATATTTCTATATTCATGAAATTTTGAGTAAAACTTGGTAAATAGACCTTAGATAGTGTTGCATTATTTTCATAAAGATGGTGACCTAGGGATTTCCCTGGTGACCAGTGCTTAAGACTCTGTACTTCCAATGCAGGGGCCATGGGTTTGATCCATGGTCAGGGGACTAAGATCCCACATGCCTCAGGGCATGGTCATTAAAAAATGTTTGTGACCTCATATAATTTATGACAATTTTATAACACATAACTCTGCTGCACACAGAGCAATTACTAAATATCTTCTGAATAGAATCTGTATTTTTTTCCTCCTTTAAACCCATGGTGATATCATAACAATGTATGGCTAAAACAATAATTAAAAAAAAAATAAATAAATAAAAAAAAAAAATAAAGTGTAATAAAAAGTAATGTTTGGTACCTTTTCCTTTTTTTTTTGGCTAAACTTCAAGGTGTGTGAGATTTTAGACTTGAGACCAGGGGTTTAACCCTTGCCCTCAGCAGTGAAAATACAGAGTCTTAACCACTGGACAACCAGGGAATCCCCTGATATCTTTTAATTTAAAAAGACTAGCATCATATAGAAACCAAACACACATACACACCCATACCCACACCCAATCCCTGAAGCCACCAAGAGTGATTAAATTAAGCCTAGCAAATTTTCTGAGATAGAACATAGCATACTTTTTCATCTTGCCACATTGATAGCCTGGATCCTGTTCCAAAGTAGATTGTCTTTCTCATTGTAAAACTATTTTGAAAACAATTTCTCCTTTCCAGATACCAAATAGTATTTCTGGTTTCTGAATCATGGATAAGATTAGCTAGAAGAGGAGTTTTTAAGATAGAACAATGTTAGAAAAAAAAAAAAGATGGTCATGCTAAATTATTTAAAAGAGCTAGAAAGATAAGAATAAAAGGTGAGAGTTGAAAAGTAAAAAAAGATAATTTAGCTGAAGAGTACTTAGAATTTATTTTCATCAGGCTATAAAAGAATTATTGATTTCATGTATAGCATGTGCTATTGTTAGTTTTATTTAGCATGCAACTTCAGTTTTGTAAATAGATGACACTGTAATATCGTTCATTCAAAGATAGCCTGACTGGGTTTTTGAAAATCTTAGTTTTACCCACACATGCACACCACAAGCCCGGTGACGTCTAAGACTACTTTCAGAGAAATCCATAGGGAGAAACACATGAACAGAGCAGATGAAATACAGTAGTTGCCACCTCTATTTATTGCAATGGACATTTGTAATTACTGTTTTGTTATTTTACTGTTATACTTTTAAATGAGCTAAATATAAGTCATATTAAGCATATACAGCAGGAAGTACAGGTATATAATTAGCATTAATTCTGCACATTTAACCAGAAGTCTCATGACACCTTACTGAAATAGCAGGGACCAACTTCTGGTTAAACATGGGACATTAGACTCCCTAAGGTGAAAGCATACTCGTACTTAAGCTAGGGTCTGTGGGTCGTCAGGATGCGTAGGACTGTTTCCCCAGAAAGCAGTAAAAGAGCAAGCCTAACTACACACATACACGCACATATACACAGACACACACACCTACATCTGCCTCTACGCAGTGTGCTTCAGTCAGAATCCTTACATGCTACCTTTCTGTATCGTTAGTATGGGGGTGACAACCCACTCCAGTGTTCTTGCCCGGATAATTCCATGGACAGAGGAGCCTGGCGGACTACAGTCCATGGAGTCGCAAAGTGTCAGACGTGACTAACGCTTTCACTTGATATTAACATTCTCTATTTTCATTTAAGAAAGGAATTTTAATACTAAGTTTTTTTTTAATTATTGTGTTGAATGAAGTGAAAAAAGCTATAAAACTTGATTTGATATTTTACAAATACAGTTCATGACCGAAAACTCACTGCTTCCATAATATCTTACCATTCTTGTCAATGGTCTTTTCACATTCAGAGTCCATTATGAAAGTCTGCAGGTGATAGTATTTTTACTAAAGCTGTGATGCTTCTTATTTCTAAGTACCTCTTAGTGATATGACCTATGGATAGGTGTCTATAAACTGAACATTTAACATTGATAACATAATTTAACATTTTTAATTAAATATGTGATCCCTTAGTACAAATTGAAGTCCATTTTATTAAATAGCAAAAAAAAAAAAGAGGTGTTAACTGCTTAAAACTGAATTTGCAGTATTACATTTTTAAGGTAGTTATTCAATGGAATGTCACATTCCATGGTCCCAGTTGTAATTACAGTCTTGGGCTAAGCAAACAATTGTTACTTTACGTAGTATGCATCTAGATAGACATTTGAATAAGTAGATGCAAATTCTGGCAGCATTATTGATGTGTAACTGACACTTAAAAACTGTGCATATTAAAGCATACCATTTGGTATGTTTTATAGGTACATGTATTTAACCCTGAAGCTATCACCACAGTCAAGTTAAGGAATATATACATAAAAGCCTAAAACTTACATATGATTCTTGGTAATCTAATCATTCCTTGCTTCAGACCCCACAGATCAACCTAATGTATTACTGTAGATTGATTTGTAACCTCTAGTGTCTGTGTGTGTATGTACTTAGTCATGTCTCTTTGCATGCCCCATGGACTGTAGCCCACCTGGTTCCTCTGTCCATGGACTTTTCCAGGCAAGAATACTGAAGTTTAATTTCTAGAATGCTGCATAAATAGAATAATACTAGATATACTCTTATTTTGCTTCCTTCACGTGGCATAATTATTTTGAGATCTAGCCAGGTCATTACTTGTATCAATAATCATTCTCTTTTCTAATTGAGTGATATTCTATAGAAAGATCATATAATTTGTTGCCTCATTTGCTTGTTGATGAACATTTGAGTCATTTCTGCCTCTTGGCTATTGCTATAAATAGTTGTGTACAAGTCTTTTTGAGAATGTATGTTTTAGTCCATCTTGAGTAAACAGGGTGAAAGGACTGGATTCGATGGTGTTCTATTTCTGGCTCAGCTGGTAGAGAATCCACTTGCAATGTGGGATACCTGGGTTTAATCCCTGGTTGGGAAGATCCCCTGGAGAAAGGAAAGGCTACCCACTCCAATATTCTGGCCTGAAGAATTCCAGGGACAGCTGGACATGATTGAGCAACTTTCACTTTCATGGAAGTTTAACACGTTAAGGAACATGAGCAATTTTTAAATCTAATTTCCCTGCTAGGTTTGCTTCTACCTCTTTTCTTAATTCCATAGATCAGAGCAGACTATGTAGAAACAGCACATGACCTAGTTTCATAGCCACTTTCATCTGCCTACATCTTCAACAATGAGGTATTCACTTGCTTCTACAAATAGGCCTTTTAGTTTGGGGACTTAAAAATCCCTTTTAGAGAGAACATAATTCTTCCTTAGGGGTTGTCTAAATATTTATTTTGCTGCATTCTAGTGTACTATTTCATATATAAGCTGCCAACTTAGGCAACTTTATTCTACTAGTGTAGGGAATTCTTATGTCCCATAAAGCAAACTTCAATCCAATAACACTGAGTAATAGCTACAAAAGTCTTATATAGATCTGAATTACTGTATTATCGAGCAGCATCTCCTCTGTAATGTGGAACTTCTTGCATATTTTCCCATTTTTTTAGTTCAGTGTGAAATAGGAGAGTCAGGTGTGGACATCCTATTTAGCCTTACATAATATCCATGGCTAGAATACAGCAGGCCCGCTTTTGCTTTATTACTGCGCCTGGGGTGACTTTGCAAATCTGGATAGATGAATTTTTTTAGGACCATTGATATAATACCTGGCCACCTAATCGTTTCTAGAAGTAAAAGTTTCCCTATAGGTTAAAAATCCTGTATACTGTAGGTTATATACCCCTCTGGGAAGTTAAATCACAACTCCTGTTTCCCATGAAATCTTCATTACAGAATGCTTTTGTAAAATCAGTATCTAGGACACTGGAAATGTGAAAATTTCCTCACATGAAATAAAGAAGCCACAGCTTTCATGGATCCACATTGCTAAGAAGGAGACCATGGTAATATGGGGGGAACAGCATAGGGCCCTGGTGAGGCCTGGATCTCTGTATCAGCTCTCAGCCTTCTTTACTGTTTGCTCCAATAATGAAGATATATGTTGCAATTTTCATCTCATCTATTGAAAGCTTCTGTCTGTGTCCACATCAGTTTTGAATACCGTGCCGCGTTCAGACCTATTTGAAGTGACAAGGCCAGCTCTGTTCCTGTGCAATGAGTTTTGCAATCTTGTTCTTTTTTCATTGCTGGCACAGCCTTGAAGTGTCACATTCAACCTTAAGCAGATTTTCTTGTAACACTCATTGCTTGCTTGTTTGTTTTCTTTTCCCCTGATGATAAATCTGTGTATTAAAATTTTAGAAACAAATCAATTATAAAGAAAGTCACAGATAATACTGTAACGCTCTCATATATATATATGCAATATGTTTTATATCATTAGAATATATGCATTTATACATTCAACGAAGAGTCTTAAAAGAGTATTAAGTGACTTTTCTTTGTATTAGATATTCTTTGAAACTCATTTTAACATCTGTAGGATAGTTTTTGAAAAAAAATTAGTAATTTTAAGTTAGATAACCTCTCTTCAGCTGTCTGTTCTAGGAATAAGAACACACATATTCACATAAACCACCTGTTTGGGTTAGTATTTGATGGAAAAGTTGAGATTTTTCTTACTCAAATACCGAAGAATGCTGTCTGATTGTCATAGTAGCAGTATTTACACCCGAGCGTTGAAGGCTTGATTGTGTTATTGGTCATCTACTGCCACTATCACTACTATCATCACCACCACTTTTTAATTTTTATTATTGCACTGTTTCCAACAACAGCACACCTCCCATTTACAGAGCAAGAAGAGTAATCTTACTGCCACAATTATCCATGGCATCATCAATTATTGCCCATCAAGAACCCTAACATTGTCCTATGTTGTCCTGGGCAAAGTAAGGATAAAAAGTTATTTCTAACCACCTGAGAGGTAAACACATCAAAGTGTTAGTAGCTCAGTTGTGTGTGACTCTGTGATCCCATGGACTGTAGCCTGCCAGGCTCTTCTGGCATGGAATTCTCTAGTCAAGTATACTGGAGTGGGCTGCTATTCCCTTCTCCAGGCAATCTTCCCAACCTAGGGATTGAACCCAGGTCTCCCACATTGTAGGCAGATTCTTTACTGTCTGAGCCAGCAGGGAAGGCAACATATCCAAAGGGACTGGTAATCTACAGTTGTGCTTAGCATTTCAAAAGAAAGGTATCCTACTAATTCAGAATTTTCTTTAAAAAATTATCTTTCCTGATAACATTGTCACCAAGCCTGCAGTAGACTTACAGAGTGAACAGTAGAACTGAATGAGATTTTATAAATCATTTAGTTCAGTCCTTTCATTTACTTCTGAAAAAGCTTAGTTTTCAACTTGTTAAGTATTTTTTTGAGGTCACAGCTATTAAAAGCAGCATTAACCTAAATCCAGATACTCAGTCTTTATATCGTGTTCTACCACAGTCCCTGCCTTACTATAAGAACTTTGGCAGGTTAGTTAAATTAGGTTTTCTGTTTATGATTTGGAAAGAAGATATAAAAGTTCTGTCCAAAACACATACACAGTTAGTAGTTTTGCTAGTTAGTACAGCCTAATTCATTTAGAACTTAAAACAACAACAACAGATCCATTGGCACAATTTTGCTTATGATATGGGCAAAATTGAACTGATTTCAATCCTGGTATACTTAAAGCCAGGATTCCAGCCTGAGAAACAAGCAGAATTTTCTTTTAGTTGACTTTTTTCAAAGACAGTATATGGTTCAACATAGGTGATACCGAAGCAATGATGAATGGCTGAATCATCTATTAGCTCCAGACATCAAGTCTACTGAGGTCCAGACATTCTATCTGGTGGAGGAAGGAAGAGATTAAGTGAGCTGATCAAAACCCTGAACTATTTGGCCTGCCTTGCTCTGTGAGCAGTACTTTCATGCTATTTGAAGTTCATTTTCTAGAACTTGTAAGTTTTAACTATTCAGCTCCCATATTTACTATGCACTTGTGACTACCAAGCCAAATGGCTCATAAAATGAGCACTGGAACCTATTTTGTAGCAACTCTTTATTAACTTTGTGGTATTGATGAATTCTGTTAACTCTAAGGTGCAGTTTCCTCAACTATGGTATTAAAATGATAACCTTACTTCTTTAGGTTTATTGTTAAGATGAAATAAGAAAAAAAATGTGGAAGAATCCAGCAGAGTATTGTTATTGAATCATATTAAGGCCTTGATTGAAAATGATTATCTTACCTTTCTGTTCTCAGAGAAGAATTCAAGGGTCTTAATTTGAGTCCAGATATTTCTGATATTTTAACTTTCCAAAAATATGCTTTCATCCAAACCACATTCATCATGGCTTCATTAGTCTCTCAGATTTTTATTTAAACTTCAAGCTGGAAAGCTTCTTATGAGTTCTTCTGATAGTTTTCATGATTTAGACATACAGTCCTGAAGTCAGATCTAGATCACCAACTCATTTAGTGGTTGAAAAAGCACAGTGATATCAATGAGGTCATTTTCACTTATAACCATATTCTGATCTGCTGGGTACTTTTCTATAGCTGTTAGCCTCTTTAGTGTCTTAGGATCAAAGGGTTGACTCCCACACTCTTCTAGGTAAAAGGAGGAGTTGAGCTTAAAGGATGATTTACCCTATGTGATTCTATTATCACTTGAGTTCTTCAAAAGGCTTTGTAAAAACTTAAGTGATTACAATGATCACCTCCTTTGAAAAAATTGCCATAATCCAGACTCAAGTGTAAAGTATGAAATGATTAGCTGTTTGATGAATGCTGGTCTGGTCTAAGTAGTGAACAAATAAAGACTTAATTCATTTGAAATAGATAAACAACTTAAGCTCAAGACTATGTCTCCCCTGAGACAGGAATTTTCTTCATATTCATGATTTATCTGCCTAAGATGTCCTATGTGACATATGTTTGATCATATTTTCTTATACATTATAGATGTACTCTTTTTTTCTTACATTAGGATATATATTTTGTATTCTGTCTTAGCTTTCTCAAACTGTATTTTAATTGTTGTAGCTTAAAGGGGAACATATTGGAGAAGACTCTTGAGAGTCCCTTGGACTGCAAGGAGATCAAACAAGTCAATCCTAAAGGAAATCAGTCTTGAATATTCATTGGAAGGATTGATGTTAAAGCTGAATCTCCAGTACTTTGGCCACCTGATGAGAAGAACTGACTCATTGGAAAAAACCCTGATGCTGGGAAAGATTGAAGGCAGGAGGAAGAAGTGAAGTGGAGTGAAGTCACTCAGTTGTGTCCGACTCTTTGCCACCCCATGGACTGTAGCCTACCAGGTTCCTCCGTCCATTGGATTTTCCAGGCAAGAGTACTGGAGTGGGGTTCCATTTCCTTCTCCAGGAGATCTTCCTGACCCAGAGATTGAACCCAGGTCTCCCACATTGTAGGCAGACACTTCACCGTCTGAGCCATCAGGGAAGCTCAAAGGCAGGAAGAGAAGGGGACAACAGAGGATGAGATGTTTGGATGGCATTACCAACTCTATGAACATGAGTTTGAGCAAGCTCTGGGAGTTGGTGATGGACAGGGAAGCCTGGCGTGCTGCATGGAATCCATGGGGTCGCAGAGAGTCAGACATGACTGAGTGACTGAACTGAACTAAGCAGTATAGAACCCAAGCATCTTAGTTTCATCATATGAAATAAATCATAGAGTGATATATTCTAAACACTTGGAAAAGAAAAAAAAAAGACATAGTTTGTGAAACAAAGAGGGATAATAATGGTACCTAAAGGCAGTTTTGAATTATTTTTCAAAAGATTAAAAGGAGAAAATTCACCAATGCTCTGTTGGGAAAAATAGAGAAATACATCTTTATTTTCATCCTTCTTTATTATCTATATTTTTCTTCCATGTATTCATTCATTAAAAACATATTTTCCACACACCTATGTTTTACTAGAAACTATGTGAGACATTCAGCTTATAAAATTGAGAACAATGCTAGATGCCTTCTCACTCTATGTTAAAATGAGAAGATGCATGTATTCCTCAGGTTAACCATCTTTCTAACAGCTATGATGAATTGCAGTGGCTCAGTGGCTCAGTAAAGAACTCACCTGCCAATGCAGGAGACATGGGTTCCGTTCCTGGGTTAAGATCCCCTGGAGAAGGAAATACCATCCCACTCCAGTACTCTTGCCTGGGAAATCCCATGGACGGAGGAGCCTGGCGGGCTGTAGTCCACCGGGTCAGAAAAGAGCCAGACACCACTTAGTGACAACAACAAAAATACTGAATCAACCGAACTTGACAGATTTTCCACATCTCTCCTACCATTAAGTACTCCATGCTACTACTGTTCAGTCACTGACATTTTGACATGTCTGACATGTCTGACATTTTGCAACCCCACGGCCTGCAGCATGCCAGATTCCTCTGCCCTCCACTATCTCCTGGAGTTTGCTAAAATTCATGTCCACTGAGTTGGTGATGCTCTCTTACCTTCTCATCCTCTGCCACCCCCTTCTCCATTTGCCTTCAGTCTCTCCCAGCAACAGGATCTTTTTAGTGCAGAGGAAACATTTCATCCAGATTAATGTAAATGTTATGCTTTCAGTTTAAGCATAAACTCCAAAAATCTTAAAACTCAAAGCATTTTCAGAAATTATCAAGTTTTACTTAATTCTCATTCCTATTTTAAAGGTGAATAAACTAAAGCAGAGGAAAATTATGAGATTTGCCTAACAACATACAATTAGTTGGTGTCAAATTTAGAATGAAAACCCAGGTAACTTCATCAGTCTACCACCATAACATAAGCCTAGCAGCATTCTGACAATACACGAAATATCTTTCCAGTTACCCTGGGGAAATGATTTTCCAGAAACTTAAGCTATATCAAAGCATCAGAGACACCCAGAAGTCTCTTGTAATTTTCCCACATTGGTTAGCAATGATATGTCCATTGTCCTAGTCCACTTAACTCCTTCAGCTTCACTGCTTACTGTGTCCATGACAAGCTTGTGGCATAGAACTCTTGTGAGACTTAAACATCTAGTGTGAGATGAAAAGATGACATTTTTCTCTCAAGTCTTATTATAGCCACACTGCATTGCTAATGGTGTACCTAGACATCTTCTCATCTTCCAAGTTTGAAAATTTTGAAATTGTAGAACATTTCTCTAGGTGAAAATCTACTATCTCTAATTTCCATAGCCTTTCTTTTAAAAAATCCAGTAATCTTTTCTTCAGATTTTCCCTTGGGCAAGGTATTATTAAATCAACACCTATTGAAGGGAGAAAGGAAAGGCTTCCTCCATAGTTCAGCAATGCTCCTAAGACTTTCTTCTGACATTCATACCAAAGCCTGTGCGTGTTAGTCGCTCAGTTGCTGTGTCTGACTCTTTATGACCCATGGATTGTGGCCCGCCAGACTCCTCTATCCATGGGATTTTCCAGGCAAGAATACTAGAGTGGATTGCCATTTCCTTCCTCAGGGGATCTTCCTGACCCAGGGATTGAATGGTCATTAAATCATTCATTCCCTTATTCAGTTAGGATATCTTTACTGAGTACCTAGTATATGCTGTTTGGGGTGCTCAGATTGATAAGACAGAAAGCATCTCTATTCTCATGGGTGTTATATTCTAATGTGGCAAGACCATAATGTATCTCCTCCCCTCAAAAAAAAAAAAGAGAGAAGAAGAAAAACATAATTTCAGGCCATGATCATAGCAAGAGGGCTAACAAAAGAGAGAAAAGGGTGATGCAATTAATCAATGAAGTAGGAAAAAGGGTTAACTTCAGTTGGCCTGACCAGAGGAGACTGTATAAAGTTGAATATAGCCATCTGAACTCTCATAGTAGAAAGGTCCATCAGTGTGAAAGCTGCAGGAGGAATGTATGCCAGGCAAGACAGAAGTACATGCTTGGAGCCGAAGGTCTTGATGTACCATGAACTGATGACTGGGGCATATTTGAAGAGTAGGAAAAGAGTCCACGTGTTGTGAATCCATCATGCTTGCCAGGAGCAGTAAAGCCCTTTGTGTCTGACAATGCTGGCAACCCCAGCCGATTGCATCATTCGGTTGAATGGTCATATTACCTGTCCAAGTATGTGAGAAATTAACCCTCCAACTGACAAGCCATGGAAGGCATACTTAAAAAGTAAAATGCCTGCATTTCAGGCGACAGGGAAAATCCCTGATAAACTATTGATGCTGACATCCTCCAACTCATATGACAGTGACATTTAACTAAAACCTAAACCAATCAAAAATTAAATTTAATGTCAGGCCAGTAGTTCTCATGAAGAATTGCGTATCAGTAGGTTAGTGGGCCTCTCCCCCAAAGATTGGTTCCAGGGGTCTGTCATTAAAGAAAAAAAAGTCTGTAATACACAGCATGTTGTTTACTTCATTTTCTGAAAATATTTTGAAATGGTTGACAGTTAAATGTGATGGTTACATTTTTCTAAAATGTGACTCTTTAAATAATTTATAGGACTTGGAAAACTAGAAAAAACAAGGCTCAGAAAATGGATCAAAAACCTTGCCAATAATGCCAAGAACAGAGTATTGATTTCTTGGATGGGGTGGGGGGAGGATGTGTACATATGTGTGTGTGTACGTGTGTGCACTCATTTTAGCTTTCCACAATTTGAATTGTGTTATTGGTATAGCTTTTCCTCATTTTAAAATGTATTTGAATTCTGATCTCTCCACTTCTGTTATCAGCTCAGCTAAGATAATCTCACTGAGCATGCTATTGCAGCTTCTCCTTTCAGAATACTGTCCACAGCATCATTCCTTCTTTGAGTGTCAGACCACTACTGACATTGCTCTGGCAGTTACTTGATTGTAGTAAGGCCTTGAGGGATAATCAGAGAAGCATGAATTGCCATCAAACCCTCTATATGATTTAGAATTCAACCTTAAATCTTAGGAAAATACTGAGCATGACTCCTATTTCCTAGACTTTTTTTTTCTTTTTCTTACCTTCTTTCTCTTCCCTCCCACCTCTTCTCCTGCTTGCCCTTGCTTTTGTCCTTCCCTTATTTTTTGTTGTTTTAGTAACCACAAATTTATTTTCTTATATTTCAGGATTAAGCATTTATAGCCTTGAGCAAGTAGATTTTAATGTATAATAATACTGCCTACTTGTTTCACTAAGGATGCTGAAAGAATTTATAAGTCATTAGAAAGCATTGAGCTCCTTGGTGTGGAGGAGGAGGAAGAATATGAATGCAGTCATTATGTACCTCAATAAATAAATACATGTTTAATATATATATATATATATGTATATATATATATTCACATACACTCATACCACCAATTGATTGTGTCCTTGAAGTTTAATGTACCACTCCTGTTTATTGCACACTCAGTTTCTGTATGAAACCCTCAGCCTATTTTCAAGTCTAATTATACTTGTTTCTGAACTCCTTTATATAAATAAAGCAAGATCTTAAAGTACTATAATAATAATTTATAGTAATCATAAACAATATTGAACATTCAGTATTTTCTAGAAACTGAATAATGTTCTAGTCCATCATGTTATTTTATCTTCACAATAACCCTAAGAATTAGGTAATATTTTTTCCACTTTAAGATGAGGAAACTTACTTAGCTTATTTCAAGTCACTCTGGGTTGCCTAAGGAAGGGTTCAAAATAAGCAAGAGTTAGAAAAATATAGAATAGTTATCCTGAATTCTGATAATAGAAATAAATGAGTAATATAATTTATTATCACTTTTTCCAGAATAAAATCAGGTATGTTCCTATGGGTATGGTTTAAAGACAGTTCAGTTTAGAGAAAGAAAGTTATTTCTATCATCCCTGAGAATGTGAAGAGTATATCTTTGCTAGGGCCAGTTTAAGAGAGTATCTTACTCTTACACATGGTTAAAATCGGATCAAACATGATCTTTACTTGAAATTTGGAAGGAAATACTGTATGTGTAATTATACTAAACCCTATTAGCACAATGACGTTGTATATTCAAAATCAGGAAAATGTAACTAGAGTTAGCGATAAGTATTGTGTCAATCCAGAGTAACAGATGTGAAGTAAAATGGAGGTATCCAAAATGCCACAGTTTTAAAAAATATAAAGGGTTGTGATAGGATGAGGGATAAGTTAGTGAAGAAAGAAGAGAACAAATAATAGACAGAAAGAAGCAGGCTTTGTTGCACCCCAGCTTTGTCTGTGGGCTAAGCACTTGTTTAAACATCTTAGTACAACTGAGTGTCACAACAATCTTCAGGATTACGTCTCATTATCCAAAATTTTGTTCTGAAGAAACAAAAGTTTAAAAGGAGACACCTATTCCCCAACAAGCTAACTGGAGAGGCAGAATTCAAATTCATGTCTGCATTGCTCAACAGTTTATGGTCTTTCTCCTACTTGACACTGATTTAAGATAGTTGGTTTCCCTTCACACAGGATGGAAATTGATTGGAAACATGCACAAGTTACACACACAAACCTTCCAGAAGTTTAAACTTCCAAAGTGACTAAATAAGTAAAAACAAAACAAGCTGTTTCTAAGAATATACAATATTGGCTGCCAAACCTCCATCCTTTCTTTTTAAAATGTTTACTCTTTCTATTATTATTTGTCTTCAAACTGGAGTACATATATTCCCCAAAATAATTAAGTATTCCTATTTCTTTCTTAGTTTCCACATAAACTATAACACTGCGTATGTAACTGTTTATTTTTAAAATACCATCCAGCTGTTTGCCTTACAGAATGCAGAATGATGTCAGCAAGCATTTTGAACACTCCCCCACTTTCTTTTTGTTTTTTCATGATAAGGAGAAGTCAGTTGTGGTGGTTTTTGTAAGAACACTATCAATCCCCTGTTAAAGAAAAGTACACAAGTACGTGGGCATAAATGGGAGGGTTGTCACTTCCTGTAGTATCACTAACAAAACTGGTACTTGTGATTTCTGAGGAGCAGTTGCTCTTAATTTCTGTTAGGTCACTTTATTTTTGAATTGCACAGAGTAGTAGGATTAGTGATGAAGCTCTGTCTCACCACAGAACTTGGGTTATATGATAGAATATAACCCAAGTAATAAACAAAGACATTTATAAGAAACAGATCACAGTAGGGACCCCAGACAGCTTGCCATTGCAAAATAACAAGGCTCAAGAAAGGGAATTTGATCAACTGAGTTTATTCAGATATTACAGGGGCTGGTGATAAATCAAGAGAAAAAAAATTATAAAAAGCTTTTCTGAAGAATACTTGGGAAGAATACACAAAAAAATAGCTAATAATGCAATATGTGATTGTATAGAAATTCCCTCATGGTGAACTCATGCTATTATTACTTAAGAAGAAAGATAAATTTCCTGTGATCATAGCTGCAGGTAGTTGCAGCAAAGAAGGACTGCATGTAGAGATCAACAAATAGATAACTACTCAGCACACTGGGGGCTTTGGTGAGGGGGGAAATATTAATATCTAATAAGAATCAGTTGAAATTAATGCAGAGTGATAGGAGATGCTCAGTGCAAGTGTTGGAAAACAAAAAAAAGTACTGGTTAAAGATCCATGAGCTGAGAAAGAATCTGAGGCCATAAGTGATTAGGAGATTGGTAGTTTTGCTCTACAGTGTGAGCTAATCATTTCAAGTTCCCATGCCTGGAGTGACCCCAATGGAATGAATGCTCCTCACAGCCCTGAAAGTAAGTGTGTAGAGCAAGGTTTGAGGGAAACCAGAGCTATTCTGAGGAGGTAGATCCTGACCCTTTCCAGTCTTCAACAGCTAGGTGTATATACAGGAGACCTTCCATTTTCACTTTTGGATGTTTGTCATGAAACCTAAATGTTTATATTTGGGATTTCTCACCAGAACTTTGTAGCAAAGGAACCATAGTTTAAAATGGAGACTGTGTAAACTATAATACTAAATTAATTCTCATTAAGTACTTTACATTTGTAATGATGATTTTGCTGTCCTGTACTTATTTTTGCATTAATGATTGGTATCATTAAATTATTGCCACAGAGGGGCTAAGGGAATGGTAACCTGGAACTGAGAAAAACAACAAAAAGCAGATTTAAAAATTAGTTTGAAATACAGGAAGATTGAAGCACAATAGAGATACAGTGAGGATAGATGTTTGTTGTTGCTGTTGATATGTTTTGTTTTGCTCATATTCAATTAGATTTTTGGCTATCATTGAGAATTTTTCTTCATTCATTTAAAACCATGTGTGTGTTAGGTTGTGGCGAGATGGTAGTAAGCAGAGCAGACTGAATCCTTACCTCAAAGAACAGATAGTTCAACAGTTTACTTCCCAGTTCAACAACCAATACTAAAATAAAGTATGATGAGCACTATATAGTGAAAGTAGAGAGCACCAGGAAACGCTTGGCAGAGGAACTCAAGCCAATCTAGGGGATTTTTAAGTAAGACACCACCCTGAATAAAAGATGTTTAAGCTGAAATTGAAGAAAAAGAAAAGTGATGGAAGTAGGTTAACTCTGTAGACTAAACCCTAAAGTTCAAGTTAAATTATTAAGTTCTAAGAAAATTTAATTTCTCAATTTTTTGTGTTTTGGTATCATATGGTTTTAATAGTAGTTATTTCATTGTTTTGTCATCTGTAACACCTTGATTTGTGGTAGCCACATAGTGGTTAGCCAAATTGCTACTCAGAGAAAAACATCTCTTCTGATCATATTTTCTTTATTGGGAATTTATTGGGACATAATTAACATACCATAAACATCACCATTTAGTATATTTTAAATATTCACAAGAGTGTGTGGTCATTACCACTTCTGATGACCAGAACATTGTTGCCGTCCCATTTCATACCAATGCCATCCCATGAAATGCCATGCCATTTTATACCCCAGTGGGTATGAAACCATACCCACTAGCTGTCATGGCTCCCAACCCCCTCTTCCACTCTCTGCTCTAGGAACCACTAATCAAATCCCTATCTCTATACATTTGGTTATTCTTGAATTCCAAATAAATAGAACCATATAATATGTGGCCCTTTGTGATTGACTTGTTTCACTTAGCATAATATTTTCAGAGTTTACCATGTTGCAGTATATATTAGTACTTCATTCCTTTTTATGTCAAGTAATATTCCTTTGCAGGGATTTACCATGTTTTGTTTATTCATTCATCACTAGATATGTTTCTTGGTCATTACGATTGCTGTTGCTCTGAATACTTGTTTACAGATTTTTGTGTAGACATATGTGTTTCACTTCTCTTGGGTATGTACTGTTGAGTGAATTGGGTCCTACTTCCCACTGCTTACAAAATCAATACTCAGATTCTTTAATGTCCGAACCTCCAGGAAAGCCCTATAGAAAGAAAAGTCTCCTTTAGTCAAATTGCTGGCAATCTAGAGAGATAGTTGACTCAATGCCCTCAAACACCATGCCCAAAGATTCTGCTAGCTTATGAAAACCTTTAAAGGAAAGAAGGGAAGTAATCTCAGTTAATCATTGAGATGGGGTTCAAGGTCATCACCATCCCCTTCTATGCAGGCTCAGTGAGTTCTTGTGATATTCCTGTAGGTGCTATCTTATTCACACAATTTGATCATGAAATTACTGGATGGGCAACTAGGGAAAAGATTTGGTCATCTGTTAATTACTTATTCTTCATTTCTACTGCTATAATCTATGGAAATAACTGACAAGTTAGGCAAGATAATCATTTGATTAAAAGACCTGAAAGGTGTTTGGGGGCGGGGTGGGGGTGGGGGGAGATGAGTAGAGAATGGGAGTGCCTGGCTTAAATTTTAGTTACGGTATGGCTTTGCTAAAGTGACAAGAAAAGGAGCTTCTCTGTGCATGGAATTCTCCAGGCAAGAATACTGGAGCGGGTTCCCATTCCCTTCTCCAAGGGATCTTCCTGCCCCATGGATTGCTCCGGAGCCTCCAGGATTGCAGACAGATTGTCTACCATCTAAGCCACTAGTGAAACCCTCCTGCTGAGGGCAGTTGCCTGCACAGAGCTGCTTACACAAGTGCCTGGGAGAGGAGTTGCTGGGTCATAGTGGGAACTCTGAGCTTACTGAGGTACTACCAGACTACCATTTTGCGTTTCCAACAACAGTGTTTTGCTTTCTTTTTATAGACTCCGGAAGAACTAGAGGATGTTTCCGACCTGGAAGAGGATCATGAGGTCCGCAGTCACACCAGCGTGCAGACTGAAGGGAAAACTGACCGGGTAAGTCTCTTCCCTGAGGGCAGAGCTGTGGGCTGGGCCCTCTCCTTATCGTGCCAGGAAGTGTCTCCCAGGCGGGACCCCTGGATCTGGAACTGCTTCTGTAAGCCCAGAGATAGGAGTCTCAGGATGCTGGGTGGCATTGTGAGGGGAATTATTTCTTCCACCTTGAGAGCTCTCAGTAAAGCCCTTTCTCATTAGTCAGTGACTCACCTCCTGCCACTTGTGGTCGTTATAGTAGTCATGGGAATATCAAAGGAAATGTGTACCTGTTTGTTTAGAGTGAAAAAGAGAATCCGTGGAGTTGTAAATATACTCTAAAGTTCTAGGGGAAAATAATCAAATTCTGAGGTAATAGGCTTCTATTTTCTCCCTTTCTACAATGCTTCCTTCTGCCCACCTCAAAACACACACACACACACACACACACACACACACACACGTTCCTTCAAAGATGCTAATCAATTTTTTAATGACTCTGAAATGTTCTACTTTGCTTGGGAATTTGTGGAACCTTGATTTCCTAGCCACTGATGACTTGCAACTGCAGAGCAGACTATATAGCATGTAGGTCTAAAGCCAGGTCGTACAGCATGGTGTGTGAGACTACCTGGGCATGCATCAGAATCAGCCACTTCCTTGCTGGGTTCCTGGGGAACTCACTTAGCCTTTCTCTACCTCTGTCCCTTGATTTGTAAAGTGAGGGTACTAATAGTATTCTATACATGAGGATTGCTGTGGGAATCAACTAAATTAATGAAAAGCATTCTTAACCTAGTGCCTAGCTCATAGTAAGTTCTCAATCATTACTTACTGAGAACTTACTAGGTAGCAACAGGGTCATTGTTATCACTATAGCGATTATCATCATCATTATCATTATTACTATTATTAAATTCAATGTCACAAAATTTGGAGATGCATGAAACAGATACATTTAAGAACATCTCATGTTGGAAATTTCCTGGAGGTCCAGTGGTTAGAACTCTGTGCTTCCATTGCAAAGATCATGAGTTTGATACCTGGTCAGGGAACCAAGATCCCACAAGATACATGTATGTGCTAAGTCACTTCAGTCATGTCTGATGTCCATGGGATTCTCCAGGCAAGAATACTAGAGTGGATTGCCATGCCCTCCTCCAGCGGATCTTCCCGCCCCAGGGATTGAACCCATGTCTTTTACAAGTCCTGCATTAGCAGGCAGGTTCTTTACCACTTGCACCACCTGGGAAGCACAAGATGCACAGAAGGACCAAAAAAAGAAGGTCGCATGTTTTCAAATATTCAGATTGCCTAGAACTGGTATATGTCAGTCACAGCACCTGTGTTTCATTAGACATGGTGATTTTCTTGAGTTTCCACTTCTTGCTGATTATCTATCAGGCCAAAGCAGCCAGTATGTGTTGGGAACTATCTGGGGACACACAGCACCTGGAGTTAGTTTCCTTCAGTCTGATAGGCATTCTCAGTAAGAGATCATATCTGAAAAAGGGCCGTGAGTTTGGAAATGAATGTTGGCAGTGATAACTTTGCTCATGCTTTCAGTAAAGTGAATCCTTGATTCACTTGGGCTGCTGCTGAGCCTGTGGAGGTGGAGCCCCTGGAGGTGGAGGCTATATACTTACAAAATAACTGATAGGAGGGAATTTTCTTGATGTAAAGGCAGCACCTTTGAGGATGCTGGAGTATAGACATGCCAGAGTTTGTATTTTGGCTTATCACATGTGAATTAATTATAAAACCCTTGGTTAAGACCCTTAGAGTTTAGAAACTTTACATTTCTTCATCTGAAAAATGAGAAAAACACCACAACTTCTCGTAGCACTGTTGCTAACTTCTAAGAATACAATGCATATCAATGCATATGAGGGTGTTTTATAAACTTTAAAAGTATATGCCAAAGAGATAAGGTTCTTATTACTAGTATTATTATTTATAATTTTGTTCTTGTTAAGAGGGACAACTGGATGACCACTTGTCCATGGTAGGTTATAAAACTGAAAATCCCTGTGGTCCTAGATCTTAAGAGACTTTCATAGAAGCCGCTGCTTCTTACCTTGTGGCAGTCACCCCGAAAGTGCTCTGAATCCTATGTTCCATTGTGGGCAGTTTCCTGACAGTTAGTACATTTTGAATGCCCATGGGTTATACTCGAACCAATAGCTAGAAAAAGAGAGATTCTTCATCATCAAATCTGCTAGAAGCAACATTATATTCAACCCAGCCACTCTCTGATTTATCTTGCAGGCAAAATATCCAACTAGCTTGAATTTCATTCACTTCCTTCCTTGAGACTTTCTTGCCATTCAGTTCAATTCAGTTCAGTTCAGTTGCTCAGTCGTTTCCAACTCTTTGTGACCCCATGAGTTGCAGAACAGGCCTCCCTGTCCATTATCAACTCCTGGAGTCTACCTAAACCAATGTCCATTGAGTCAGTGATACCATCCAACCATCTCATCCTCTGAAGTCCCCTTCTCCTCCTGCCTTCAATCTTTCCCAGCATCAGGATCTTTTCCAAGGAGTCAGCTCATCTCATCAGGTGGCCAAATATTGGAGTTTCAGCTTCAACATCAGTCCTTCCAATGAATATTCTGGACTGATTTTCATTAGGATGGACTGGTTGGATCTCCTTGCAGTCCGGGGGACTCTCAAGAGTCTTCTCCAACACCACAGTTCACAAGCATCAATTCTTCAGCACTCAGTTATCTTTATAGTCCAACTCTCACATCCATACATGACTAATGGAAAAACCATAGCCTTGACTATATGGACCTTTGTTGCCAAAGTAATGTCTCTGCTTTTTAATATGCTGTTTAGATTGGTCATAACTTTCCTTCCCAGCAATAAGCATATTTTAATTTCATGGCTGAAGTCATCATCTGCAGTGGTTTTGGAGCCCAAGAAAATAAAATCTCACTGTTTCCATTTACTCTCCATCTATTTGCCATGAAGTGATGGGACTGGATGCCATGATCTTAGTTTGCTGAATATTGAGCTTTAAGCCAACTTTTTCATGCTCTTCTTTCATTTTCATCAAGAGCATCTTTAGTTCTTCAGTTTCTGCCATAAGGGTGGTGTCATCTGCATATCTGAGGTTACTGATATTTCTCCCAGCAATCTTGATTCCAGCTTGTGCTTCCTCCAGCCCAGCATTTCTCATGATGTACTCTGTATATAAGTTAAATAAGCAGGGTGACAACATACAGCTTTGATGTACTCCTTTTCCTATTTGGAACCAGTCTGTTGTTCCATATCCAGTTCTAACTGTTGCTTCCTGACCTGCATACAGGTTTCTCAAGAGGCTGGTCAGGTGATCTGGTATTCCCATCTCTTGAAGAATTTTCCACAGTTTATTGTGATTCACACAGTCAAAGGCTTTGGCATAGTCAATAAAGCAGAAGGAGATGTTTTTCTGGAACTCTTGCTTTTTCGATGTTCCATCGGATGTTGGCAATTTGATCTCTGTTTCCTCTGCCTTTTCTAAAACCAGCTTGAACATCTGGAAGTTCCCAGTTTACATATTGCAGAAGCCCGGCTTGGAGAATTTTAAGCATTACTTTACTAGCGTGTGAAATGAGTGCAATTGTGTGGTAATTTGAGCATTCTTTGGCATTGCTTTTTTTGGGGATTGGAATGAAAACTGACCTTTTGCAGTCCTGTGGCCACTGCGGAGTTTTCCAAATTTGCTGGCATATTGAGTGCTGCACTTTCACAGCATCATTTTTTCAGGATTTGAAATAGCTCAACTGAAATCCCATCACCTCCACTAGCTTTGTTCGTAGTGATGCTTCCTAAGGCCCATTTGACTTCACATTCTAGGATATTTGGCTCTAGGCGAGTGATCACAGTATTGTGATTATCTGAGTCATGAAGGTCTTTTTTGTAGAGTTCTTCTGTGTATTCTTGCCATCTCTTTTTAATATCTTCTGCTTCTAGTACGTCCCTACCATTTTTGTCCTTTATTGAGCTCATCTTTGCATCAGATGTTCCCTTGGTGTCTCTAATTTTCTTGAAGAGATCTCTACTCTATTTCTTGAAGAGTCTTCCTGCCATTACTATGTGCAATCCCTCAGGAAGCTGCTCAGATAGTCTAATACATACCCAAGCTTAGGTGAGACACTTAACATCCCACAGAACAACTCTTGACCAACACTCTTTCATTCCTTGGATGTCCAAGTGAGAAGTGAATTTCCCACATGTCCTCAAAAGTTCCCCAGGGGTTCAAGCTAATCCCAGCAGCAGTGAGCAACTTGATAGTGTATCTTTGGTTTGGCTCTTCTTTCTTTCCTGATTCCTTATTAGATCCTGGTTCTATTCCTTATGATCTATTCTCAAAATAAACTAACTTCTATTCTTAATGTCTGCTTTTAGGGTAAAATAAGGAAAGATACTCATTTAACATGCACAGTTTATTTAGCTACCGCATTGACTATGCTATATTTTTCTTATTATCCCAGTTGCACTAGGTAAGATCCCTGAGACTCGGATTAATATAACTTGTCCAGCAAATGAATTATGTTTTCACATTAAGAACTGTGGTGATTGCCACATGTCAGTTTACTTGCAACATATAGTTAGCAGAATGAATCATTTACTAACAAGCACACAGATAACCACCACCACAACAAACCTGATGAATCATCCATGGAGTGAAAGAGAATAGAATAAAGGATGCTGCAGCAGTCTTATAAAGAATAATAAGTGTGGATAATGCTGATAACCTCCTATTATTGAATATATATGTATTGTAAATTTATGGCAACAGATTCTGTTCTTATACCTGAAGTTTATATGACTAGTGAAGGAAAATGGCTTAAATCTGTCTTCTACCTGTATCACCTGACCAGAGCTAAGATCATATTTAGATATGTTCTCTCTCAGGCATCTTATATCTCTAATAGTCCTTAATTACATCCCTATGCTTTGAATATATTCATACATTCAGTCTTATGGCCATTTGAGACTTTGTCTCTACATTCAGTATAGCATTTCCTGAACTTTGTGTCCATTGGACTGAGGATATATTTTGACATATTTCTCAAAAATCATTAATTTGGAAAGGTATCATAAGATTTTGAAGTCAGAATCTTTTGAGAAGTATTGAATACTCATGCCACAATACTCAGTGAAGAATTCCTGGTCACAACAAAACAAGTGTTTGATTCCTTTTTGTTTGCAGCTATTATGAATGAATAAATGCCTTTTTGGTTCTTGGATTATGCAGACTCTGCTATATCAAACATGTACTAGAACCAATTTCAGGCACTGTTTAGTAATGGAGTGACAGTTATTTATTATCATTTTACTTTATGCATTGTATTTCCAGTAGCTTTGGCTCAACATCATCTGTTACTGCTGTCATTGGTGGCAAATGCCACTGGGCATTGTAAAGGTCTGTAACCAACAAATAATGATTTATATCCACACTCATTGAAAGCAAAATACTAAGAGACCAATAGTGCATGGCTTATGAGATGGCAAAGGAACAGCAGAGGAAATTAGTGGTCATCTTAACTATTAAATATGAATACTCACTGGACCAACACCTGGTTCTAACCAATGACCAGGCATCCCAGAGTAACACAGGAGAGTGAGTTTGCTATAGGTTTATAGAGCATTCTTCAGAGTTATTATTTATTCTGTTCATGGCCTTAGCAAGGGTGAAATAGACATCTTTTATTTTAAAAGGGAGTCAAAAATGCTCAGAATGAAGAAAATAGTAGTATCTATTTTATACGTGTTTTTGAAGATGAGATATATGAAAAATGAATTCATTTCTCATGTAAAGAAAATGCTCAATAAATTTTGATTTTTACAACAGTGAATATCAAGATGTGCATAGACTTGTGTGTGCTAGTGTTACACTTAATTTCCTTTTGAGTATTTCAAAGAGCTTTGTAAACACAAATCTCTCAGTTTTTCAGTGTAAGATTACTTTGGTCATCTGGTTTTCTGGGGTCAACATTTTGCAATCTATTATGAAAATTTTTTTGAGCCCCCCCCTCAGGAGGGGGACTTTTTAGGAACTGCTTTAAGTGGTTAAAAGGCAGATGATATTAATGTTATTCTTAATGATGCTAGCACTTTTATGTACATTTTTATTCATGTAAATAATGTGGATTTGAAATAATGATCAGAAAAAGCAACTTTTGGTAGTAGGAACAAACCACTTTACCCCAAAATTGCCAATTTCTTATCTCCTTCAATGATTGTGGAATGCCTCCTCTGCACTGGGAGCTTTTTTTTGTGTGTGTGTGGAATTGTGGTAGCTTGGTGATCTATTAGTTTCCGTCTTTCTCCAGAGTCCTCAGTTACCTTCACTAAGATATATAGGGCTTAATTTCCTAGTTTTATGGTACATACTCATAAAAAAGAAAAAAAAATCAGTCATCTTGGTATTTTATAGGATGCATGTTGGTGACAGTTTTGCTAGTAGTCGTTTAAAATCACCTACTCTTTCTCTATTTCTGTTCACAAAGGATGGATGTTCTAGTGTCTTCCCTCTGCCAAAACAGCTGGAAAGCCAGTAAGATCTAAAGACAAAAAAAAAATTTGTTCTGCCTTACACAATTTCAATTTTGATTATAATTTTTATATATAAGGAGTGAAGAAGGAAACTCATTTAACACTGCTGACTAAGGCTAGGTTTTTATTTGAAGGTATTTGAAGTTGTGGTCTCTAATTGCTGAAATCCAATTGAATAAATATAGCATTAAAAATAAACAATTAGAATTTTATAATTTCAACTATAGACATTTATTTCAATATGATAAAGTTATACTTTTTTAAAGATACGTTAGTCATATTTATAGATGATCCAAAATGAAAGAAATTGTAATTTGTTGTCAGTTTGATGACTAATATTTGTCTTATATTTAATGTTATACCCACTGAAGAATAAATAGTTTGTAAACCTACCCTGCCTTAAAGAATATCATTGAGACTGTTAAATTTATATATGCTTTATAAATAGAAGTAAATTAGGACAGAAGAACGGTTGCCTAGGTTACTGGAACAACCTCAAAACGTCAACAGCAGCAAATGAATTGGAGCATATCAAATCTTAAAATACTGGAGATGATTCTTGGTATTAAAAAGTGCCTCAAGCTTCATGTTGGTGATAGGTAGAACATGCTCATTGTTGTTTTTTAACATGCAGTCCACTGAATATCTCCCACCATGAGAACAAATTATCACCATGAATGAGTGGTGTAGTTTAAAAATTGGAAACATTTTGATAATCCTATTATCCGAATACACTCTCCCTAATTCAGATTTATACTGAATATGAAGTAGATATGACCTCATGACCTTGTTAATATAGTTTGGTTTAGGTTGCTATGAAAAGCACAGGTCTGGTAAGCCTGAATGAAATTACATTACTCAGCAGTACTACACTAGGCAGTACACGTCATCATCATTTGTTTTTACAATTTCTATTCTGCATTTGGTGATAACTCTGCTTTGCTACCTTTCTGAGTGATCATTCTCAGTGCTTCATGGTTTTCTCTTCCTCTGTCTATTCCTATGCATGAGGGTTCACTACAGTTCTGATGTAAGCTCTGGAGTCCTCAAGTTTTTTCCACTTTTCTTGGATATGCTCATTCAGTCCCAAGACTTCAGGTGTCACATATAGAGTGGCCAACTTCTGTCTGCTGAACTCTGGCTGCATATATTGGCAGGCCTGTAGGCTTCCTTGCCTCGTGTAGCTCACAGGTACCTGTGAAATGCACTGTTTCCAAGGCTGAATGTATCATTTTACCCACAAATCTAACCTGACTCCCATATTTCTTATGATGCTGCTGTACATTCATGTACAAGTCTGAACCTATGAATTATTATTTTTACTCCTTCCTACAGCTAATCATACAACATGTTCTGATTTTATTATCTTTTAAATATTTTCTGAAGTAATCCATTTTTCACCACCTCCACTATACCACTTTCAAAGAAAATGTGCACTGGACAAGGTTATAAAGGAAAGAAGAAAACTTTACTTAAGACTCTTACAATAGGAAAGAGAGACCTGAACTCAGGCTGAATTCAATTTTGCTGAAACAAGGGGGTGGATTTCAGAGATAAGGTGAGGGGAATTTGAGGCCATCTATGTTTGCTAACTGGCTTTACTCAAAAGAAAAGTGAACTTTCTCTATTTTCATGATAGGAGGTAATATACTTTTATAATGTGCAGCAAGGTGCCCTTTAAGTTAAGCTCCTACCCTTCCATAGAGACTGCAAGTTAAGGCTCCATCTTCCTTGATGATTACATTTCATAGGGATGGCTCCCAGGTCCCTGAGAAAGACAGTCCTGGGTTGCAAAACTGGCAAGTAGCATGGAAAATACATCTCAAAGATACAAAGAGATTATTGCCAGTTTTATGAAGTGTATGCTCTAAGGAAGGGGGGGTCAGGGGTTGAGAGTCTGGAAGAAGTCTGTGTAATTTCTAGTCAAGATATGCTGTGTGTGCTGTGCTTAGTTGCTCAGTCCTGTCTGACTCTGCGACCCCATGGACTGTACCCCACCAGGCTCCTCTGTCTGTAGGGACTTTCCAGGCGAGAATATTGGAATGGGTTGCCACGCCCTCCTCCAGGGGATCTTCCCAAGCCAGGGATCTAACCTGGGTCAAGCCTGTCTTGGTCAGCACCTTAATTCAGACACTGGCATCTCTTGCTTGATTACCTGTTGTGAAGTTGCTCAGTCATGTCTGACTCTTTGTGACCCCATGGACTGTAGCCTACCAGATTCCTCCATCCATGGGATTTTCCAGGCAAGAATAATGAAGTGGGTTGCCATTTCCTTCTCCAGGAGATCTTCCCAACCCAGGGATTGAACCCAAGTCTCCCGCATTGTAGGCAGACGCTTTACCATCTGAGCCACCAGGGAAGTCCCACTCCTAAAGTGTCTCTTGTCTCTAGCTTTGTGAACTTTCATCCCCTCACTTGAAATCATATGTTTCTAAAGTGCAAATCTCTCATCCATCACCATGCATTAAACTCCTGGTAGGTCTCAGTGTCTCCCCATCCAACCCCCCAATATCCTATATACCTACGAGAGCTTCAAGATCTACTCCTTGCTCCTCTTTTGCCTCATATTTCACCACTTTCCCTCCAAGTGCAAACTTTAGTATGGAAATCATTCTTCCTAAAAGGCAGAGGCTCTCCCCTCACATCTCTCTTTGAGGAACACAGTTATTTACTCCACTTACACAGTTATTTCCTCCCCTTCATCAATAAATACCTGCTCATCATGGTGATTGCTGCCATGAAATTAAAAGATGCTTATTCCTTAGAAGGAAAACTATGACCAACCTAGATAGCATATTAAAAAGCAGAGACATTCCTTTTCCAACAAAGGTCCATCTAGTCAAGGCTATGGTTTTTCCAGTAGTCATGTATGGATGTGAGAGTTGGACTATAAAGAAAGCTGAGTGCCGAAGAATTGATGCTTTTGAACTGTGGTGTTGGAGAAGACTCTTGAGAGTCCCTTGGACTGCGAGGAGATCCAACTAGTCCATCCTAAAGGAGATCAGTCCTGGGTGTTCATTGGAAGGACTGATGTTGAAGCTGAAACTCCAATACTTTGGCCACCTGATGTGAAGAGCTGACTCATTTGAAAAGATCCTGATGCTGGGAAGGATTGAGGGCAGGAGGAGAAGGGGATGACAGAGGATGAAATGGTTGGATGGCATCACCAACTCAATGGACCTGAGTTTGGGTAAACTCCAGGAGTTGGTGATGAACAGGGAGGCCTGGCATGCTGCGGTTCATGAGGTCGCAAAGAGTTGGACACAACTGAGTTACTGAACTGAAACCTCATTAGTGCAAAGAGCACGTTTTTGTCTCATTTAGTGTTATATTTATAGAGCCTCACACACTTCCTGGTACAGATCTAGATCTAGATGTAGATATAGATGATGCAAAAAGGTAAGTATTGCCTTCCTTCTGTAAGACATCTTGCCTCAAGGACACTAGGTTTTCAATATATTAAGCCTAATTGATTACATAAATTTCTTTCCTGATCTTTCTCCCTTCCAACAGTCATACTTAAGATTGATAAATCTTACTATAAATTGTTACATCACTACTCTGAAATATTCTGTGGCTCCCTACTACCCAGTACTTGCTAGTATAAATACTAATTGCTCTACTTTGTGCCACAGTTCTTCATAGGCCTACCTATTCCTGGCCCTCTAGGCATACAAATCTCCAAACTCTCTTTATTTACTGAAATGACTCTTGTGTTCCTGGTAGTTAGGAGTATCCTTAAGACTATGATTTTTCCCCATGCCCAAATTGTCTACCTTTTGTCCTCTGTCAAATGCAAAATTTCTTTAAGATGAGATCAACTCCTTTTATTTAAAAGAGGTTTACTTTATTCTTGGACACTGTTGATTTAAGGATACAAAAACTCCTGGTAAGCCACAGTCTAAAGGACACTGTTCTCATTCCTTTTTATTTTTACATGCTAGAGCTACTAGGATCTACTTTCTCTCTCCATAGTGAAATATTATATTTGGAATTGTCAACTTTGTTTCATACAACTTCTTTACCCAGATTGAAATTCAGTGTCATTCCTCTGACTTTATAAGTCACTGTGTAGAAATTTAGGCAGAGAAAATTAAAGTTCAAAGCATTGTTATTATTTTACCTAAAGAATTGTACATTGGAGTTATTTCCAGAAATAGTTCTTAAAACGTCAGTGCAGGAAAGATAGTTGCCAAATATCTTAATATATTCTCACTTATCAGACAATGGAACTATCTTAAAGTATACACATTTCACCTTACCTTGGCTTTTGAGAAATTCTCAGTTAAAATTAATGCTTAGTAACTAACCTTTCATGCCTGGAATATTTGTCTCCTGTTTCTAACTGATTGTCTTATTTATCTTTGGGAATAATAGAACTCCATTTTATTAGTGAGCCTAGCCTTTCATTGAGCTTTAAATATCAACAGAGTATTTTCTACTCATCAATGACTTCAGGGCAGAGGAAAAAGCAAGTAGAAATGCCTTAAGGAAGGAAAGCTCTTGGAAGCAAGTATTAGTGAAGTGAGGGGTGTCTAAGACTAAAAATGAGGCCTGATCTTGTACAGCATATAAGCCTTTGTAAGACAGTTAGCTTTTATCTTGAATAAGGCGGGAAGCTGTCGGATAACTGAGTCAGAATGACCTATGGCTTATTTTAAAGGGATCATTCTGAATGTTGTGTTGAACGCTTTCTGAGTGGTGGTATAAGAGAAAGCAAGAAATTGGAAAACTACTGCTAGTTTCCAAGTAAGAAATGATGGAGGCCGAGATTGGTTTTAAAACTAGAGAGATTAAAAGTTGTCGATTGAACATATATAGCGATGGGTGAATCAATGAATTCACTGAAGATCAGATACTGAGTATCAGAGAGAGAGAAGGGCATCAAGTACAACTCAAGGTTTTTGCCTTGAGAACTGGGAATGTGGACTTACCATTTATAGTGTTATGAGGCAGACGGAATTGAGCAGTTTAGAGCTGGTATAAGATGAGAAATTAATTTTGGATATGTCTAGTCTAAAAAGTCTATAAGACAAGCAACCCAAGATTTCAAATAGGCAGATTTGAAATTTACAAACTAGACTGAAATTCATTTCACATGCATAGCTTTATATTACAGTTTTACAACCTTCTCAACTTACAGTGAAGTTTTATATATTACAGAGTGACCATTTTTTCCCTTAAAAAAAAAAAAACTGATAGTATTAGGTCTAGTTTCCCTCTACTTTTAGACTTCATCTCCCGTAAATCTTCTCTTTTCTGATACAGTTGCTTTTCTAAATATTACCTGTTTTGGATGACCTTTACTGACCACCTTTGTTAAAACTGTAGCCCTACCCTACCCCCATGTAAACCTCTCTTCCTCTCTGTTTCTCTCCATAGCATTTCCTTTCACTGTCTGACATACTACATCTTTATTTGATTTGTTTGTCAGCTATACAGTAAAGTCAATGAAGGCAATGATTTTAATACTTTTACTCCCAGTGATATATCCTTCAAATTTAAGTGCTGGACACATAATAAATGTACTATAAATATTTATTGGATGAATAAATGGATGAACGAAATTGACCAAAAGTGTATTTTGGGAAAAAATATATGCAGAAAATTGGAGAGGAGAGGAATCATTACATATAAAACATTCATACCCAGTCAATAAGCAGTTTGTCTACAAAATAAATACCATAATTCTTATTTTTCAAAATTAATGTTTTGATAGATAATTGCCCAAGCAATAGTTATTTCGAAAAATTTTCTGAGGTTGAAGTGTTTAGGTGATTCTTTGTCTTCTCTTCTGGAGTTGAGAGGTGTTTGTGATGGACATTTGACTACAAATTGTTGCCATTTATTCCATTCTTTTCATTGTTGCATTGTTGTCATTGAAAAAGTCCTATTTCTTTTAACGTTGAAAATTTAACATACGTAAATTAAATACTTCTGAATTTGTGGTCTCTGGTAAAATATGAAATAAGTGCTTAGAACTTCTTTCCCTATTAAAAGCAACGTGTTTAAATGTGTTTCCCCATTAAAAACAATGGTCAAGGTAGTAAAAGAACTCAAAAGTAAATCTGAGTTTTAAGAATTACCTTTGCACATTAAAGTACCACAATCTAAATACAATCTAAATCTTGGGTTTCTATATGCATATTTTTAATCAGTGAGTGATTATTAACCTATGTTTATTAAAAAAAAAACATAAACATATGGCTTGGTTAAAATCCCACATAAATACAAATGCACATAGGACATAAATAATCCCCCATTATAGAATCATCAGCTCTATAAAGCTCATGTACTTGTGAGAAAAAAGGCATTTAAAAATGTCATCCCCAGACATGTCTCCACCTTTATGATTCTAATACAATTTAAAGAAAGAGAATACACTTTCTAGAGTCAGACCCCCAAGTTTGAATCCTGATTCTGTCACTTATAACTGTTGATATTTAACAAGTTACCTAACTCACCTATATCTGTTTGCTTATTTTTAAGTGGACCTACTTATATCTGAGGGTTACTGTAAAGCATCTGAGTTAATATTTATACAAAGCAGTAAATGGTTAAGTGGCCAAACTTGTGACCATCATCATGATCGATCATGATTATCAATACCACTATCATTCATCATCATCATTTGTTGAATGGATTCACATTCATGACACCTTTGCTAATTCTGCAGGTTGACAGTATTCACTTTACTGATTAGTTCTCTCCACCTTTTCCAGAACTACTTTTGAAGAAAACCAACTTGATCTGCTAAGCTAAATAAGGTTCATCCTATTTAGGTATCCTTTCATGGATTTATAGTTAATTTATGGATAGGTAACAATTGAATCAGGGTAGGTGACCTACCCTGGTCTAGTTTCAAGCTTTAGATGAAAATAAAATAAAGTCTGTGTTGGTTCTTTGGGTGGAAAAGTATTTGGGAGAAAATCAGGAGCCTAGTGGGCTGTAGTCCATGGGGTCGCTTCACTTTCACTTTTCACTTTCATGCACTGGAGAAGGAAATGGCAACCCACTCCAGTGTTCTTGCCTGGAGAATCCCAGGGACAGTGGAGCCTGGTGGGCTGCTGTCTCTGGGGTCACACAGAGTCGGACATGGCTGAAGCAACTTAGCAGGAACAGCAGCAGGTTCTAAATGGATATTGGGTTCACTGATGTTAAGATAGTCACACAAAATATAATACCACAAGAAATCAATGCCAGACTGTTGCCAAGGAAGGTAAGATTCATCTCCATCCAAGAAATGTTCACAAAGCATTTTCTTATATGACTCATGGACCTGGGTCACTTGGAACTTTCGATCTAAGACATAGCAATTGAAATGTGAACAGGGGCTATATAGTCAGCAGAATCGAGTGAAGACATCACCACCTGACAAACAAAATGCTCACCTTCCACACTAATAACTAGACGTGCATTGTCCAAGTATGGGATTTGAATGGGTTCTAGAAGTCTATGACTTGAGAATATGCAACTTTCTGTCTAGGCTAGGTAGACACAGTGAGATACTCAAAATTTTCCTCTTCAGTCCAAGAGATTGTCATGTAAAGTGTAAATTATGTATTTCCAAAGCAACAATTTGGAAGATTTTTGATCTCTCTGCTCTCCAACTACTATTAGCCCACCTGTGAAATTTAAAGTGATAGAGCTACCTTAATCTTCTCTCCTACTTCTTAAGTTTAGCTAGAGATAAGAGGTTCAAATCCTTCTACAAGTAAAATCCTGGGTACAGAGAAGAGTAAAGAACCTAGGTAGAAACAAAGTGCTTTATAGTTTCAATTGGCTTGAAGGTTAAGATTTTAAAAGAAAGGAAAGCCTTCTAAAATTAGCAGCAAAATGTATTTACCTTTCTAATAACCTTTTTTAAAATTGTGGATGACATTGATCTTTAATGGCATTCTGATGGAACTTTGAAGTTTTACACATTACTAAAATTGAATTTAAAAGTGACAATTTAAATAATTCCCCCAATTTCCTATTATACTAAAATTACATGCCTATCCTCTTTCATAGCTATGTGTTTTTGAATAAGAATGCCATCTATTGCCTACTAAATTAAGAAAAAATGATATACTTGAAATTAGATAAATGCTAACTTTTAGGAGATCAAGATCATACAATTTACACTTGAAGTATACTTTGAGAAAAGTTGGAATTAGCACAGTATTCCATGGAGGATCCAATATGACAAGGTGATATCCTCCAGTTTTAAAAAATGTCCAAATTTTTCATCAAATTATGCTTTTATCTGTAAAACTCATGAGTATACTGTAGCTTAGTCTGATGATGATAGCAGTAAAAACACTTATTAAATTAATTTATTAATACTTATTAAATTAGCACATTAAATTAATGCTTAATATATAGCAGGCACTTTGTTAAATTTTCTCCACAACTACCTTTGAAATAGATATAACTATCTCCACTTCAAAAACAGAAAAGAGACACAGAATTTGTGCCAGTACCCAGTATTATGTAGTATGAAATGACATAGCTGAGACTGACCCCAAACAGAGAATAAAACCTGTCTCCATACACCTGGTAAGAAGTGCTAGATTTATGGGAAACCATGACTGATTAGCAAGTGCACATTTGGCCTAAAATCTCATTCAACATGGCAGGAATCTACATTTTGAAATCAAGCTGCATAGAAGCAGAACCAGGGCTGTTATTACACCTGCTGCCCACATCCATTTGCTTGCAATTTTATAGCCATGAATGCAGCATTAAATTAGTGTAGTTCTGTGAAAAGATGAAGTTAAAAACTACTGTTACTGAAATTTCCTTAACATTACATAAAATGATGTGATAGAGAAAAGGGATTTTATTTGCAAAGAATAGTTTCTGAAAATATGCAGAAACTTGGTTCCATTTGCTTTCATTTTTATGAGGTACTAAGAGGTAAACAAAAGAGCTTTGGCTTTTGAATCACTTTTGCTATGGTGGATCTTGGTTCCTTTTGTTAGTGACTGTATGACTCTGAGTAAATTTATTTCTCTGAGATTCTGATTCCTGATATTTCAATTAAATAATACCTATCTTGAAGTATTGCAATAAGAAAGAATGTTTATAAAGGATCTGGTGCAGTGATAGAATGAGTATGTGCCTAACACAGGATCGGTTTTATTAAAACATAGTGTTTATGAAATACAGAGATACCTAATCAAAAGGGACTCATATGTTTGTGAAGTGATGTGAAAGTCGCTCAGTCATGTTCAGCTCTTTGTGAGATTATACAGTCCATGGAATTCTCCAGGCCAGAATACTGGAGTGGGTAGCCTTTCCCTGCTCCAGGGGATCTTCCCAACACAGGGATCGAACCCAGGTCTTCCACATTACAGGCAGATTCTTTTCCAGCTGAGCCAACAGGGAAGCCCAAGAATACTGGAGTGGGTAGCCTATCCCTTCTCCAGTGGATTGTCCCAACCCAGGAACCAAACTGGGGTCCCTTGAATTGCAGGCAGATTCTTTACTAACTGAACTATGAGTCCAGTGAATTAAAAACAACCCTCAATTCAAGCGAACCATAGTAGGTTAATAAAACAAAAGTTTGAATTTTCAGGGAAGAAATATAGAAATAGGCATAAGGAATGGGAATAAATGGAAGGCAGGAAGTAACAAAGGAGGGAAGCCAGGGAAGAAGGAAGGAAGGAGAGAAGGAATTATCTTGGGATATGGAAAGCACTCTATTTACCAACAGTGACAGTATGCAATGTACTGCAGAATATGACTAACACCATCTGTACAAGATTAAGAAAAAAAGGTAAATATTTATTTTTGTGACCTTGGATGATAAAGGACTTTCTAACTATGATACCTAGATAAGCAAAAAAAAAAAAAAAAAGACAAAGGAAAAAGCAGGCACACTTTACACCTGAAAACACAAATTAGAGTAAAATAAACCAGAACAAACAAAACAATGAAGTCTGAAAAACTAAAGAGAAACATGAATTTTGGGAGATAATAACAATTTATATAAGAAAGTGTTTGTATGTAAATAGATTCTAACCAATTAATAAGAAAACTGTCTCCTCCTTCCCCATCCCTCACCCTCCAAAACAGAAAATTGGACAGAGGTCCTGAACAGGACATGAATATAAAGAATTCATACATGTTTAGAATAAGCATGCAAACAGTTGTTCTGTCCCATCAGTAAGTGCATAAACACTAATGAAAACAAACATGAAATACTATCTCTTTGTCCTATTTGCAGAAATTAAAAAAAATCATTGTTGATATCCATTATCAGAAAGGAGTCTTGAAAAGTAGATACTTAATTAGCAATCAATGAGGGTAAACTTTCTGGAGGGAATTTGGAAATAATATATTGAAAAATTTTATAAAATTGTTTTTTCTCTGTCTTCTAACATTTTTACTCCAGTTAATTTAGATAAATGTGGAAAGAAATCTGGCCTTCCCAGGTGGTGTTAGTGGTAAAGAACCCACCTGCCTATGCAGGAGACATAAGGAAAGCAGGTTACATCCCTGAGTCAGGAAGATCCCCTGGAGTAGAAAATGGCAACCCTCTCCAGTATTCTTGCCTGGAGAATCCCATGGACAGTGGAGCCTGCCGGGCTACAGTCCATAGGGTTGCAAAGAGTCGCACATGATTCAAACAACTAAGCATGCATGAAGAAAGATATCTATCACAACCTACTAAATACAAATATATATATATACATACAGACTTACAAACATAGATATCTACCTATTTATAGGTATGCATACACATATACATAAATGGAAAATACCTGATAATGGTTCAGTCAGTTCAGTCACTCAGTTGTGTCCAAATCTTTGAGACCCCATGAATTGCAGCACGCCAGGCTTCCCTGTCCATCACCAATTCCTGGAGCTTACTCAAACTCATGTCCATAGAGCCAGTGATGCCATCCAACCATCTCATCTTCTGTTGTCCCTTTCAATCTTTCCCAGCATCAGGATCTTTTCCAATGAGTCAGTTCTTCACATCAGGTGGCCAAAGTATTGGAGTTTCAGCTTCAACATCAGTCCTTGCAATGAATATTCATGACTGATTTCCTTTAGGATGGATAATGGGTGCAAAGTTATAAATAGATGATATTAAATCTACATGATGGATAAGAGATTTAAAATTGTAATGAAGTTATGTTTTAGAGATATTTTAGTTTATATAAAAATGTTAAAAATAAATAACTGGAAAGTATATATAGTAAGATTCCATTTTGTAATATAACTTTCAGAAATAATCACATATATATGTAACATTCAAGTATAGCCACTGAAATCTCACTTTCAAAATCTTTGCTATATGAAACAGTATCTTATGAATACACAAGTACTATGCATGACAGTATACAGACAAAAAAGTCCACCATACTGCTTACATATTTTTCATAATTTTATATATCCATATAATGTCCAAGTAAACTTAAAACTATTGACACCTATAGTTTTACTAACTAGAGAAAATCATGGTTATAAATTCATTCCATTTTTCTAGTCTTAAAGTGGTTACATTAATAAAAAGTATATGCTCTTTTATTGAATACTTAAGGAAGTGTGTGTTATTAAAACCTAGTGTAAGAGATTTCTGTTTTCTGTCTTTTGATGTAGAGTGCTGATTCTGTATTCAAACTGGCAAAATAGCCTCTTACCTTCCATTACAAAAAACAGCACCACCTTCTAATTGGTTCTAATGTGTTGATGTTCAAACACCAACTAACAAGCAACTGGAATCTGTCAAGGTGATAGAACTGCAGTTAAGTGATCAGTGTTTCAGTCTTACTGGTAGAATTTCACCACTGCAGTTCTACTGCTAAATTATTATTGTTAAGAATGATTGTAAGCAAAATGCAAATTGAAAGACATACAAGCTCCCCAGATATCACTGGCTCTGCAGTCTGACCAACACATCAGATTGAGTCAGAGCTGGCATCCGCTGAGCCTTGGCCAAAACATTAGTGGTAGGCAGAATTTCCCAAATATTATACTGATAGCACTGGGGGGATCAGATACTTGTTTGTTGTGCGGGACTGTCCTGTGTGCTGTAAGATGTTTAGCAGCATCTCTGGCTTCTATCCAGTTAATGCCAGTAGCACCCCACCTTAGTTGTGACAACCAAAAACACCCCAAGAAATTACCAAATGACAAGAAGGGAAGTTAGAAGGGTAACACCAGCCATGGTACCAGCTGTTGTTTCTTAGAAAAGTTTGACTTTTTCAATTGAGTTCTTCTGAATTTTTTTATGTCAAATATTCTTTGTTTTTATAAAATAACAGTGAGGAAAGTGAAAGTGTAAGTTGCTCAGTCGTGTCCAACTCTTTGTGACCCCATGAACTATACAGCTCAAGGCTCATCTCTCCATTGAAGTCTCTAGGCAAGAATATTGGAGTGGGTTGTCATTCCCTTCTTCAGGGCATCTTCCCAACCCAGGGATCAAACCTGGATCTCCTGCATTGCAGGCAGATTCTTTACTGTCTGAGCCACCAGGGAATCCCCCCAAATAGAGATAGTGGATGGTAATTCTTTTGTGTTAATATTTTCCCCAATCATCATTTATTTTTGAATGTGTATATGTGCAGATACGTGTTTTATGACCTTACTTGGAAAAATAGAATAATTTGCAATGTTTTTTCCCAACTTAAAAAAAAAAATACCAGCTTATGCAATTGCATACTTGAGAATCTTTGGCAAAAAAGATTGTTTCATCTTTTACTTCGAAAATGTTTCTAAATATTATAGATCTTTTTTGTGAGCTGCTTATATTGAGGCTGCTGTAGAAATGGTTCTTCAAAATACCCTGGGGTTTTACCTTTGAAAGCCTGACTCACTGAGCCCTTAATTTTATTGTCTGCTTTTGCTTATCCGTAGGCACTGCTTCATCTACATCTGGTCTCCGTGCTAAATTAGGCTCACACGTCAGATACTGCCTCTTGAGTAGAGTGTCTCATTTCCAGTTCCTGAATGGAATTTTAGGTGGAAAACCGTGGATGCTGCTAAGTGCGTTTCTAATCCAGATATTTGCCTCTCCAAATTCACTTTCAGAAGACAGGAGGAATTATGTTTTGTTTGTTTAACTTTGGGGTGTGTTCTGACCATTTGGATGTAGCTTATAGGCTTTCAGTGTATTGTTAGCTGCTGACGTGAAACAGGTGTTACCATTGACCCTGTGTTTTCGTTATCACAACAGCAAAAGGGTATTAACTATTTTGAATCTTAGACATATAAAATAATTTTTTTGGAACTGCATGAAAGAAAGAAATTGAATTATCTACATTTTGTACAAGGAGAAGAGGTCTTTAATTGATATCTAGCATTCCTTGGTGGCTCAGAAAGAATCTGCCTAGAATGAAGGATACCTAGGTTCAATCCCTGGGTGGGGAAGTTCCTTAGGGAAGGAAATGGGAATCCACTCTAGTATTCTTGCCTGGAGAATTCCATGAATAGATGTGTCTGGAGGGCTACAATTCATGGGGTTGCAAAGAATCAGACACGACTGAGTGACTAACACAATATAATACAGGAAGTAGATATATTGAGCCTTGTATTATTCATTTGAAGAATTATGAACACTATGGGTAGTGTAATGATAAGGTTAAATATATAAAAAACAAACATGCTGTTTTTAGCACTTAAACTTAGTTACCAAGAAATCTAAATTTATGGCACACTTCAATTCTTTGGGAATTGCTGGAATAACACACCAACATTATGACTCTCTCAGAACACTCTTCCGTACAGTTTTTTCCCCCTTGATAGTAAAATTTTTTAAAAATGTAAACAATAATGTTATCCTATAATAAAGAAACAGATTATTCAAAGGCTGCATTATTAACTCTCTACACAGATAAGCTGTACTTGAACTAAACCCTGAGAATTACTGTGGTCCAAGTGGTTGGATAACAGCTGGTTAAATTACAACAACAGACATAAGCCTCAGTTTATAACATGGAAGACTCATGTTGAAATTATGTGATTTGTCCAGAGAACAACAAGTCAATGAGAGAACCACCCAAGTGTTTTCTCTGTTGTCATATTTCCCCTGCCTATCATGGTGCATCTTCCCTTCCTCACCATTGATTTTCCCCAATGATGTATTTCTCACCAACATAATCGTTTTGCTGCTAACACTAAGCTAAAATACAACCTTAATGTTTTGAAATGAATATCTTATTTCACTTTTGTTTGCCAAATCTTTTTAAGATTTTATATATATATAATTGTGTGTGTGTATATATATATACACACACACATTAATATTATAAGTTTCAGTCTTGGGAAAAGGAACTAGTTATAAGTTGATTTTTTTGGAAGTTCTTCTATCTTGATTTTTAACATATTGCCTCGGTTTGTAAATTCTCACAAGCAGCACCGGAAAGCTTTATCACTTTCTGCTTTAATAATATTTGATAATTCTTATCTTGTCAGGAGAATCTAAGAGGTCTTTGTTTCCGTAAAACAGTTTCTAATTAGTGTCTCAGTGTTCTGTCTTGTATGATTCCAAGGAAGTTTGGTTCTGTTGTTACACATAATCTTAAATAAGTAAATACACAGATAAATATATAAGTGGATAGTTAGATGATAGATATATAATATTGAAACATGCCTTTGTAAATTACATCTTATAAATTATCCCAAACATTTTTTTAATTTATAGGATCCTGTGACTGAGAAAGCATTTCATAATTCACTTGGGATTTATAAAATTAATCTAAAGCTTAAGGAGGATTAAAGAAAATAGAAATGTGTAGTATGCATACAAATAAAGCATTCAGCTCATCAAGGTGGATTCTTTTCCTAAGAATGATCTTTTTCTTAATCCCAAGCATTCTTTGAAAAAAATGTTTATTTAGAAAACATTTACTTTAGGTACTACACTTTCAGCCTATTATATTTATTTACTTAATAAGTATGCCTGCTTTTCTCTAAATAGTCTAGAATTTTAAAAAGTCATACTCAGTTTCTAATAAGTTTCAAGTCAGTGAAGTTGGCAAGAGAGTCTAAACTGAATATATAGTTGTAATAGAAGACCTATACTTATGAGAATTGTCCAGTATTGTATAGTGTTTTATATAACATTTTGATGAGGCACACATTTGTAGCCTGTAAGTATGCAACTTAAAAGTACATTTGGTTTTTCAGACTCCAATAAAAGTGACACCATATGGTATTTTCTTTCTGTCTGAGATTTTACTTCTCAGATGGCAAAGATTCTGCAATGCAGGAGACCTGGATTCAAATCCAAGGTTGGGAAGTTCTCCTGGAGAAGGGAATACCTACCCACTCCAGGATTCTTGTCTGGAGAATTCCATGGACACAGGAGCCTGGCAGGCTACAGTCCATGTGGTCATAAAGAGTCAGACACTACTGAGCAACTAACACTTTCACTTTCACACATCCTCTATGTCCATCCTTGTTGTCCCAAATGCCATGATTTCATTATTTTTTTGTGGTTGATTATCATCAATCATATCTACACACATACACACATATATATGTTTACATATCAGATCTTCTTTCTACTCATCTGTTGACAGACCCTTATCTTGCTTCTGTATCTTGGCTATTGTGAATAATGCTGCAGTGATCATAGGAGTATATATATCATTTGTAGAATCTAAACTCCAAAACAAATGAATAAACATAGAAAAATAGAAACAGAGTCATAAATACAGAGAACAAGCGGGTTCTGATGGTTACCTGAGGGTAGTGGGGTGGGGGATGAGTGATGTATAGAAATGTGGAATCATTATGTTGTGTATCAGAAACTAACATAGTGCTATAAGTCAATTACATTTCAAAAAGGAAATAAACTTATAGAAGAAGAGCGCAGATTGGTGGTTATAAGAGGCAGGGGGTAAGAGAAAAGGAACTGAATGAAGGTGATCATTCATTGTCAAAACTTTTGACAAACAAAAAGGTTTGTACCTTTTGACAAACAAAAGGAACAAACAAAAAATCCAGTTAAATGATAAAGAAGTGCTAGGGATGTAACACAGAACATGATTAATATTATTAACATCATTGAATATTATATATGAAAGTTAAGACAGCAAGTCCTAAGAATTCTCATTATAAAGAAAAAAAATATTTTTATTTTTTATCTATATGATATGATAGATGTTCACTAAAAATTATGGTCATTATTTTTTGACAAATGTAAGTCAATCATTATGTTTTATACTTCAAACTTGTACAGTGCTTTATGTGAATAATATATCAGTACAAATGGAAGAGAACTAACAAATGAACAAAAAAAGAAAGAACATTTGCTCTTTTCTGAAGACTTACTACCATTCCTAATGTCAGTCACTTTGAGAAAAACTGGGTGCTTGGGGGCTGCAATAGAAAAACTCTTTATGACAGACAGCTACTTACCGATGGTGGTGGGGTGTTGGAACCTGCTGGCTCCCAGCGTGAATAAAGCCACAGACTGCAGCACAGGCGCAGGTGCTTTCTCCTCCACTGCTCGGTGTGAGGTGCTGCCCAGCGCCCGCTCTCTCCACCCTGGCCCAACAGCAGTGACCTGGAGGTGGTTCCAGCATGCCATCCAGAATATCTTATTATTGATGTCAGCCTTGATCACTGGCTAAGCAACAGTGAGAAAACCTAGACCCACCCACCAGAACACCACACAAGCTTTCCCATCCAGGAAACTTCGACAAACCACACATCCAACCCCTCCCATAGAGAGGAACCCCCACAATAAAGGGACAACACAGCAAGATAAACAAGATGAAAAGGCAGAGAAATACCCAGCAAGTAAAGGAACAGGATAAACACCCCCTAGACCAAACAAAAGACGAAGAGATAGGAAGTCTACCTGACAAAGAATTCCGAATAATGATACTGAAAATGATCCAAAACCTGGAAAATAAATCGGAGTTGCAGTTCAATAAACTGCAGGCAAGGATTGAGAAGATGCAGGTAAGCTTTAACAAGGACTTAGAAGAAATGAAAAAGAGTCAAAATACAATAAATAATGCAATAAATGAGATCAAAAACACCCTGGAGGGAACCAACAGTAGAATAACAGAGATAGAAGACAGGATAAGTGAGGTAGAAGACAGAATGGCATAAATAAATGAAACAGGAAGGAAAAATGAAAAAAGAATTAAAAGATGTGTAGACAATCTTAGAGACCTCTGAACAATATTAAATGCACCAATATTCGAATCATAAGAGTCCCAGAAGAAGATGACAAAAAGACAGACCATCAGAAAATTCTTGAAGAGATAATTGTTGAAAATTTCCCTAAATTGGGGAAGCAAATAGCCACTCAGGTCCAAGAAACACAGAGAGTCCCAAATAGAATGAACCCCAAGCAGAACACCCCAAGACACATATTAATCAAATTAACAAATATCAAATATAAAGAGCAAATTTTAAAAGCAGCAAAGGAGAAACAAAAAATAACTCACAAGGGGAATCCCATGAGGATAACAGCTGATCTCTCAATAGAAACGCTTCAGGCCAGAAGGGGATGGCAAAACATACTTAAAGTCATGGAAGAAAACAATCTACAACCCCGATTACTGTACCCAGCAAGGATCTCATTCAAATTTGAAGGAGAATTCAAAAGTTCTCAGACAAGCAGAAACTGAGAGAATTCAGCAACACCAAACCAGCCCTCCAACAAATGCTAAACGATCTTGCCTAGATAGGAAACACGGATGGGATAGATAATCTCAAACCCAAAATAATAAAATAAATGGCAATGGGATCATACTTATCAATAATTACCTTAAATGTAAACGGGCTGAATGCCCCAACCAAAAGACAAAGATTGGCCGATTGGATACAGAAACAAGACCCCTATATATGTTGTCTACAAGAGACCCACCTCAAACCTAGGGACACATATAGACTGAAAGTTAAAGGCTGGAAAAAGATATTCCATGCGAATAAAGACCAAAAGAAAGCAGGAGTGGCAATACTCATATCAGATAAAGTAGACTTTAAAATAAAGGCAGTGAAAAGAGATAAAGATGGACATTACATAATGATCAAAGGATCAATCGAGGAAGAAGAAATAACAATTATAAATATTTATGCACCTAACACAGGAGCTCCACAATATGTAAGGCAAATGCTAACAAATATGAAAGGGGAAATCAACAACAACACAATAATAGTGGGAGACTTTAATACACCACTCACACCAATGGATAGATCAACTAGACAGTAAAGTAACAAGGAAATTCAAACTTTAAATGATACAATAGACCAACTAGACCTAATTGATATCTATAGGTCATTCCACCCCAAAACAAGGAATTTCACCTTTTTCTCAAGTGCACACGGGACCTTCTCCAGGATAGATCACATCCTGGGCCATAAATCTAGCCTTGGTAAATTCAAAAATATTGAAATCATCCCAAGCATCTTTTCTGACCAAAATGCAGTGAGATTAGATATCAACTACAGGAGAAAACCTTTCAAAACTTCCAACATATGGAGGCTCAACAACACACTGCTGAATAACCAACAAATCGCAGAAGAAATTAAAAATGAAATTCAGTTATGCATGGAAACGAATGAAAATGAAAACACAACAGCTCAAAACCTATGGGACACTGTGAAAGCAATGCTAAGGGGAAAGTTCATAGCAATACAAGCTCACCTCAGGAAACAAGAGAAAAATCAAATAAATGACCTTACTATACACCTAAAGCAACTAGAAAGGGAAGAGATGCAGAAGCCCAGGTCTAGTAGAAGGAAAGAAATCTTAAAGATCAGGGCAGAAATTAATGCAAAGGAATCAAAAGTGACCATAGCAAAAATCAACCAAGCCAAAAGCTGGTTCTTTGAGAAGATAAATAAAATTGACAAACCGTTAGCCAGACTCATCAAGAAACAAAGGGAGAAGAACCAAATCAACAGAATTAGAAATGAAAACGGAGAGATCACAACAGAAAACACAGAAATACAAAGGATCATAAGAGACTATTATCAGCAACTATATGCAAATAAACTGGACAACCTGGATGAAATGGACAAATTCCTAGAAAAGTACAACTTTCCAAGACTAAACCAGGAAGAGATAGATAATATTAATAGACCCATCACAAGCACAGATATTGAAACCGTAATCTGAAATCTTACAAAAAACAAAAGCCCAGGACCAGATGGCTTCACAGCTGAATTCTACCAAAAATTTAGAGAAGAGCTAACACCTATTCTACTCAAACTCTTCCAGAAAATTGCAGACGAAGGTAAACTTCCAAACTCATTCTATGAGGCCTCCATCACCCTAATTCCAAAACCTGGCAAAGATGCCACAAAAAAAGAAAACTACAGGCCAATATCACTGATGAACTTAGACGCAAAAATCCTCAACAAAATTCTAGCAAATAGAATCCAACAACACATCAAAAAGATCATACATCATGATCAAGTAGGCTTTATCCCAGGGATGCAAGGATTCTTCAATATTCGTAAATCGATCAATGTAATACACCACATTAACAAATTGAAAAATAAAAATCACATGATTATCTCAATAGATGCAGAGAAAGCCTTTGACAAAATTCAACATCCATTTATGATAAAAACCCTCCAAAAAGCAGGAATAGAAGGAACATACCTCAACATAATAAAAGCTATATATGACAAACCCACAGCAAACATTATCCTCAATGGTGAAAAACTGGAAGCATTCCCCCTGAAATCAGGGACAAGACAAGGGTGCCCACTCTCACCACTACTATTCAACATAGTTTTGGAAGTTTTGGCCACAGCAATCAGAGCAGATAAAGAAATCAAAGGAATACAGATTGGAAAAGAAGAAGTAAAACTCTCTCTGTTTGCTGATGACATGATCCTCTATATTGAAAACCCTAAAGACTCTACGAGAAAATTACTAGAGCTAATCAGTGAATATAGCAAAGTTTCAGGATACAAAATCAACACACAGAAATCCCTGGCATTCCTATACACTAACAGTGAGAAATCAGAAAGAGAAATTAAGGAAACAATCCCATTCACCATCGAAACAAAAAGAATAAAATACTTAGGAGTATTTCTACCTAAAGAATCAAAAGACTTGTATATAGAAAACTATAGAACACTGATGAAAGAAATCAAGGAGGACACAAACAGATGGAGAAATGTGCCGTGTTCGTGGATTGGAAGAATCAATATAGTGAAAATGAGTATACTACCTAAAGCAATCTATAGATTCAATGCAATTCCTATCAAGCTACCAGAGGTCTTCTTCAAAGAATTAGAACAAATAATTTCTCAATTTGTATGGAAATACAAAAAACCTCGTATAGCCAAAGCAATCTTGAGAAAGAAGAATGGAACTGGCGGAATCAACCTACCTGACTTTAGGCTATACTACAAATCCACAGTCATTAAGACAGTATGGTACTGGCACAAAGACAGAAATATAGATCAATGGAACAGAATAGAAAGCCCAGAGATAAATCCACGCATCTATGGACACCTTATCTTTGACAAAGGAGGCAAGAATATACAATGGAGAAAAGACAACCTCTTTAACAAGTGGTGCTGGGAAAACTGGACAGCCACTTGTAAAAGAATGAAACTAGATCACTTTCTAACACCATACACAAAGATAAACTCAAAATGGATCAAAGATCTAAGCATAAGACCAGAAACTATAAAACTCCTAGAGGATAACATAGGCAAAACACTCTCTGATATAAACCAAAGCGGAATCCTACATGACCCACCTACCAGAATACTGGAAATAAAAACATGAATAAACAAATAGGACCTAATTAAAATTAAAAGCTTCTGCACAACAAAGGAAACTATAAGCAAGGTGAAAAGACAGCCTTCAGAATGGGAGAAAATAATAGCCAATGAAGCAACAGACAAACAATTAATCTCAAAAATATATAAGCAACTCCTGCAGCTCCATTCTAGAAAAATAAACGACCCAATCAAAAAGTGGGCCAAAGAACTTAACAGACATTTCTCCAAAGAAGACATAAAAATGGCTAACAAACACATGAAAAGATGCTCAACATCACTCATTATCAGAGAAATGCAAATCAAAACCACAATGAGGTATCACTTTACACCAGTCAGAATGGCTGCCATCCAAAAGTCTACAAGCAATAAATGCTGGAGAGGATGTGGAGAAAAGGGAACTCTCCTACACTGTTGGTGGGAATGCAAACTAGTACAGCCGCTATGGAAAACAGTGTGGAGGTTCCTTAAAAATCTCCAAATAGACCTGCCATATGACCCAGCAATCCCACTGCTGGGCATATACACCGAGGAAACCAGAATTTAAAGAGCCACGTGTACCCCAATGTTCATCGCTGCATTGTTTACAATAGCCATGACATGGAAGCAACCTAGATGCCCATCAACTGATGAATGGATAAGAAAGCTGTGGTACATATACACAATGGAATATTACTCAGCATTAAAAAAAAATTCATTTGAATCAATTCTACTCAGATGGGCCAAACTGGAGCCCATTATCCAGAGTGAAGGAAGCCAGAAGCAAAAACAACAATACAGTATATTAACGCATATATATGGAATTTAGAAAGACGGTAACGAGAACCCAACATGCGAGACAGCCAAAGGAACGCAGATGTATGGAATAGACTCCTGGTCTCTGTGGATGAGGGAAAGGGTGGGATGATATGTGAGAATGACATTGAAACATGTTAATTATCATATGTGTAATCAATCGCCAGCCCAGGATTGATGCTCGGGGCTGGTGCAGCGAGATTTCCCGGGGGGGAGGGGGGAGGGAGGGGTTTCTGGAGGGGAAGCATATGTAAACCCATGGTGATATCATGGCATTGTATGGCAAAAACCATAAAAGGGAGGGAAAAAAAAAAGAGGAAAGGTGAAAGGACAGAGAGTGATACATTTCTTTATAACAACCTTCACTTCAGAACCAAAAGCAACTACTGCAGTATTTAGGTACATGTGACTTGTTACTTATAAATTTATAAGTTACAATTCTCTACTTGACTTGGAGGACTCAATCTTCAAAATTAATTACTTTTTACAAAGATGTATAAAAATATATAAAAATGAAGACTTTATGAAAGAAGTATCAGTTTACTTATTTTTATATGAGGAATCAATGTACCACATTGTAAAACAATCTAAAAGGTAAAGTGTATATGAATGTGTATATATGAATAAATATATATGTGTTCTTGTATTTTTTGAAATTTATTTCTTTAAATAAAACTTTAGAGGACTTATTAAAAAGAAAAAAGAAAAACTCTTTCTCTCTGGGACTTGGTCATCTACAGTTACATTTGGGGCACAGTGATGTCCAATTGGGTGCCTGGATTGTCAGCAATGGATACTAAAATTATTTTCTCAGTATGGAGGAGTAATAACTGAAATAGAATAATAAGCCATTTTTAGATGTCTCTTTACCTAGACTGTATTACTTTTAATCTGTCATTTTTAATTAATATTTTGTCTAATGTTGTTATATATTTGATAGTCTCATATTAACTGGTCACAGGTAGTTAAGAACAATTTTATTTGTTCCACATAAATTTTATTTACAAAGATACCAGTAGGAAGTATATAGGAAGAGGCCTTTTGACCCTCAAGTGAAGCCAAGGAAAGAGAAGTCCCAATGTGGCAGTGTGACTCTAAGGAAGAGTATCACAGGTTGCTTTGTCCGGCTGCTTTACTCTCTTGGAATTCCTCATGGTAGGAATAATCTGTACTTTATTTTCTTTTCTTATGAATGAATAGTCACTTAAACATTCCAAATCACAAGTTAGTTGTCATTTAATGATGCTATTCTAGGTTCAAGATTACAAAAAAAAAATCTTTAAGAAATGATAATGTGATCCAAAAATAGGTGAACTCACAGTTCTCAGTTTATAAGTAAATGTTATGGTTTGCTTTGGTGGGTATCTAGAATCTTAGGATAATTTCTTTTTCAAAATCAATGTATTTAAACTAAAGAGCAAAGCAACTTATATCTCCCCGACTCCTTGCCTCAGGCAGCCACCAATCTGTTATCTGCATCTATGAGGTTTGTTTGTTTTGTTTTTTTAAATTCTGAATTTCACATATAAAAGAGATCATTTGGTATTTGTCTTTCTCTGTCTTATTTCATTAAGCATATTGTCCTCAATATCTAGCCATGTTGCTTCAAATGGCAGGATTTCCTTCTTTTTTATGGTTGGAAAAGACCCTTTTCCTATACACACACACACACACACACACACACACACACACACCACATCTTCTTTATTCATTCAACCATCAATGAATGAATTTCCATATCTTGGCTATTGTAAATAGTGCATGTACCTTTTCAGTTAGTGTTATTGTTTTCTTCAGATAAATAACCAAAGTGGAATTGCTGAACCATGTGGATGTTTTCCTTTCAGTTACACAGGGCCACTTAATAGAGTTTTTAAAAGTAGCTGCACCAATCTGCATTTCCAGCAACAGTGCACAACGTTCCCGTTTTCTCTACCTCTTCATTAACACTTGTCATTTCTGGTCTTCTGGATAATAGCCATTCTAACAGTTTGGAGGTGATATCTCATTAAGATTTTCATTTAAATTTCCCTTATTTTTAAAAATGTACAACATATTTTCATGTCTCTCTTATATATCTGTATGACTTCTTTGGAAAAAAAATATCTATTCAGATCTTCTGCTTAATTTTTACCTGTATTATTTGTATTTTTACTATTGACTTGTTTGAGTTCCCCATATGTTTTCGATGTTAGCCCCTTACCAGATATATGATTTCAAATATTTTCTCCCACTCTGTAGGTCACCTTTTCATCTTGTTGATAGTTTCCTTTGCTGTGTAGAAGCTTTTTAGTTTGATGTAGCCCCACTTGTTTATTTTCAATTTTGTTGCCTTTGCTTTTGTGTCAGATTTAAAAATATCACTTCAAGGCCTATGTTCAGGAACTTACTGCTTTTGTTTTCTTCTAGGAGACTTATGTTTTCAGGCCTTATTTCAAGTCTATAATCCATTCTAAGTTAATTTTTGTATATAGTGTAAGATAGTATTCCATTTTCATTATTTTGTGTGTAGCTATCCAGTTTCCCCAGAACCATTTACTGAAGAAATTTCTCCTTCCCCATTGTATATTCTTGGCTCCTTAGTTTAAGTTAATTAACTGTATACTCATGGATTTCTACTCTCTCTCTTCTGTTCCATTCAATTGCATGTCTGTTTTTATGTCCATATCATACTGCTTTAGCTACTATAGCTTTGTAATATAGTTTGAAGTCAGGGAGTATGATGCCTCCAGTTTTGTTCTTCTTCCTCAAGATTGTTTTTGCTATTCAAGTTCCTATAGGATTTCATATAAATTTTAGGGTTATATATTCTATTTTGGTGAAAAATACCATTGGAATTTTCATAAGAGTTATAATGAATCTGTATAACATTTTGGAGAGTATTATAACTTTAACAATATTAAATCTTCCAATTCATGAACATTAAACAGCTTGCCATTTATTAGTGTCTTCTTCAAGATCTTTCATTAGTATCTTGTAATTTTCAATATTTACTTATTTCAGTAATTTATTACTAGGCATTTTATTATTTTTGATGCAGTTGTAAATAAGCTTGTTTTCTTTGTTTCTCTTTCTGTATATAAATACAGCAGACATGTGTTAATTTTTTTTGCCCTACAACTTTACCAAATTTGTTAGTATAACAGTTTTTCTTTGGAGTCTTAAGGGTTTTCTATATCTAATATGTCATCTGTAAATAGTGACAGTTTTGCTTTTTTCATTCCAATTTCAATGTCTTTTATTTCTTTTTTCTTGCCTAACTGCTCCAGGTAGGACTTACAAAGCTACCTTGAATAAAAGTATTCATTCTTGTCTTTTACCTGATCTTAGAGAAAAAACTTTCAGCTTTTCACAGTTCAATATGATTTTAACCATTGTCTTGTCTTTATTATGTTGGAGTATATTTCCTCATGCAAACTTTATTCAGAGTTTTAATCTTAAATGAATGTTGAATTTTGCCAAAAGTTTTTTCTACGTCTAATGAGATGATAATACACACTTTTATTCTTTATTTTGTTAATGTGGTGGTGTTTCACTTTGACTGTTTTGAGGATGTTGAACTATCCTTGCATCCTTGGGATAAATTCTTATTTGTGTTAATAATTTCATGTTTATTTTTGCTCTTCTTTCTACTTTTTACCATAAAAGAAAAGCAGAATATTTTAATAATTTCAGACTTTCTTTTAGGGACAGATTAATTCTTCAGGAATAAAAACTGCTGTGATGGATGATGAGGTTCTGATCAATGCATGGATATCAGGCAAGGAATAGCAAATCATTCCAGTATTCTTGCCTGGAGAACTACATGGACAGAGGAGCCTGGCAGGCTATAGTTCACAGGGTAGCAAAGAGTCAGACACAACTGAACAACTTTCACTTTGAATACTTTAAAAGTTTGCTTAAAAAAATACAAAGAAATGAACATAGGTATTATACTAGTAGATACACTACAGACTTCATCAATTTTCCCACTATTATTCATTCATTTCTGTTCTAGAATCAAAGCCAAGATCAACACTGCATTTGGTTGTCAGATCTCCTAGTCATCTATAAACTGTGACCAATCCTTAACTTTCTTTGTCATTTATGACCCTGATACTTTTGAAGAGTAAGGTCAGACATTTTATAGACTATCCATTGATTTGGATTTATCTGATGTTTTTCTCATGATTATGTTTATGTTCTCAGTACATTAAATCAGGTGGTATAAGTGACAGTATGTCACATTTCTCATGATGTTGGCCTTGATTACTTGGCCAAAGTGTTGGTTATTGGCTTTCTCCACTGTGAAATTATGTTTATTTTTTGTCATAATTAGTATCTTGGAGAAAATGATTTAATGCTATTCAAGTTTTATTTCTTCTCAAGTGTTTACTAATTTTAATGTTCATTGCTTTATCTTGCCACATCAGATATTGCATGATATTTGCCTAACAATCATTTTTATATCTCTTATTTCTTATGAATTTATTAATTAGAATTAAAAGAAAGCTGTCCCTTGTCTCACATGATTTGTTCACTTCGTTTATATCATGATGGGCTCATGCATATTTATTGTATTTATGGATTTTGTTGTCCTGTTTCATTGATTAGTTGTCCTGATTTTGCTATCAGAAGCTTTTAGAGTTTGGCTCCTATATCTTTTTAATGTTTCCACTCTGATACTTTTTAAGGAATTGCTTACTTTTTTGCATCGTAAGACATCCAAGTTCAAGAAGTTTATCAACTCTTTTAACTAAATTCATCTTATCAATATCAGATGGCTACTGACAAGCAAGCTTTTGCACATTACTTCTTCCAGTGAGCACCTGCCTGCCCCTAGACTTCAGGTTAATTGGTTGCCTTGTGATCTCTAAACAAGATGACCTATTTTTAGTTCATTCCCGATTGAGTAAACTTTAGACAGGTTTATTCCCGACTATAGGACACTGATTTTCCTTTCTTTTTTTTAAAGAGCATTTACTTTAGAAAACTTGTAAGTTCTTTCTCTGTTCCTTTGAGATGCAAATATTCTCCCAACCTCTTGCAAGGTTTACAGATCAGAAATACTTATTGCAAGGACCTGGGAGCTGCCCCTTTGAAATATAATAATCAAGAAAGATAGTATCTCTTATCTACCAGCCTCTGCTGTATAGTAGGAGCCAGACTTAAATAAGCACCATTACCAAACATAGACCATCTAATCATATTGACCAACCTCCTCTTTAATGTCTTCTATTTCTCCACTAGCTCATTCCAGTGCTTAAAAACTCTTTCAACTTTTGTTTAACAAAGTTGAGTTCTCTCGCCTATTGCCATACTCTTGAAATAATTTTCCCGTGAATGTTTAATTTAGCCAGTGCAATTTTTCGTTGACATCTCTGATGAGCTAAGAAAAAAAGCTCATGAACTTTTACAATTTCTGACTTGTTCTTTTTAATGTGGATGCAATGTTACTCCAATTTTCTAAATACTCAGTTAAAACACAGATTGTAGCTTTAAAATATTTCCATTCCCACTTTGTGAAATTCCCATATTACCCCCAAACATGTTCATATTTATAGTGTACACAAATTATGTATATGGATGATTTTTAAAGAGTTTAAAAATATTGTGTCACTAGTAAGAAGGAAATAGTCATGGAAGGTTAGTCTCAAGTGAAAGTAATAGATCAGTAAGGGTAGAAATGCAGAGTAGAAATCTGGGCTATGGGTGGTTTATACAGATGTAAATTCTCAGTAATTTATAGTGCTCTTTGGAAGGTGATTATTGAATTATCAAGGAATGTGATAAGGAGTTTGACAATTTTTTTTAAAATATGGAAACTTTAGTTAAATATGGGCCAGAACAGAAAAAAAAAAAAGGCAACTACCCAGTGATACAGTCACTAAATAATATTTGTGAATTTTCTAAATTGATATATATATATGTATATGTATCTTTTTTTAAATACTTAGCAAGTGGTAATCAGGTTACAAAAATATAACTATTCACTTTACTTTGGGGATTATATATCCTGTATTCAACTGAAATTAATCTAATGAGCTTTTAATTTATCATGTATATGTGATGACAGGTGTTATCAGCATATGTATATAGATTATAAACATGGTACTATATTAAATCATACTATAGATATGTATATAAGGATAATTATTTTCAATTCTGTGCTCCTTTTTGCAGATTGTTATTTTATTGAGAAAATATTGTTAGTAAGATAAAGTGTTCAAATTTCCATAAACTCTTGGGAAGAAATCAGTTAATTATATTTGTATTAAATGTATAAAGTTATATATTTCATGCATGTATAAATATTATAAATTATATTCATTACAAAGTACAATTAAGAAGGAACTATACTATCAGTAGAGACATAAATTTTTTTCTCAACTTGTATCTGTTTTAGTGGTACACTATTCATATAACTTGTCAAAATTTTATTTTTGAAAAGTATTTTAATTAGTTATAAGCAGATATTAAGTATCCCATCATCATAAATATTTGAAAACCATATTTAGTAAGACACTTTTCTGGAATGGTTCTAAAACAAGTTATTTTGGATGAAGATACACATTTTTAAACTTAAAAAAACCTACTGAAATTGGTCTTCAAATTGTATTCTGTGTGATTTAGCTTACCAACTCAAATATTCCAAATATAATTTGATATTTTCTTGTCAGAAGGATTTTAAATTTTTTGAGAGCAGGAATGGTGCCATGTAACTCCTATGCAGTAAATGCTAGGTGATGATGCTATAGGTGACTCATTGTCATTATTATGACAAAACATAATTGTACTATGCTATATTACACTGATAGGATGGAGGTGTCCTGATTTGCATAGGAAAGTTTATTCATAAACTGAAAGACGCCGAGTTATCTGAGCTTTCTGTCATTTCTTTGTTAGATTTTATTTTCCTTTCCTGGAGTCAGACTAGCACTCTCCCTGTCTGCTTCCAATTTACTGTAAACTGGGGCATGGAATTCAGGTAACTAAACTCCCTTAAATTGTGTGCAAAGTATAATTTGTTAAGTTCTGAGTCACATCCTAAAGGCAGTCTTCTGAATAAAATGAATGGGCTTTTTAAGACTTGATTGGATTTCTAACAGCCTTTATAATATTTACTTATTGAATTGTTCCTTGTTTATGTGTAGCAGTATAGTTTCAAAGCCTGAGGATTTCTACTTTTTTAGCTTTGGAAAGACCTGAGACAAAAAGTATTACAGAAACCTAGAATGAAGATCTAAAAAAAAAAAAAAAAATGATGCAATTGAATATAAATTATTCTAAATCCTTGTAATGGTTATATTAAAAAAATAGAGAGAGGACCATATAGATAAGAATACTCATTTTTGTTTTTCAGCCCGTCTGTCATGTCTGACTATTTGCAACCCCATGGACAGCAGCATGCCAGGCTTCAATGTCCTTTACCATCTCCTGGAGCTTGCTCAAACTCATGTCCATCGCACTGGTGATGCTATCCAACCATCTCATCCTCTGCCATCCCCTTCTCCTCCTGCCTTCAATCTTTCCCAGCATCAGGGTCTTATTTCCAGTGAGTCAGCTCTTCACATCAGGTGGCCAAAGTATTAGAGCTTCAGCCTCAGCATCAGTCCCTCCAGTAAATACTCAGAATTTATTTCCTTTAGGATTGGCTGATTTTATCTCCTTGCAGTCCAAGGGACTCTCAAGAGTCTTCTCTAACACCATAGTTCAAAAGCATCAATTCTTTGGTGCTCAGCCTTCTTTATGGCCCAACTCTCACATCCATACATGACTACTGGAAAAACCATAGCCACATTTACTTAAATTTCAATGATATGATACACACCAGGATCCTGAATGAACTTGTTTTCTGTGAGTCTTCAGTCATATTTAACTATGTGAGGATTACTTTTGTAGGTCATGAATCTCTTTTTGTTTTTACTGCTAGCTGCTTCCCTGATAGCTCAGTTGGTAAAGAATCCACCTGCAGTGCAGAAGACCCTGGTTGGATTCCTGGGTTGGGAAGATCCATTGGAGAAGGGATAGGCTGGCTACCCACTCTAATATTCTGGCGTGGAGAATTCGATCGATGGTATAGTCTGTGGGGTCTCAAAGAATCAGCCATGACTGAGTGGCTTTCACTTTCTTTCACTTTTTGCTGGTAAAACTTACTTGTCCCTTAGTACCAGAGAACTCTGAATTGAGACTTCACGTATGTCCAAGGAGAGGTTGAAGCATCAGTGATATGACAGATGAAATTGTAGTTTAGGATGAGAGAATAAACTATATGGCTTATAAAAATCCCAGATGCCTTGACAAAATAATAAAATAGAAAATATCTGTTCTCCAAGCTTTTAAATGTTTTTAAATAATTCTTTTAAAATTTTAATTTAATTTTGTTTTATTTGAGTTTTATTTTATTGACTTTATTTTTACATTAAATATATGGAAAAATTTGACCCTTCTGTAATGTACACACATATTTCCATGATCTAGGTACAGTACTTTTAACATACTTCCAGAGTCATAATGGCTTTGTGTTTCTAAACCACTTCAAAGAAGTTTACAACATCATAACATTTTATGCCTAAATATTTCAGCGAGTATCTCTCCTAAGATAATTTGCATTCTCTTATATAACCACAATATTGTTATCATTCACAGGAATATTAATAATCACTTTTAGTACTTCCTAATAATGTATACTCAAATTTCTCTATTTGTTTTCCAAATGCCTTTTGCAGCTTTATTTTATCTTAAAGCCAAAACATAAGTTGGTTTAAAACCAGTATATGACTATTTTTCTCAAGGCTAACATTTAACCCTAGTACTAAAATCTATGCTGCAAATGAAGCCATAAAGAAAGAGGTATGGCCACCGGATGCAAAGGATTGACTCTTTGGAAAAGACCTTGATGCTGGGGAAGATTGAAGGTGGGAGGAGAAGGGAATGACAGAAAATGAGATGGTTGGATGGCATTACCAACTTGATGGACAAGAGTTTGAGTAGGCTCTGCAGCCCCCTGGCGTGCTGCAGTCCATGGGGTTGCTTACAGTCAAACACAACTGAGCAACTGAACTGATAGCATAAAAGGAAAAAACAACAAAAACACGTTGGAAATGTTTCTTCTTTTATAGGTAATATGTGTATGTCCCCTACAGGCCTTGTTTCCGTGATTGTAAAAGGTAGATATTAACAATATGAACCTTAGAATATTATTATTCAAATGGTATAATTTTCCAAAAGTGCTTAGCAAAGTGACTGGCATGTGGGAAGTATGAACAAATGTTAATTTCCATTACTATAATTACCATTAGAAGGTAGGCAATCAATCAAGTAAGCCTGATGATTTAATACTTAACTCTGTTTCAACCCAGCCCCTTAAGACTATAATGCTTTATAATAAAATGAGATAGGTTTTCTTTAGTAGGAATCTATGAGTATACCAAACAAGATTTTTTTAAGAGTACTAATTTTTTTTTGACAGATGAGGAAATGGAGAACTTTGTAAAGCTAATGTATTTATAAATTTGATGTAAAAGACTATGCATAAAAATATAAAAATGCATATTATTCCTTAAAGCAGAGTTCAATTTCAATCCATAAATATCATTTTAAAATATTATGGAAAAATTTCCTTAATGAATTCTCAAGAATATGTTTGAAGTTATAATTTAGTATACTCAAAAACTCAATCCAAAAATACTTTTTTATGAATTTTTTCTCCAAACTTTAATTAACTTGAATTTCTGCTGTCAGTATTTTAGATTTTCTAAACTCCAGTTTAGAAATATTCTACTGCTTATATTTTTGATATATTAAAAACATCTTCATTCCCAAATGCCTCTGGGCATATAAAAATTATAAATGCCACTATTAAATTCAGTAAACTCTGGAGGTTAAGAATAAGAATTCTTCTTTCAGAAATATTTATCTAATATGCATACATCAGGCATATATTTTTAATGTTTCAGAAACATTTTATTTTGAATGTTGAGTTCTAGTTACCCACCCACATGAATAATATTAATCAATTAGGAATTTCCTAATATTTATAAAAATAATAATTGTGGATTACTTATTTTAATAAAATACTGCTTCTGTATTCTATCCAGGTTTGTGGATAGGGAAGGAAGCAAATCATGATTTGTTTAAGAATTCAATTTTCACATAAAATTTATAGCTAAGAAAAGCAAAACAATTTTATGGAAAGAAAAATATTAATAATGGCAACAGGTAGATTTATGTAACAAATCTGCCATTAACTAGCAGGATAACATTTTTCAAGACACTTTTTTCCTAGAACTCAGTTTCTTTATCTTCAAAATAAGCAATTTAAATTCTAGAACTTCTGAAAATAAGAGAATTATGGTGAGATTCTCTAATATATAGTTTTTTGCTTATGGAATGTATTTACTCAATATATTACTTGATTGCTTCCTCAATTCTGTGAGATAGGTATGTGAATATTTTTAAGTGCCATTTTCCATAATGGGCTTCCTTGGTGGCTCAGATGGTAAAGAAACTGCCTGTGTTGCAGGAGACCTAGGTTTAATCCCTGGGTTGGGAAGATCCCCTGGAGAAAGGAAAGGCTACCCACATCAGTATTCTGTCCTGGAAAATTCCATGGACACAGAAGCCTGGCAAGCTTTAATCCATGGAGTCACAAAGAGTTGGACATGACTGAGACTCTCACTTCCATAATATTTTAGAAAGTCTTGGAGGCCATTCTGTGTAGTTATATACATTAATTGTAAGTACCATTGACTAAGACTCTAATATATTCTAGATACCATTGTTTACAGACATAACCCTAATAGTCAGAAAAACCCTAATAAGATTATTATCATTCAACATGTGATGAAACTGCTTATAGTTAAGTAACTGTCTACAAAGCTAATACTTGAGAGAGCTGGAATTTGAATGAACCTCTGTATAATAACATTTTTTTTTGCCTTTTTTCTATTATCAATTTTTTCCTATATTTTTTAAAAGGGTAATGAAAATCATTTGATGTGTTTAAGTAAAAAAAAAAAAACTAATATAAGCATATCACTATTTTAGGTAGTAGTGATGAGCTTAGTGAAATTTAAAAGTAGGTAAAAAGATAAGATCAATTGTGCTATTAGTGTAGTGTTGTTAGAGGAATAACTTCCAAATGTTCGAGCTAGATTTAGAAAAGTAGAGGAACTAGATATAAAAATGCAAACATCCACTGGATCATCGAAAAAGTAAGAGAGTTCCAGAAAAACATCTACTTCTGCTTTATTGACTATGCCAAAGCCTCTGACTGTGTGGATCACAACAAACTGTGGAAAATTCTTCAAGAGATGGGAATACCAGACCACCTGACCTGCCTCCTGAGAAATCTGTATGCAGGTCAGGAAGCAACAGTTAGAACTGTACATGGAACAACAGACTGGTTCCAAATCAGGAAAAGAATATGTCAAGGCTGTATATTGTCACCCTGCTTATTTAACTCGTATTCAGAGTACATCATGCAAAATGCGGGGCTGGAGGAAGCACAAGCTGGAATCAAGATTGCTGGGAGAAATATCAATAACCTCAGCTATGCAGATGACAGCACCCTTATGGCAGAAAGCAAAGAACTGAAGAGCCTCTTGATGAAAGTGAAAGAAGAGAGTGAAAAAGTTGGCTTAGAGCTCAACATTCAGAAAACTAAGATCATGGCATCTGGTCCCATCACTTCATGGCAAATAGACGGGGAAACAATGAGAGCCTTTATTTTCTTGGGCTCCAAAATCACAGCAGATGGTGACGATAGCCATGAAATTAAAAGATGCTTGCTCCTTGGAATAAAAGCTATGGCCAACTTAAACAGCATATTAAAAAGCAGAGAAATCACTTTGCCAACAAAAGTCCATCTAGTCAAAGCTATGGTTTTACCAGAAGTCATATATGGGTGTGAGAGCTGGACTATAAAGAAAGCTGAGCACCAAAGATTTGATGCTTTTAAACTATGATCTAAGAGAAGACTCTTGAGATTCCCTTGAACTGCAAGGAGATCCAACCAGTCCATCCTAAAGGAAATCAGTCCTGAATACTCATTGGAAGGACTGATGCTGAAGCTGAAACTCCAATAATTTGACCACCTGATGCAAAGAATTGACTCATTTCAAAAGACCCTGATCTGGGAAAGATTGAAGGCAGGAGGAAAAGGGGATGACAGAGGATGAGATAGTTGGATGGCATCTCTGATACAATGGACATGATTTTGAGTAGGCTCCAGGAGTTGATGATGGACAACTGAAGTCCGTGGGGTTGCAAGGAGTCAGACATGACTGAGCAACTGAACTGAACTGACTGATAGAGAAATGACAAAATTCTGTTTGAAAGTAGGGTATTAGGAGTTTGAGATTAACATGTACACACTACTATATATAAAATAGATGATCAACAAGGACCTACCCTATAGCACAGGGAACTCTACTCAATATTCTGTAATAACCTACATGGGAAAAGAAAATCTGAAAAGGAATGGATATATGTATAACTGAATTGCTTTCCTGCACACCTGAAACTAACACAATATTGTAAATCAACTATACTCAAATATAATTAAATTAAAAAAAGAAAATGAAAAAAGAAGTGAACAGAAAAAATAAGAGAAATTAATTTCTCCCTTTTAGAGTTAGGAGCTTAGGAAACATGTAAATGTAAGTGACCAAGAAAATACAAGATCAGTGCTATAAAATATTTGATCCTAAACTACTGTCTTTCTTTACGTGTTGACAGTTTCTATTAACTACTTGAAACAAACATTTATCATATATATGTCCCTACTTTGAGGAAACTTTCAGTCTAGGAGCTGGAGAAGGAAATGGCATCCTGCTCCAGCATGGACAGAGGAGTCTGGTGGGTTACAGTCCGTGGGGTAGCAAAAGAGTCAGACAAGACTTAAGTGACTAAACAACAATAACAAATAGTCTAGGAACAGAAGACCAAAACAACAAAAACCGCAACAAGTAGATTCACCATTATTCTGAAAAATGATTCTGCTTTCAAAGACCTTTCATCTAGTAAGATAAGACATTCACAAACAACTAGGCTACAACAGAGAACAATATAAACATCCTGAGGGAAGGTTTCATAACATGTTCTGAAATTTTAAAAGAACAGTTAGATATAGCTGGAGAAGAAAGATATACTCAATGAATCTGGCTTGGAATATACTTAAGTTTGGGCCAACAAAGATGAGATGAGGAAAGAAGATGAGCAAAATAATTAGTGGGCAATATCTTAAGATATTTATCTGCAACAACAAATAGCTTGATTTCGCTTAAGTGTAAAGTGCCTGAAAGGAAGGAGAAATAACTTTGAAAAGCTCAGAGAGGCAAAGGTCATAGTGATGCCTGTTTCATAGTCATTTCACTCTTAGATATAGTCTCAAGAATGCATCCATATGCACACAAAAAGAAATATATAAGAATATTCACTACTCATGACAATCAAAAATAGAATACTTCCCAAAAGGAATTAAAAGAATTACAGATAAGTAAATGGTTTTATGTTGCACAAAGTGGAATACTGTCTGTATACAGCAATGAGAATAAACCCACTGTAACTACATGCATGAATTATAGATGTATTTCAAATATATAAAAGATGGACATAAGAAGCCAGGTACAGAGTATTATTATTATTCCATTTTTATAAGGTTCAGAAACAGGAAAATCTATAGCTTTAGAAATGCAGACGATGATGAGATTGTTCTTGAGAGTTAGTGGCTAGAATAGGACACATGGAAGTATTTGGGATGCTGCTAATTTTTGTGTTTCTTAAATTTGAGTGCTCAGTACATGGATTCACTCAATTTATAAAAGTTATTCAACTGTACATTTATGGTTTGGGAAATTTTCTATGTGAATTTTCTACTTTAAATTTAATGGTGATATTTGAGGAATTTATATCCTTTATTCAATAAGACGACATGAAAGGTATGTTTTAGGCTGAAGAATTGCACAATCTTATCAAAGTCAGATTGAATCAAGTGGTAGCAAGACAGAAGGATTGAAAATGAAAGGGAAAATTAAGATCTGAGCTTGTATAATAGTAATAGAAATACAAAGAAAGAGAAGAGGTGAATGTGATAAAAGTACTGGTGATAAAATGGACAAACATTGTGCCTAACAGAATGGGATAGATGAGAAGACTTTAAACAAAAAGTAAGATTAGGAGCCTGGGAGGCAGATAGTACTGCTGACAAACTTGAAAATAAAGATAAAGGGTTTGGCAAATGTTGGCAAACAAGTCAGCCGGTCAAATCTGGCCCACTTAGCCTATGAGATAAGAATGTTTTATCTGTTTGTTTTACATCTTTAAATGTTTAAAGAAATTCAGGATGGCTGTAATCAGAATAATATTTTTGACGTGTGAAAATTTCATGCAATTCAAATTAAAATGTCCATATAAAGTTGTATTGGAACATGGAGATGCTCTTTTGTTTACATAGGGTCTACTACTGCCTTTGCATTGCAGCAGCAGCAGAGTTAAATAAAATAATAGACTTATTGCAAAATATATACTAGTAAAGATGTACTGTCTTGGTTTTTTGAAAAATTCTGGTAACCTCTGTTTTAGAGCTAAAATTATAAATGATATATGTATTACTTGAAAATGCCTTATAGGCTAATAGGAGCTTTTGTTGGAGAGAGGAGAATAACCTTAGAATTCTGAGGATCATTAACTGTATCAGTGAAGAACTGAATCAGTGTGAGTAACCATTAGCATTTAATAGCACTTAAGAACTTTAAAAGCTGTATTCATATTCATTTGATCTCTAAAACAATTTGTTCAGTCAATATCATTTTTTCTAGTTTACAAATAAGAAAACTTAGATTTTAAAATATATGTGACATATTATGGAGAATAAGCATTTCAAAAATAGAAGGTGATAGAGAAATACCATTGAGGAGAAGGTAGATCTTTTGGTATTTGGTGGGTGGTATTCCTCTCATTTGCAGGCCCGGTGATAGAATGAAAACTCCAGAGCTAGAGTTTCTGGGTTTTCATCTTGGTTCTACCATTTATTAAAACTACAGTCTTGAGTAAATCACTTAACCTTTTAGGGTCTCAGTTTCATAATCCATACTATTAGAGTAAGAATGTTCTTACCTCATAGGGCTGCTGTGAAGATTGAATTTTAAATATATGTTAACTTGCATAGAAGAGTATTTAGCATATATAAATATTATTTTCATTGTCTTTTGGAATAAAATTTTAATCAGTTAACATACAGTATAATTTCATTTGGATGGCAGGGGTTCAAAAAGCCTTTAATAGCTCTTTATATCAGAGTTGTATTCTATATATTTGAGCAGGAGTAGAACTACTTAGCCAGCCAACAATAATGTCAGAGATTCCACTTACTTGATTTATCTTGAACTTCATACCTCAGTTCTTTGCTTATCCTGCAAAAATATAATCCAATAAAGAACTTTCACCCAGAATTCCTAAATATCAAATATTCTCTGTTCTATTTTGATATTTTCATAATAATTGAAATTGATTGATGGCATCTAATAAGTCATTCACAGAAGCACTAAAATCTTCAGTAAAGATGTCACTCAGTAATTTAGTGCTTTTGTGTTCTTGTTTTTCCTCATGTAATAAAAAAGGTCAGAATTCTCCAGAACTTTTAATTTTATAAACGATTGCCTGACTTTTGGCATTCATCTTGTCAGGAATAAATATCTGCCAATTGTAATTCACCATGTGAGTTAAGATGTTATTAAGGAAATTGAGTGCAATCCATGAGATTCTTGTCCAGGACAGGGTCAGTCTCAATGCTATCGAATAATTGACTCTGTTTCCTGCATGACAGGTGGATAGCAGTTGCAATTATTGTCGTTTTGTGTCTGGGGAAATGTAGACAGGACAGTGAAGTGACTTCCTCAAGATCATATCTGAAATCAGTGACATTCCAAGGAACAGAACTTGGAATCCACTTAATCAGATCGCCTCTAGAATACTTTGGACTTTATCATGAAGACAGTGAAAATGTTTCCACCATATGCCAGAATACACTTCAACATTATTTCTTAGATCCAGAGTCATGCATTTATTATCCCTCAGATAAAGACTACAAAAAGAGGCTCCAAATAAATTGATCTATGGCTTTGTTATTTGAAACTTTAATTACCTTTTTATGAAAATGGGGAGAATGATAATGACTAGTAGTGAAGAAAGGAAAATTCATTTCTATTTTTCAGCTAGTTTAGTGGGTTAGTACCTTACAGCTTTATTAATGGCTTGTATACCATTGATTTAAAAGGTAGCTGTGTCTTTATTTACATGCTTTGCCACATACCAGAAGCAGTAAAAGTTGCTCTTTTTTTAAGGTATCACATAGGCCATATTTCCTGAGAGAAGAAACTGCAATCTATTTTCACCTCCTAAGGAAGAGTCATCTATACATTCATCAATCAAAAGTTTAGTCTCATAGTTTAATTTAGTTCTTGAAATAAGCAAGGAAAACAAAGCAAATTTAAGTGCTAGATATGTGATTATATTTTGATATTTTCATTGAATTAGAAATAACTATTGAACTTTCCTGACCATCCACTGGTGGCATCTCTGAGCTTCCACGGCAGTAGTGGGTTCAATCCCTGGTCAGCAAAGTAAGATCCCACATGCCTTGTGGTATGGTTAAAAATAAAAGAAATAAAGAAGGAACTATCATTTACTGTACTCAATATGTATCAAGCCTTGTGCTAACTGAAGTATGGATGATTAATCCTGAAAATTTTAAAATATTAAGTTATTTTAGACCCTGAATTAGGCCTCTGATTGGTAATAAATGACAGATAATTGACATTGATTCTGTGATTTTTATTTTTTGGTTAGATTTTCTGTTGATCATTCTTATAATTCTTTCCATTAATATATTTTAGTTTCATTGTTCTTATACACTATTGCCTCAATAAAATGTGTTTTCAGTATTCTGAATCTAGTAATCATACTTTTGCAAAGCTTTCTATATTATATCTTCCAATTTTGCCATCAATAGGTAAACTAGAAATTAACATCTGGAAATGCATAGGAATTGTAGCTATCATATATTTCCTATGAATAATCAAATAAAATTCCACTTATATAGGATTTATAATTTATAAATGTTCTGTCTCAAACCTATGTGCTTGTTCTACTTTTTGATTATGTATGAATTTCTTTTTTGACAAGATGATTGAGTAGACAATCTCATGAAATTTTATGACCTTGATTAATATTATCAAATCACTTTCATTTCAGAGTTCTTTTTTATTTGATAAAAAGTTATAGGTTTCAAATGCTATAATTGTTTATATGGTAGTGTAGCGGTATGGTGGGCTTCCCTGGTGGCTCGGATGGTAAAGAGTTTACCTGAAACACAGGAAACCTGGGTTTGATCACTGGGTTGGGGGATACCCTGGAGGAGGGCATGGTAACCCATTCCAGTATTCTTGCCTGAAGAATCCCCATGGACAGAGGAGCCTGGCAGGCTACATGGAGTCACAAAGAGTCAGACACAACTGGCTGACTAAGCACACATCACAATAGTGTGGGTGGTTTATTATGATCCCACATTTCAAATTTCAAATGCAAGAGGCAAGTCTGCATACTGTTCAAAATATGATATATACAAAGAATAGTACTACGCCAGTGCATTAAGTTCACTGTGCATAAGAATTTACACCTCAAATCTCAGGATGCTAATTAGGGAGGGCTACCTTAGGAAGCCTTGCCTATATTTTTATTCTTCCCTCAGCTAGTTTGTGTACATATACACATCTGAATATGTTTGTATGTACCATATACACATTAATCCTTAGAATTTTATAAATGTAACTGTCCATATACATATGATTTATAAATGTATACTGTTTACCAATATATATTCAGTGTTTGTAATTAATTCCATTTATTAATGTAAATATATACATAAATGTCCATAGTCTCATTTCAGGATTTTTTTTTTAATATTTCCACATTTTGAGGCATACTGTTAGTATAATTTAAAGAGGTATATACTTGTCTGACATGTGAGGCATTAAATTATGTTTGAATTAATTTATAATACATTCAAAATTTGGGAAGTCCTACATTTATATTAAGGAATAGATTTAAATATGTCATATATTAAATTATACTTTGGTATTAATAAATTTAATGTAGTTCTAACTAATACTGTAATTTTACATTCTAATATTGTTACAAACAATTATGATTCAATAGATTGTTATACAAAAAGTTCAACCTGGATAGTTTTGTTATATGACTTTATGGCTGACTCATGCTGATGTATGGCAAAAGCCAACACAGTGTTGTAAAGCAATTATCCTTCTATTAAAAATAAATTTAAAGCAAAAAAGCATTATGTCTCTGTTCTTAAAGGAACAAGTTTTATAAACATCTGATAATCACTTCTTTGTAAAATGTATTTGACATAATGGAATGATTATAAATCTAATTATCACCTGTTTTAGGCTAAGATGACTCAATTGCCTGAGGCAGAGAAGGAAAAGATTGCTGAGCAAGTTGCTGACTTCAAGAAAGTGAAGAGCAAGCTGGATGCTGAAATTGAGATATGGGATGATACGAGCAATGATATCATTGTTCTGGCCAAGAAGATGTGTATGATCATGATGGAGATGACAGACTTCACAAGGTAATTATGTGGGAATTGGTGTGTAATATTTATCATGTTAGAAACATTTGTAAAATTAGTGAAACTTTGAGTTTCTCCAAGTGTCAGGTGCTAAAAATTAAGTGGTACAGGAAAAGTAAATGATAAAGAATTAGAAAGTTATAAGTAGTGTCTAGAGGTTTTGATAAATAAATGAGGCAGAGTTTCTCATAAACACCTGAGGAACAATTTTAGAAGTCTCTTTATGTCTTCACTCTCAAGAACCTTCTCTGTGTATTATACTAGCTTTTTTTAAATAATGGTAAATCAAGTTATGATTTCTATTGAAGCTCTCTGCATGATTGATTTTCATAGCTACACACAGAGATATCAACCAGATATATTTGAAATTACAAAGACTTGATGTGCACAAAGGCATTGTTCATTGTGTGTATAATCTATAATAATGAACATGTTTCTTATCGTTACTGTTGTTCAGTCGCTAAGTCATTTCTGACTTTTTGCAACCTCATGGACTGCAGCATGTCAGGCTTGCCTGTCCTTCACCATCTCCCAAAGTGTGTTCAAACTCATATCTATTGAGTCAGTGATGCCATCTAACCATCTCATCTTCTGTTGCCCCCTTCTCCTCCTGTCTTCAATCTTTCCCAGCATCAGGGTATTTTCCAGTGAGTCAACTCTTTGCATCAGGTGGCCAAAGTTTTGGAGCTTCCACTTCAAAAGCTACTGGTAAAACCATAGCTTTCATTGTATGGACCTTTGTTGGCAAAGTTCTCTCTCTTCTTTTTAATATTCTGTGTAGATTTATCATAGCTTTTCTTCCAAGGAGCAAGCATCTTTTTGTTTCATGGCTGCAGTCACCATCAGCAGTGATTTTGGAGCCCAAGAAAATAAAGCCTATCAATGCTTCTACTTTTTCCCCATCTATTTGCCATGAAGTGATGGGACCAGATGCCATGATCTTAGTTTTTTAAATGTTGAGTTAAAACCAGCTTTTCACTCACTTCTTTCACCCTCATCAAGAGGGTGTTTGGTTCCTCTTTACTTTCTGTCATTGGAGTGGTGTCATGTGCGTATCTGAAGTTGTTGATATTTCTCCCAGCAATCTTGATTCCAGCTTGTGATTCATCTAGCCTGACTTTTTGCATGATGTACTCTGCATATAAGTTAAATAAGCAGGATGACTATAACTTCAAAATATTATTTTATGGAACTAGCCAAAGGACTGTAATATATAGAGTGCTTGCCTTACCAGTTACTAAATAAATAAAACTAGAACAATTAAAATAATTTAGTCTTGATGTAATTATAAAAGCCACAAAACAGAATATTCTGAAGCAGACCTAGTATACTTATAAAACTATTCATTTATATTGCATACATTAAACATAAAAGTGACTTTTAGATGGAGTAATGACATAAATGTAATATAAAACTAGTAATAAATGGAAAATACTCTTGAATATTTCACTCAAATTAAGCCTGAGAAAAGTTTTCTAAGCATTATGCACGAAGACCTCATAAAAAAGATCATGAAATTGCATAACATTAGAGGCTCTAAGTATCAGTAGACTGTCACTGCAGATGGTGATTGCAGCCATGAATTTAAAAGACGCTTACTCTTTGGAAGGAAAGTTATGACCAACCTAGATAGTATATTGAAAAGCAAACACACTACTTCGCCAACAAAGGTCTGTCTAGTCAAGGCTTTTTTTTTTCCAGTAGTCATGTATGGATGTGAGATTTGGACTATAAAGAAAGCTGAATGCAGAAGAATTGATGCTTTTGCAGTGTGGTGTTGGAGAAGACTCTTGAGAGTCCCTTGGATTGTAAGGAGATCCAGCCAGTCCATCTTAAAGGAGATCAGTCCTGGGTGTTCATTGGAAGGACTGATGTTGAAACTGAAGCTCCAGTACTTTGGCCACCTCATGCGAAGAGCTGACTCATTGGAAAAGACCTTAATGCTAGGAAGGATTGGGGGCAGGAGGAGAAGAGGATGACAGAGGATGAGATGGCTGGCTGGCATTACCGACTCGATGGACATGGGTTTGGATAGACTCTGGGAGCTGGTGATGGACAGGGAGGCCTGGCGTGCCGTGATTCATAGGGTCACAAAGAGTTGAACATGACTGATCAACTGAACTGAACTGAAACTGAAACCATACTGAAATATAATTGAATTGAGTAAACATCTGTAACAGAAAATAACACAATTTTGATGTCATTTATATATGATGAATTCTTACAGATATTAAAAAATTTTAAGTTTCCTAGTAGAAGAATTGGAGAAGGCAATGGCACCCCACTCCAATACTCTTGCCTGGAAAATCTCATGGACGGAGGAGCCTGGTAGGCTGCAGTCTATGCGGTTGCTAAGAGTCAGACACGACTGAGCAACTTCACTTTCACTTTTCACTTTCATGCATTGGAGAAGGTAATGGCAACCCACTCCAGTGTCCTTGCCTGGAGAATTCCAGGAACTGGGGAACCTGATGGGCTTCTGTCTATGGGGTCGCACAGAGTCGGACACAACTGAAGCAAATTAGCAGCAGCAGCAGCAGTAAAACAATGGACATATATATATATATATGGACATAAATAGGAAATAACCTAGAGAAATGAAAGAGAATCACTGTATATGTCAACCTTTCCCCTTCTCCACCGCCACCTTAATGTTACCCACTAAGGAAAGTATGTGTGCTTAGTCACTCGGTTGTGTCTGACTCTTTGCAACCTCATGGACTATAGCCTGCCAAACACCTCTGTCCATGGCTATTCTTCAAGCAAAAATACTGGAGGGGGTTGCCATGCCCTCCTCCAAGGGATCTTCCCAACCCTGTGATCGAACCCAAGTCTACCGCATTGCAGGTGGATTCTTTACCTTCTGAGCCACCAAGGAAGTCCTAGGATAGTATATACTTCACAGTAATGATTTAAAGATAGTGCTGTTGTCTAGGAGCCCTGCCTAAAATGGAAAAGCTTCAGATCAATGACATACAAAGCTATGTAATGAGACATAAAAAATGAGCATACTTCTGAGTACACATGCAAAGGAAGTGAAATAATTACCTTTAGGAGATACTGTTGTTTCCACGTTCACTGTACAATTCATTATTCACAATAGTCAAGATATGGAAGCAATCTTAGTGTTCATCAATGAATGAATAGATAGGGAAAACATGATATATAAATATAAATTTGTATTTATTATATATTTAAATAAATGATATGTATGAATTCTTTCAGTTATAATAAAGGAAACCCTAACCCTGCCATCTGGGACACATGGTTGACCCTGGGGGGCATTATGCTAAGTAAAATAAGTCACACAGTGAAAGATAAATACTATTATAATTTATAAATTTATATGTAGAATCTTAAAAAAAAATAAGAGAGTGGAATGGTGGGGTTTGAAGAGTGGGAGAAATGGAGAGATGTTGGTCAATGATTACAAACTTTCAGTTATAAGATGAGTGATTTCTGAAGATCTAATATATAGGAGGAAATTAAGAGATAAAAATGTCTAAAAGTTGAAAAATTTTAGCTCCCAAAGGAAAATAGATTCAAATAAAAATTCCATAAGGGGACGACAAGCAGGAGATTAACCAAGAGAATGACTGTGAGATAAAGATTTTTAAGAAAAAAGAAAATACTCAGAGGAAGAAAAGTTTGAAATGCAGGCAAGACTCTCTTTGAAGAATTAAATAATACAACAACTAATATTTAAAGTCTAAATCAAAAACATTTTCCACATATAATACTAAACTTAAATTTACATGTTGAAAGATACTTCAGTATTCTTAGGAAGTTTGATTCAGACAACACTAACACATACACACATATATTTTCCTCATATATAAAAATAATAATATATTACAACTGGCATGTACTATATTCTGCATATCTCTGTGTGTGTATAAAATTGGAAATAGCAAACTAAATCCCACTGAGTAATTTAAAAATTATGAAAAACCATCCTTACATCCACAAAGGAGAGGCAGGTAAATACTTTTAACTTTGTCTGATATCATTCCTTGTGATTGTCTCTGTCTCTAAGCAATATACTTTATGAGATATGATTTATTGGCTTTTCCTGGAAATGAGAATGTAGGGCATTTTCTTCCATGTTTTCCAAGTTTTATAAATTTATTATTTTGTTGTTTATATATATAGACCTTAGTAACATTTCTTATCTATAAAATGTATATTGTAATATGTATATTAGTTATATCTCAACTTCTCACTCTGTATGATAAAAAAATACCCACTCTTATCCTTTCTTCTGCCTCTTATTGATTCTGTCCTACATTTCATTTATAACCCAACTTCTTTCTGCTATACTTCTTAAATATAACATTTACAATTTTCTAAACAATTAAATCACTCATGCTTATTTTGTTTTCTTCTGAAAGTGAAGATTAATAAATGTTTGTTATTATGCTACTTACATAATATAATTAACCTAGATAGGAAACACACATGAAAGAAACATCTTTCTAGTAAAAATTAAATTTGAGGTTAGACATAAGAGTTCACACATTTATTTTTTTTCTTTTTATTGGAATGTATTTGCTTTACAATATTGTATTAGTATTTACTGTACATCAAAGTGAATCAGTCATACATATACAAATAAATATTCCTTTCTTTTTTAGATTTCCTTACCATTTAGTTCATCACAGAGTATTGGGTAGAGCTCTCTGTGCTATATAGTTGGTTCTCATTAGTTATCTGTTTTATACATAGTAGTGTGTATATGTCAATCCCAGTCTCCTAATTCATTCCTACCCTTCATCTTCCCTTAGTATCCCCAAGTTTCCTCTCTACATCTGTGACTCTATTTCTGCTTTGCAAATAGTTCATCTCTACCATTTTTATAGATTCTACATATAAGCAATATTATATGATAATTTTTTTTTCTCTTTCAGGCTTAATTCACTCATTAAGATGACCTCTGGGTCCATCCATGTCTCTGCAAATGGCAGTATTTCATTCCTTTTCACGATTAATAGTCCATTGTATTATGCACCCCATCTTTATCCATTCCTCTGTCAATGGACATTTAGGTGGCCTCCATGTCCTGGTTATTGTAAATAGTGCTGCAGTGAACATCAGGGTGCATGCATCCTTTTGAATTATGGTTTTCTGCATTATATGCCTAGGAGTTGGGTTACTGGGTCATTTGGTAGTTCTAGTTTTAGTTTTTTAAGGAACCCCCATACTATTCTCTATGGTGGTTGTACCAACTTATATTTCCACCAACAGTATAGGAAGGTTCTTTTCTCTCTACACCCTGTCTGGCATTTATTGTTTGTAGATTTTTGGATAAAAGCCATTCTGACAAATGTGAGGTGGTACCTCATCATAGTTTTGATTTATATTTCTCTAATTACTGATGTTGAGTATCAGTTCATGTGTCTCTGGGCCATCTGTATGTCTTCTTTGGAGAAATTTCTATTTAAGCTTTCTGCTCAGTCTTTGATTCTTTTTTTTTTCTTTTCTTTTTATATTGAGCTGCATTTAAGAGTGTTCATACATTTTATATGGGAAACAACACATCATGGAAAGAAATCTAAACTAAGAACTATCTTATATCAGCTTGATAAGTGTGTCAATGAGAGTTCTCTAGTATAAAGAGTATGTATACAGGCAGAATCTAAAATTAGAATAAAAGCATTCAAGGACAAAGTCAAAAGATTTAAAAAAGCTTTTAAGAAGTGAGAAGAAGAAATAGAATCCCATAAAGACAGAGCACTCAAGGAAGGCATAATAAGAAATTTTGTAATATACAAAGAAGAATTCTTAAGTCACAGTTAAATTTCAGTGAATGATCAATTAATTATTTTCATGAAGGAGTCTTAATTAAAGTGAAGATTGAAAAGATAGTATAGTTTTGGCAATTCTAAATGTATGGTTATTTTTGTATAAGTGATGACAGAGAAAAAAGCCTTCATTACAAGATAGATGAGAGAAGAGTAGATAATAAAACAAAGATACTCAAAGTAGTAAATTAAAGAAGGCAGATGATCAGCACATGATCTAGAGATTTCTAAATAACTAGAGTATATTCTAGATCGAATGGAATGGAGAATTGGTTAGAGATAGAATGAAATTGTAAAAGATGAAAAGCTATAGCCAAAGATGTAGCAGAGGGTAGAACATAAAACACTGAAACACAGGAAAAGAAATAAAAACAGATATAAGGGTTAACCTACATGAGTTTTCATGGCTGTTTCTTCTAGTCTTAGTTAAGATATCTATCAAAGAAGTTCGTGGCCATCTGTTGTAAAGATGGCCTGTTTAACTTGCAACCTGTTTAACTATATCACAAGACTGTTGCTTTTCAGTTTATAATTAGCACTTATTGGATTACCTAGGTCATTTGTTTATTTGTGTACTGCCTCAATATCCCTAAAAGAATATAAGTTTTGTGAAAGTATGAAATTTGACTTGTTTATTGTTTTATACCCAGAACTTATAACAGTCTAAATAGAATGCATATATAATCATATATACCACAGTAAACATATATATGTATCATATATCCATATGCATATGTATGTATAGTATATAATACTAATTGTTCAATAAATTAGGATATCTAACCATTTAAATCAATTAATCATAAATTTAAGCTCTTGACACCCACTCATTTTGTTTATTACTTAACCTATACATAGAGTGTATGTGTTGAGCACAAACATTTTAACTTTATTTTATTTTGTTTAAAAGTTTAATATCAACAATTTTCAGAACACAACAGTAAGATTATTTGTTTTAACTCTACATAATTAGTTTACCAACATATATTATCAATTTCTGTGATTTTCTTTGTATCTTGTATCTTTAGCTTTCAGTTCATTGTTTTTTTTAATTTATTTTTTTTATTGAAGGATAATTACTTTACAAACTTTTGTTGTTTTCTGTCAAACCTCAACATGAATCAGCCATAGGTATACATATATCCCTTCCTTTGTGAACTTCCCTCCCATCTCCCTCCCCATCCCACCCCTCTAGGTTAATACAGAGCCCCTGTTTGAGTTTCCTAAGCCCTATAGCAAATTCCTCTTGGCTATCTATTTTACAGATGGTAATGTAAGTTTGGGGCTTTCCTTGTGGCTCAGCTGGTAAAGAATCTGCTTACAGTTTGGGAGACCTAGATTCAGTCTCTGGGTTGGGAAGGTCCCCTGAAGAAGAGAAAGGCTACCCACTCCAGTATTCTGGCCTGGAGAATTCCATGGACTGTGTAGTCCATGGGGTTGCAAAGAGTCGGGCACGGCTGAGGGATTTTCACTTACTTACTTACAATGTAAGTTTACATGTTATTCTTTCCATACATCTCAGCCAGTCCTCCCTTCTCCCCATGTCCATAAGTTACTGCTCGGAGAGTCCTTTCCCTTGCTGGGAGTCACAGTCCACCTCACCTTCCTAGGATGTCTTTCAATATGGTATTGATCTCTGGACCTGCTGTGGAGCAGCTTGTATTCTAGCCTGGTCCTACTCCTGTGTGTTCTTGCCTCCATATATTTAAAGTAATTATATATATATATATGTTCCTATTGCCATTTTCTTAATTGTTTTGGGTTGGTTTTGTAGATCTTTTCTCTTCACTTGTATTTCTTGACTAAATAAGTCCCCTTAACATTCGTTGTAAAGCTCGTTTGGTGGTACTGAGTTCTCTTAACTTTTGCTAGGCTGAAAAGCTTTTTATTTCTCCATCAATTTTGAATGAGATCTTACCGGGTACAGTAATATTGGATGTAGATTTTTTCCTTTCAGTATTTTTATATATCCTGCCATTTCCTTCCAGCCTGCAGAGTTTCTGCTGAAAGATCAGCTGTTAAGCATATGAGATTCCCTTTGCATATTACTTGTTGCCTCTCCCTTGCTGCTTTTAATATCCTTTCTTTGCATTTAGTCTTTGTTAGTTGGATTAATATGTGTCTTGGCATGTTTCTCTTTGGGTTTATCCTGTATGGGACTCTTTGTGCCTCTTGAACTTGATTAACTATTTCCTTTTCCATGCTGGGAAAATGTTCAACTATAATCTCTCCAAAATTTTTCTCATACCCTTTCTTTTTCTTTTCTTCTTCTGAGACCCCTATAATTTGAATGTTGGTGCATTTGATATTGTCCCAGAGATCTCTGAGACTATCCTCGGTTCTTTTCATCCTTTTTACTTTATTCTGCTCTTCAGAAGTTATTTTACCTTTCAGCTCATGGATTCATTCTTCTGCTTCACATATTCTGCTATTGATTCCTTCTAGAGTATTTTTAATTTCAGTAATTGTATTGTGTGTGTCTCTGTGTTTATTCTTTATTTCTTCTAGGTCTCTGTTAACTTATTCTTGCATTTTCTCCATTTTGTTTCTAAGGTTTTTGTTCATCTTTATTATCATTATTCTGAATTCTTTTTCAGGTAGTTTAGCTGTTTCCTCTTCATTTATTTGGACTTCAATGTTTCTAGTTTGTTCCTTCATTTTTTTAGTATTTCTCTACTTTTTCTTTTCTTTTTTTTTTTTTTAACCTTATTGTATTTGAGGTCTCCTTTTCCCAGGCTTCAAGGTTGAATTCTTTCTTTCTTTTTGGTTTCTGCCCTCCTAAGGTTGGTCCAGTGGTTTGTGTAAGCTTTGTATAAGGTGAAATTTGTGCTGAGTTTTTCCTTCTTTTTTTGGTTTGGTTTTCTTCTGATGGGCAAGACTGAGTGAAGTGGTAATGCTGTCTGCTGATGACTGAGTTTGCATTTTTGTTTTCTTTGTTGTTTAGATGAGGCATCCTGCAGAGGGTGCTACTGGTGGTTAGATGATGCTGGGTCTTGTATTCAAGGGGATTCCTTTGTGTGAGTTCTCACTATTTGATACTCCCTAGGGTTAGTTCTCTGGTAATCTAGGGTTTTGGAGTCAGTGCTCCCGCTCCAAAGGCTCAGGGCTTGATCTCTGTTGAAGAATGAAGATTCAACAAGTCGTTTGTTATGGCATTAAGTGAGATTAAAACAAATATCCCACAGTGAGAAACCAAAGATGAAGCCCAGATAAATGGCAGTTACAAAATCAGGCAAATAATAATTAAAATAATGGAATATACACATATACATATACACTCATTAGCAAAATCAAAACAGTCCAACAAAAACAAAGTACAATAGATTGACCCAGGAAACAAAGAAAATCAAAAATTATATTTAGCAGTTAAGAACAAAATTAACTAAAGCACAAACTGGAAAACAAAAGTAAAGAAAGGTGCCAAGTGCGGAATAAAGCAATGAAAACGAAAGTAACAAATATGTTGAGAAGAAAGGAAAGAAAGAAAGAATAGATATGCAAAGTTAGAGGTAGATAAGAAGATTTATATACATTAAAGATTAATTGCAAGGGGAAAAGAACAGTAGAAAGGAAAACAAAGGAATAAATGTAGAAAAAATATAATAGGTTTAAAGAAATTAAAACTTAAAATTATAAAAAGAGAATAAAATGGAAGAAGAAAGAAAAAAGAAAAAAAAGGATAAAAAAATTAAATTAAATTTAAAAAAAACAAAAGGAAAACTCCACAGAGGTGCAAAACCCAATGGAGATGCAGAGGTTTAAAACAACAATAAAAAATTGTGATTGAATATACACATATATTTATACACCTATAAGCAAAATCAAAACAGTCCAACAACAATCAAGTATAATAGATTCACCTGGTGAAAAAAGGAAACCAAAAACTATATCTACTAGAAAAAAACTAACTAAAGCACAAAGCTGGAAAACAAAACTAAAGCAAGGTGCCATGTGGAGACTCAAGCAATGAAAATAAAACTAATAAATATGTTGAGAGGAAAAGAAAGAAAGAAAAGAAAAAATAGTGCAAAGTTAAATAGAGATAAAGAAGATTTATATATATTAAAGATTAACTGCAAGGGGAAAAGAACAGTTGGGAAAGAAAACAAAGGAATAAATGTAGGAAAATAATAGGTCTAAAACATTTTAAATTAAAATTTTAAAAAGAGAAAAGAAAAAATAAAAGGAAAACTCTCTTGAACGGCAAAAGCCCAACGTAGAGGTAAAGGTTATAACAACAATAAAAAATGTGACAGAAAAAAAAAAAGAAATAAAAAAAGCTCAAAAGCTAAAAAAGATTCAATAGGAAAAAAAAAGGACAGCTACAATGGGGGGTGAGGGGGGGAGAAAAAAATCCAAAAGAATCTACAGAACAAGTCAAAGCATAAGAATAATAAATGATTTTCTTGAGTCACTGTTGTCAGAGTCTTTTCCCTCACTAGTAGTCACAGTCCACCTCACCTCCCTAGGATGCCCTCCAACACTGTGCTGATTTCTGGACCTGCTGTGGGGGCAGTTCAGACTCTAATCTGGTCCTACTCCTGTGTGTTCTTGCCTCCAATGTCCACAGCTGTCAGAACTAGTGTGTTTTTTTTTTTTTTGTGGGAGCTCCCAGTGACCTTTTATATATTCCATAGACACAGAGGTTGCCTAGTTGATTGTGTGGATTTAACCTGCATCTTGTACAGCTGATGGATAGGTTTTGGGTCTTCTTCATTAGTCACACTGCCCCGGGTTTCAATTGTGGTTTTATTTCCACGTCTGTATGTGGGTCATCCACTGGGGTTTGCTCCTAAGGCTGCCCTGGAGGACTTGGGTTTGCCCCTGGGAGGGCAAGTGTGGTGGTGGTGCAGCTGCTTGGGTTGCAGGGGTTCTGGCAGCACCAGGTACTCTGGGGAGTTGGCAGCTAGGGCAGCTGGACATATAGTGCTCTAGAAGGGTATGGCAACCAGTATCGGCCAATACACTCCAGTATTCTTGCCTAGAGAACCCCCCTCCCTGACAGAGAGGCCCGGCATGCCACAGTCTACAGGGTTACAGAGTCAGACACTACCGAAGTGACCCTGTGCGCACAGACCCAAGAGTATTTTTCTCCCTGTGCCAGTTCTGACCCAGTGAGTTGAGTGTGAAGGTGGTGCAGTGGCTTGACTTGCAGAGACCCTGGTGGTGACAAGTGTGCAGGGACATGCACTGCCTCTGCTACAGGAGTTATGGCCCTATCAGAGGCTTTTGTCAAGCCTCTTGTAACTGGCGAGTAGAAGGCCTCTTTGGCCAGTCTTTCTCCATAGCTCTACCCATTCAGGCACTTAGAGGGTTCCCTTGCCTGGGGTCCTTCTCTGTTGTTCATTGTGTCAGGCACATAGAGGGGCCCCCCTGGGTGGGGTCCTACTCTGTAGTTCAGTGCATCAGGCATTTGATGGGCCAGCCTCTCTATTCTTCAGCTGCCAATGCTGGCATGTCAGGAGTGAGAGGCTATAGTGATGGCTCCACCCGCTATGTGTGACTCAGCAGTATCACCTTACTTCTGTGGCTGCCCGGCCTTCCTCCACAGGCGTTTCTTACCACAGTTTTCTCTCTCATCCTCTCCATCCGTCTCTCCACAGTCAACAGCAGCCCTCACCCTGGGATTGTTCCACAATCCCTAAACTCCAGCTCCCAGCTGCTATGTTTTCCAGAAGACTTGCATCCATGTCTGGGGTATATATAGCTGTGGCAAGGATTGTCTGATTCTCATTCTATTTAGGCTGCCACACATCAGCTGTTTCACTCTCAGCTTTAAATGTTTTTCCTCTGACTCAGACAATTGCCCCAATGTGGGGATCGGACCCCCGCTTCAGTTTCCCCACCCGCCAAGGACAGGTCCAGTCCTACTAACACTCCTGTTTTTCCCCCTAGTTCCTTCATCCTAGAAAGTTTTGCATGAGTCTATATATTCTTTTACACTCATCAGGAACTCCTGTCTGCTCTCTGCTGGTGTTCTGCATGCACTTCTGTGTCTGAAGGTATATTCCTGATGTGTTTGTGAAGAGAGATGAACTCCACTCCCACCTGCTCTTCCACCATCTTGTTCTCTCAGATTGCAACTTTAATGCCCATTTGGCATTAAGAGGAGACAGAGGAGCTAGAGATGAGATACTTGGGAAAGCCTAGAGCTCTGACTCTGAAAAGGAAACTAGGAATATTTCCATGCACCAGCTTGAGAGAGCATCAGAAAAAATTATTTTCCTTGGAGTCTTGAGTCAAATAAAGCTCTTTAAGAGATAGTGATGTTGTCTATGACCTATTAAACTGATGAATTTCAAGTTACATATCCAAAAATGCTACCATTAAAGAAGAATTAAGATGCAAGAGGCAATGGTGAGCAAAGATATCAGAAAACATGTTGGTATATTCAGATAAGCTTTGGCAGAACAAGACAATAAAATAAACTATTTGAAATAGCAGCATTACACAGGGAGCATGTAAGTGTTTGAGATGAAATTTAAAATAGTATTTCTTTGTACTCAGGGAGAATTTAGAAGTGTTAATAGTATGCTTTGCTACATAAAGAATGCATATAGTGCCTTTTAAAACTTCTAAGGGATCTCTAAAATTAAATTTTCATATTTAAAAATATGATTTCATAGATTAAATTAATGTGAAGAGCTAGAAGTCAGAAAATGAGGAAAATGTGGTGCGAATATAAAAATACAATCATTTTATAAAATATGCTAGGTATATCATTATTTCTAATGTGTAAATGTAGCAAGCTTACTTAAAAAATATAAATACAATACTAGTATAAGTATATAGAGAAGAAAGAAAATATATCATTTACCAGAGGCATGTAAGAATCCTTTTTCTAGGAATCCTGGGCAAGAGGAGAAAATATCTCTTTCTAAAAGAGGAAACAGATGTATGAATTAGTGGAGGGAATATGAGTAAGTAAATGCCTATGACTTCTATTTGCTGAGTGATGTGGAATATGTGGAACCTTGAAAAGATAAAAGTGGAGTGAGAGCTTGAGTACCAAAACAGAAAAAAAAAAATCTGGGAATTTAAAATGTAGTCAATCTGAAAGATTATTCAGTAAGTCATTTACTTATGGTCTGTCACACTATTCAAAACCTAATACATTTATTAGTAGAATGAAAAGATTCTCTCCACCTGTTCTGAGAGAATTAGTGGATTAGATTTACCTGAAATCCTAAGATGTAAAAGAATTTTCAGTAGAATTCCAGGGACTGAGAGAATTGAAACTACTAGAAAAAATATCTTGAAATAACTGACTGGGCCCAGACTGGGACAGAAGGGAAATAAGGTTGGAAACCAGAACAAGAGGTGGAAAGGTAAGGATATGTCACCAACAGCTGATCAAGATACGGACTATAGTGCACTGCTCCCTGTCCTACATCTGTTTCCTTCTCAGAGGCATGTTTTACTGTTGACATATTTTGAATCGAGTTGGAAAAGGACGCTAAAATATGACTGTGGAAAGGATGCTCAGAGACTTTGAGGGTGTCACATTCAGTACCTAGGTTGTTACGAGCAGATTCACAACTCCACCGGGTGTAACTCATTGGGAAGTAGACACGTTTCACGTTTTGCCAAAGCTAAACCATCCAACATTCTCAGAATCGATGGGTGTCGCTGCCAAAGACTGCCATAGAACAGGAACATTGAGTGTTCCAGTTGTAGTAAAGGTAGGAAAGCTGAGTTTTAAATTCTGATAGTGTCTTACACTTGAACTGCATTCATGTTCGGTTTAATTTCAGTTCACAAACTGTGATAAATCTCCAATTGTTTTAAAATGGAGGAAACCTTGTTCTTACTTACACTTCCAATTCAGCTTTAAGAGTTTTTCTCAGACACTACTGAGGGTAAAATTTAGCAGGCTTATATGTAGGTTATTCTTTAGTTCTACCCACATCACACTTATTTCATTGCAGGGCTTTTAGTGTGTTTGTAGTGGGACCTCTGAGAATGGATGCCATAGCTTCCAGTACAGTATTTATCAGCAAGTAATCAATCATTTGGTAGGAGTACACCCTCAGTCCCACATATAAATTTTAAATAGCTGTATATTTTGTAAATAATAATAAAAATAATAAATTATATTTTCTAAAATATCCGTAATACTATTTTCTCATTTTCTTTAACTACGATTTTATTATTAATGAAAGTCATAATAGTAAACATTGAAAGTTTACTACATTCTGCACTATGATGAATATATATTTTTTCTCATTTTTATATTCAGAATAGTTTGATTGAGTATTATATTCTCGATTTTATTGTTAAAGAACCTGGGATTCATAAAGGTCAGGTAAACTGCTCACGGACACACAAATGAGTTTGAACTGGATTTGGTCCACTTTCAGAATCTGGGTACCTTATCAGTGTGATACAATTCTTTACCCTTGTTCTAAATACAGGAGTAAAACCAGTCCTTTCTATAAGGAGAAACAAAGCTGACACGTTAAAAATAATAATAATTGTGTAATGTATGCTTCTAGCTGTAAACATGTTAGGATTTCAGAAGAAGGGGATTAGCAGTGGAGACTAGGAATAAGCAGAAAATGAAAACCTGAAGAGGTGAAGTTTATATTGACTTTGTCATATGAGGATTGGATTACAGGGTGAGATAATAGAAGAGATAAAACCCACAGGGTGGAGGCTGGGAAGTGGGAATGAGATAGACCCATCTGGGGGTGCCCAGAAAACTATATAATAAAGGAAGAAGATGAACATGAAGAAAGTGATAGATTATAAAACATGTTAGAAGATGGATAGGAGTTTTCTGTTTGTTTTTGTAATGAAATAGAAAATAGGGAGCTAATTAAGATGGAAAGAAAATGTAAGTATGATGTGTGATAAGACTGTGAGACACTTTTGGATGGCACTGCCCAAGGAGACTCAACTCCTTGTGAGTTCAGCCACAGTTAAGAGACCCAAATAATCAGACAGGCTTTGGCAGTTCTGTGTGTGTGCTTAGTCGCTCAGTTGTGCCCAGCTCTTTGCAATCTCATGGACTGTATCCTACCAGGCTCCTCTGTCCATGGGGAGTCTGCAGGCAAGAATACTGGAGTGGGTTGCCATCCCCTTCTCCAGGGGATCTTCCCAACCCAGGAATCAAACTCTGGTTTCCTGCATTGCAGGTGGATTATTTACCACCTGAGCCACCAAGGAAGTCTTAGGCTGTTCTGAGAGAGGCTAAAAGAATCTTGATAAATTCCTAGATAGTACTGTACCTGGAACTGGAAAGATTACTTTTGTAAAACTTGGTATAACCACTCTGAGCCTTGACACAACCCCTTGGCACACGTTCAGCACTTCTTCCAGCTAAAAGAGGAGTCTCAGAGCAGGTTTTACACTGGTTCCTCATGTATTTCCTTCACTACCAGAAATGTGTGTGGTGATACACTTACTCCAGGGCAGAAAAGTCAGGCTTTGGTGTTTTAAACATAGGAAGGACCATCGACACAGGCATATAAGCTGTGTTACATTATTACACTGAGCCTGTGGTACCTTACAATAATTTAACATCCCTTTTCTTCAGCCTCTGGGGCTTTCTAAAATCAGACTTAAGGCTTGCCTTTCTCTCTCTTCCACTGATTCATTTCTCAGGGAAGCGTCTTCCAAATTCCTGCTTGAAATGTAAATTTCCTGGGAACAGTGATGTGGGGGGTGGATTGGCTAGTAGTCTCTACATTTATTATTAAGTATTCACATATTCCTGGTGGTTCAGATGGTAAAGAATCCACCTGCAATGCAGGAGACCTGGGTTCAGTCCCGGGTCCGGAAGATCCCTTGGAGAAGGGGATGGCAACCCACTCCGGTATTCTTGCCTGGAGAATTCCGTGGACAGAGAAGCCTGCTGGGCTACAGCCTATGGGGTTGCAGAGAGTCAGACAGGACTGAGTGACTAAGCAAGCATGCACATTCTCATATTCACTTAATACCCTTGTTGTCATAAAAAGTGCTATATCCTTTAAATGAGTCTAAAACCCTCTGATGCAAAGACCATTTTATTCTTCTCTGAGAATTATCTCTAGACTTATCAGAAGTTAAGAGGATGGCATGAGAAACAGACATATTTCAATGGTGTAGAACAGGGGAGGAAATCAAACTGCTTCTTTCAGTCTCTCCTTTCTCCCCAAATTTCATAAATGGATCTTTCTGCTTAAATTAGTTCCTTAGTTTTCCCACTGCTGACCTGGGCTCTGACTTTCTCAGGTTGACTGTATTATTTCCCACTTGCCATCTGCTTCTGAGTTTCCTATTTCTTGCTGTTGCCTCTTCTCTCATTTTGTCCTCTCCATCCTAATGGGTTTAGATTTTTTAGAAGAAGAAGAAAACAAACTAACTAAAACCCAGCTCATCTATAGTTTCGGGGGTGTTTGGAAAAGAAAAAGAATTGTACATATGTGACAATTTACTGTCTTAAACTGAAAACCCACTAGAAATTACTATGGTTGTGAAATGTTTCTCTTCATGATATTTAGATGTTAGAATATTTAATGTTTTATTCATGAGTTATGCCTTTTCTCACCTCAGGTAAATTCCATCTAAGCAGTATCTTGATTGAACTTAGTTTCTACATTTTATGGTTTATATAACACTTGATAACATCTAATTCTTTTCCTTCATCTAAACAGGGAACAAGCTCTAGGTAAAACTTTCTAGATAATCATATCTTTTACGGTCACTTAAAATGCATTTTTAAAACATGTTGAACATGTGTGCGGGAAAAAGACAAAAATGGTAACTCTTCCACAAATAAGAAATACAAATACTCATCATTGTCAAAAAATAGTGATTTGTAAGAGTGTGCCAAGACTAATATTACTATTAATACAGTTAAAAATGGAAAAATTTATCAAGTATATTCAAAAATATACCAGAATGAGTTACCTATCCTCATCAAACTTTATATTTTAAGATGCAGTGCAGTGTCAACTTTCACTTGAAAAAATGATGTACTAAATTGTAGGCTTTTCTATAACTTTTTTTTTGGTTCATTTACTGAACATCTATAAAATATCAGGCACTGTACTTTGTATGAAGGATATATCAATACCATCAATATGTACAGTGGAAAATTTTTAACTAGGATAGCATAAGATAAAACTGAAGAAGAGATGAGGAGAACAGGACGATGGGCAGCAGTGCAGAGAGATGAAAGCAAAAGATCTGAAGGAATGATTTAATAAAGTACGGGTGGACATGATGACAACAGAAATTCAGCCTTGAGAAAAACTGAAGAAGCTTGTTAAGAGTCAAGATATAAATAGAAAAAGGGCTGGTACTGGATTATCCTATATAGTTAATATAGCAATAAGCAGTTCTGCTTTTATATTTCTACACTGTCCTTAAGTATGTTCTCAGAATCTTGGCCAATTTGGCAAGCTAAACTGACTTGTCTGCAAATGGGCCAGTTTTCTCAGGTATTTTATCATTTTAACCATTTTAAGCATGGCCTGCTACACTCAAGAATTATCCTAACTATACTTCAGTAACATTTAAAGAAAAGAGAAAATACAGAAATTGAATTTTAAAAGGAGTTAATCTAAAATATAGAGGAATGCATGGATGTAAAGGGGTTTGCAGTAAAGCACTGAGCTCTCAGCTTTCCTTATATCCAGGATATCCTATGTAATGCCTGGGCAATGGGAGGAGGTGCTTTAAAGGCTGCCCAAGTGAAGGAAAAAGAAAAAGAGCACTCCTCTGTAGAAAGGGCGTCTCTGGATAAGGCAGCTATAGAGTGATGGCACACGAGGAACTAGATTCAGAAGTGGAAGTACATTTGTTCTCACTCTGTGGGTACTTCCCGCTGGACACAAACAGGTATTTAAGAAACCTTTTTGCCCACCTTCCTTTTTCAATGTGGAGATTCGCTGATGCCTCAGATGGTAAAGAAACCGCCTGTAATGTGGGAGACCAGGTTTCTATCCCTGGGTTGGGAGGGCATAGCAACCCACTCCAGTATTCTTGCCTGGGGAATCCCATGGACAGAGGAGCCTGGTGGGCTACAGTTCATGGGGTTGCAGAGAGTCAGACATGACTGAGTGACTAACACTTTCTTTTCACTTTCCAAGATACAATCTTGAGAGTTGAAATAGTAAATGAACAGAGGGAAGGGTAGAAACTCACCTTTCCTCTGTTCAGCTAGAACTTGAGACTGAAAGCCTGTTTGGAAGCATAGTTGAAATGTGTGAAATTCATTCGTTCTATGCTTCAGCATCCTTTTGTATGTTAAATACAAAATCTCTTTGCAAGTGGCTTGTCTTCCTTTCTGAGGTGAAGTTTTTATATTCTAACACAGTGTGTTAATGATAGCAATCTAAATGTTTAGCCCACACAGAAATGGAAATCAGAAATATCATTGGTAAGTTTTATGTTTTTTCTTTCTAAAGGCAATTTGATGATTTAAACTATAAGAGCAGAAAAAGGTAATTTTTGTTTTATTTGATAGGATTATTTAATTCTCTTTCTCTTATGTATTAAAATACACATAAATATATAGCACATAATTGAAAATATAAATTATGAGATTCATAGATCATTTAAGATTTTGAAAAAGCACTTCTGGCTTTTCAACCTATAACTTTAAGAAGGCATTCATTTTATATCTGAAATAAATATTATATCAGGGAGAAAGAGTTATTTTTCTGTGTTCTAAAATGATAGTTCTTTTTTTTTTAACCTCTTGGACATTGTGTTAGGGTAATTCTAGGCTATTATTATTGCCTTTTGCAAGAATATGCTCCCTGTAAGTAATCAGTTTGTTTTACTTTGTGGAGTCTTGAATCACTGGAAACATTTTTCAGTAATGCCAATGAGAAATACTTTAACGTAAAGGAGAATAATGCTGTCAGTTATTTTTACATGATAAAATCTGCATGCATCCTAATATGATAAGTAATGGGCAAAATTTCAGCTTATATAACCTTAGTAATTGTCTATTATTAATAAAATTAGAGAGGGCACTTTTACCTGAAATCTGATATTTCAATGTATGGCTATAGGGAATTTATCAGAGAATTTAGTGATCTCGAAATCAGACCCTATGATGACCCAGCAGCGACTCCAGAGCAATCCCGCGCTCCTGCAGGTAACAGGAAAGGAGACTTGACTTCCCTGGGCAAGACGAGAGGCTCACTGAGATCCCTGTCACAACTCAAGTGGAACCCCAAGCTTCCCACCACAACTCGAGAAAAATCACAAGATAAGCCCCTCAACTCGAGATGAGGCCTTATTTCCCTGTGCCGACTAGAATGGAACCCCAGGTATACCCTCAACTACACGAATGGAGGTCTGACTTCCCTGTTTCACACATAAAGGAAAAGCTCAAATGCCCCGCCTGAACTAAAATGAGTCTTGACAGCTCAAGAGGAAAGAGGAGTCACATGCCTCAAAATGAGATGAGGGCTGACTCTCTTGGAGAAACTCAGTAGGAACTCTGATAGCCCTATTGAAACTGAGTTTCACACCTGAGTTTCACACCCCAACTCCAGATGAGGCCCTATTCTGCTGCAGTGACTTGAGAAGAGCCCGGTGAAGGCCCTCGCACATGGAGAGGAGGGCCTGACTTCCCTGAGGCAACATTAGAGGCTCCCAGAGGACCACATCGCAACTCAAGAGGAACCAAAACTGCCTGCTGCAACTCGAGAACCATCCCAAGATTCCCCCTGAATGCGAGATGAGGCCTGATTCCCTGGCAGTGACTCGAGAACCTTCCTCGGCTCCTCCTCGAAACTCGAAAGTTGCCTTGACTTCCCTGAGGCTTCACAAGAGGTTTCCTAAGGTCCCTGTGGCAGATCGAGAGGAACACTAAACTTCCCGCTGCAACTCAAGAAACAAAGAGATTCCCCCCTCAGTGGGAGGTGAGGCCCTTTTCCCATGCAGCTCCTCCAGAACAGTCCCAAGTTCCATCTCAAAACTCAAGAGGAAGCTTGATTAACTTTATGCAACTGACTATGTCAGTTTCCAGGTGGCCAAATAGTTATATACTGTTGAATCTGCAGAGATTTCAGGAGAACAGAATTAAATTATGAGTGGTTTTAGAACACTGGAGCCTAAATTGTTAGAAATATGGGAATAAACAAAGACCACCCAAAGGAAAACATACAGAAACCATGCATAGCAAAATTAGTTGCCATCACTTGCTTTTGGCAGATACAAAAAGGCAATCATGGAACAGGGAAAGCTTTAAAGTGAAAAAAAAAAAATGGGAAGATTTATAGTATCTGATTGGAGATTACTTACACAGGGAGGAAGCAGGGCATCTTATGCAATTGGTTTGGGTAGCACATTTTGCTTTCTCTGATGGTTACTGAATTGAAAGCAGGGGCAAATAGATGTAAGCTGGTAGTTGTTGCTCAAGTCGTGGACATTCTGAACCAATTGCTATAGAGATTGTGGCTTTATTTCTTGATGTTGTTGCTGCAGAAGTTGTGAGTCAAAGCTCTATTGTAATATTTACTTTGATCATTGTCCTTTTGTCTATTTAGTCTTCAGAAATTTAACCAAAAATCATTTATTGAAGCTCGTGATGTATAGGTAATTATATAAGCAATACTAAATTAATTTTATATTTAAAAACAAAATATTTCATAGAAAAAGAGCAAGCAGTCTGTGATCATCTGTATTCTAAATTGATAAGTTTAAAAGTAACTGGTTAAAAGAAAAAACACTGATATATTCCAGTAGATGTATCTTCATAAATATAACTAATTTTATCAGTCTTATTCCTGCTGTGTTTCATGAGCCCTTAATTAGTGGAGTTTGGAGTTAATTTTCCCTTCTGCAGTACTTTGATGAGTCTAGGCTACAGATAGGCTATTTTTTCACTGCCGGTAACTTAAATTCCCACTCCTATGTCTAACTCTCTTACTTCTAAAAGTTATAATGCCTTATCCTCAGCCTCATCATGTTCTCTTGCCTCAGATCCTTTCATTTTCATCCACTTCTAGTCATTTTACTTTCTCTTTCTTTGCTTATACAGCCTAGTCCACTTGGCCTCCTGTAACAGCCACTCTCTTGATCTCTTTGTCTCTGGTGACCACATGGCGCACAGTCTCAACCCTGCTTCAGTCCAAGCACTGCCTTCTTCTGTCCTTTGCTTGGTGCAGATTGTGAATTCCACTCATTCTTTCCTCATGATCAGGGATGTGTTTGTACCAGGAGATGTTAGAGAAAGAGGGAGCCTCAAAGAGACACTAAATTCTTACCACTCTGGTATTTATTTAGTTGCTTGTCATTTTTAATTTGGTACCAAAGGATCCTACCTTTAGATGGACTTCTCTCTTATCTTCTGTTAGAATTTAGGTTCTGTTGAGCACTCTACCTTGATTATAGGTAATTTCTTCTATTTGTGCCTTCCTTCACTTGAATGTAGTCTTTGTTATTTACATGTTGTGACCTTATTACCTGAGTGAGGGTAAGAATTGATCTCAGTGCCTTCACTTTGGTGGTCACAGAGTCATTAGCCAGGTCCTTTCTGCTTTGTCTTGCAAAAAAATTGCACTGGTCAATTGTATGCAACTATATTATCATGAAACTGAAAATGTGAGCCTGCCTTCCTTTGCTATTACGTCTGAGTGACTGTTTAGTAATTTTATTTCTCCATGGAACCTTACTCTCTGCTTTCAAGGTTTTATATGTATTTTGTTAGACTCTATTTTTACTATAAACATAGGAGTCATTTTACAAATATTTATTCATGGATTTTTATTGGATTAAATGTTTTTGTCTGTCTATAGTAACAACAAAGAGCAAGAACATAATAATTCCATTATTATTGAGACCAAAACATCCAGAGTTTTAAATTAGGTATTCTTGGGAATTAAATATTTTAGGAGGTACTATACTTCAAGTTTTCCTTAGGAAAGTACCCTTAACCCCTCAAATTACATTATTATTTGCAGATAATATTTCCTTATGTCTTATAGGAAAAAACTTAAAACTTTTGGAAGGGTTCCCATTATATTTCTGATCTGATGGAATTGATAGTATGTGGGAAAGTAGAAAGAAAAATGATCTGCAGAAATGAAAACATTAAATATAGTATTTTTGTCCCTTTGAATGTTGTTGAAAGCATTTTGTAGTGATTGTTTATCATTATTTTCCCACATATGTAGAGAACATATTCACAGTTGTCTTATAAATAATTTATCTTAATTATTTGGGACTTACAACATGGTTTTAAAGTTTGTCAACATGTTATAACTTTGGGGAAAAAAAAGCTGAGTTATATTTAATGGAAATTTTCACTTTTTACTTAAATAGATATTAACTACCTAAGAAGTTATTTTTCAAGTAAATAAAGGAAGAAGAAGATGTAGTGATATAAAGTCCACAAAGATGCCAAGGGAAGTCAAAGATTCATTGAACTACTTGTTCGTTCATGTACTCACTCGTTCATTTCTTTATACAAGCACTTAAAACTATTTAGTGAATACTTATTATACAGATGGTTCTATTCTTCATATAGAAAGCAAAATCTAGATATGGATTCAATTCTGCCTTCAAGGGTTTTTAAAATTAGGGGAGGAATAAATGTAGCTATTGGAAACCCAGGAAGTGACCAGCTATGCACTGAGAATTAATACTTAACAGAAGAGGAACTATTTTAGCTCAGTTTTAATGAACGAGTGGGAACTTTCCAGGGGAAGAGGAAGAAAGGCACTTAAAAGAAGGAATGTGAAATGTAGAGTATGATTAGAAGGAAGTGAAGCAAAAGATATTAGAAGGAAGTGAGTTGAGAGCAACTTCACAGAGAGCTTGGAACTGGTATTTCAAATTATAAAAATCTGGAGACGCCAAGTGTCTAGGAGAACTCTGATGTGTTGAATATGAAAAATAAGGGAAATAAAGGTGCTTTTTTTATTGCAATTTGAGTTTCAAAAATGGAAAAGATAATTTTGAGGATATTAAGATCAAATAAAGATATTTTAAATTTCAGATAAAGCATGTAAGTGAAAGTATCTAATTTCCTATTGGAAAGTGGAACAAGAATTTAAAATAATACTGGATATAGATATAAATTAGGGAATTATTCTCAAAGAGACTATCGTTAAAGCTGTAAGATTCAATGAGTTTCTCAAGGTAGAACTATATGAAAAAAGAAGAAACAAAAACTTTAGTCAGGGTAGTAAAATCTATTCAAGGAAACTCCTTAGTGGTCCAGTGGTTGGGACTTCATGCTTCCACTGCAGGGACACAGGTTTGGTTTACATTTGGGAAACAAAGATCTCACAAGCTGCACTTGGTGTGGCCAAAATGAAAAATAAAAACATAGATAAATAAAATATATTCAAAAATTTAAAATATTATACCATGCACTCATTAGCCTGCTTTTCTTTCTAAATTATTAAAAAGTCCTTATACCTGTGGTAAAGTACCAGCCTAATGGGCCCAGAAATGGGAATATTTTAGATGTCTCATGGATCCTTTTCAGATCCAACTGGTCATGTCTCAGTGGAAAAAAGAGCTGGACTTTCCTCAGTTTCTTTTTTTCAAACTAGAGTTTAGTAGTGTAGAAGAAGATGTACTTTCAGTAGTTCTTCAATGTAACAATAACATCAACAACAACAACAAAAATGGAAATTTCCCTTTGAATCTGTGCCTGGGGTAGAGATACATAATAGCAACAGGGTTCAAGCAATGAACACTTGCTTTTTCATTTTATCTTTAAGCTGAAGCTAGAGCACCTTTATCATAAGAATGTTTAATGAAGATGTCATTAGAAATACCAAACTAATAAGTAAATATTTAAATGTATTCTACATAGAATATTTTAATGTTATAATGATTAGTAATATTTTTGTTTAATATCTTTTACCTGATACTCTGCTTTTTGAGGGTGATTTAAGAGCAAGGGTTGTAGTGCCACAGCAGATTTTCAAATGCACCTTTCTGAGCAGAAAGCAAAGGGAGCCACGACAGATTGGGATTTAGGTAGATGAAACCTAGCATCGTCTCATGAGTGCAGGTTAGAAGTGACTGTCATTTCCTCCCAACATGGAGTACTTTGGCCTTTAAGATGTTTCTTTAGGGTTAGGTTTTTTTGTTTGTTTTTTTCTGCAGCAGATTATCTTTCTTATTGAATTTTGCCAGGTGCATGTGAAAAATGCCAAGAGGTTATCATTTGTGTCTGCCTGGTATTTAATGATAAATCCTGGCTTTGGAATCCAATACACAAGGTTTGAATCCTGACTTGGTTACTAAATGCCTTTTGGTGTAGATACATCACTTATACTCTCCATATTTGTTTTTTTTTTTTTCCTTTTTATCAGTAAAATGATGAAAGCAAAACCCACCTGATAGGCTTGCTACGATAACTATATCTAACACCATACACAAAGATAAACTCAAAATGGATCAAAGATCTAAGCATAAGACGAGAAACTATAAAACTCCTAGAGGATAACATAG